>JAECYV010000029.1:29242-92367 GCA_023014305.1 Lepiota subincarnata
GWMRACAACAGATCTCTTTCMACCTCAACCATCCGAAGGAACTTAGAGGTTGGCGTTRACGGGGATACATCCACCAGCAACGAGACCACCTGTGTCCGTTTATCAGAATTCGGGTATCTTATTCTCAGGAAGCTAATACGTACCGAATTGGTTTTGCTTGCAGCAAACGGGGGTAGCGTTACTGTAGGAGMATAGCAAGGTTAAACCAACGAAGGGGCTAGGAGCGACACCAATAGCTTACCAGTTGGCACCAGCACCAACGCCGATGACACTGATGGGGTTGCAGGTGAGACCAACGGGAATTTGAACAGCGCCGATGGGGATGTTAAGGGCGCCAAGGGCGTTTTGGACCGCGTTGTTGTGGGTCTGCTGAACGGATTGACCTGAARATGGATGGGTTAGCTATGCAACCTGAGAGCAAGGAAARATCTACAACGTACAGCATTGGAGCGAGCCAACATTGCACTTGTTAACGGTCTTGTTAACAGTGACGGGGGCAGCAGGCTCATCGCCGGGGGCGGGGACAGCAGCAACGAGGGCAGCAGCAGCGAAGACAACAGCGAGCTTGGAGAACATTGTGTTTGGAAGTGTGGTGAGAGTGAACTCGGAAAAGTAGCTAGTAGTTGAGTAACTGTGCTGAGGGAAAACCTGGTGGTACATGCCCCTCTTATACCTCGTCCGGGAGGGTGAAAGTGCGGAAGCGAACGCGCGGGTGTTGGGTACAAGGCGGCCAACGGAGCTCCTCTATCGCGCCGAGGCTGCACCAACTTGAATTTGGCTCCAATAGAGCCGAAGGAAGTACGTGGTTTATAGCGTCATTTGGTAAAATGAGTCGCGTGTTAGTTGAATCTTCCCTGCATTTGGTGGTGTCCAACCGACCCTCTCACCTTCTTTCCACTTCATGCCGCCTGCCGTACAACCAGAACCATGCATATATCACCTGGCGTTATGAAAACAAGTTATTTATAGCGGAGGAGAGCAAAAGAGATGAGCGTAGACACATCTGAAACTTCTAAATCCACCCCGAATAACTAAAAACTTGGTCGCCGTCTACCTAATTGTTTTACGTGATATTAAGCACTCGCTGAAAAAAAACAAGAGACACAATGCACCGATGAACCRCCCTTCACGTCCTCTCACATTCTTCTCCCTCACCACCGCCGGCAGCCCACGCCCACTCTTCAYTACTAGCAACAACGCAACTTTGGCAGGAACAGCTTCTCCGTCAAGGGTACGATGCGCTTCTGAAGATAGAAAGGTCAAYTATGTAGGAAAGGGCTAGTCGGGTATGTAGGCCGAGAGACTATGAAATGAGGTRGTACAGATGCAAAACGGCATAGATGAACTGTACTCACTTTCATCAGCGCCCAGCACCCGAGGAACGTTGATCTTGTACACCAAAGTTAAATTTTCYTCCTTGTTTCGATCTCGTGTTCTGCTCTTTCCTGTTCTTGGGGAAATCAGAAGCTGTAGGGGTAAACAAAGTGCCAGAAGCCGAGGATTTGTTTAACTGCAGGGAAAATAGACCTTCCGACGTCTCCCTAGATATCATGTGACTTATTGGCTCTTGTTCTTCGGCGAGCGTGTCGCGCAGGTATGGGTTAGTTTACTCACCTCTGCGATGCTGTGGATCTATTAAACAATGTATGAAAGACTGATGAAAGATTCTGTACCTGGAGTAAAGCTTGAGAAGCTTTCATCTTCCTTAGGTCAATCGCATAGATTTGCGAGAGAAGGGTCTAATCCCAAGGAATCGCTGAAGGTCTATATCGAATGGAACGGCATGTTAAGTGGAGAAAGGATGGCGCAAACACCTGCGGCTATCGAAATGCGCATATAGTTTCCCCAGTGTTGTGTCCACTACTTCTGACAGACGTTTTCAGAGAGGAGAGAAAGGGAGAAGGGCGAGTGACCGCGCACACGGGTAACCTGTATGCGAACGTCCTCTGCCCTCCACTCGACTGTCCCAAACTCTCGACCAAGAGTATCTGCGTGCGTTTGTGTTGAGGACTGCCAGATGGTCATACTGACAAGCCGATGCATCTTATGTACCTCGGAATTTTTTCGACAGTCCTCCCTTTGGCGCACAGGGATGCTGACTGACAGCGAGGGCCATCAAGAATCARCCGGCGGCTGTCATTCTTGTCCGCTTGCGAAATGGCGACTGGGTACGAGAAAGCATCAGACGAGCCGAAGCATATTACYGGCGCAAAGTTGGATGCAGGATATTGGACCGTGGTTGTGGTGATGTGGTCAATTTCTGGATGAGGCGGCTCCAAGAATTGCCACAAAGGTATATGAGGTCCTTCTGAGTGGGGAAGGCTGGATAGCGATCGAGCAGCGCAGGCACTRAATGAAGCTGTGAGAGAGGTGCGAGGGTCAGACCGCGATTCGCATAACTGCTTGGCGCCCCTTGCACACTGGCGCATGATGTACGCTAAAAGGACTCCTTCTGTATTGCTATCGCTCTTCGTCCTTGTCTCTCACTGGAGCCGACGGTACCTAGATATAAACACATTTATTTTGCAACGCGGAGGGCCTGCGCTATTTTACAAAGGGCGCGAGTGGGARAACACTGAAAGCTGRGAGGGRTGAAGAAGAAAGCAAAGGGTCGAGGTGGGCGAAAGCCCAGAGGGCTTTCCTGCTTGGCAGGGTGGCCGACCCAAGAGTMGTGAAAAGCCTCGGGGCGGGCTGGGAGCTCGTGGCGCGGTCCTAGCCACTTTGGGGTGAGGCCACGGGCATGCACAGAGCACGCTGCGGTGCAGGTTAAGGGCGCGAGGAGTGGGTGCGAATGCGGCTGCGCCAGCCAGCAGGACGAAGACGTCGAGAGGAGAGAGCAGTGACCGCTGTGACGGTGACGCMCACACTCTAAGACACCGCTCTGCTCCGTCATCCTTACGTCTTCGGTTGCAGACCCACATCATTTGACTATAAGGTCCGTTTTCGAGCTATTTTTCCGTCGTGCCATAAGCCGTTGCTGCGAGCAACAGATGGAGTATAGCACGTACTCTGGACATATCCGCTTTGCTGCTCAAGTCCTGGGATTTCGTGAATATTCTGGCTAACTGCTCACCTTGCGATTTTGTGTAATCGACTATGTATTTTCTTACTTCTACTTATCAGCTTCCGTCATCCTGAGATCTCAAAGCATAGAAGCTCTTCCATTAATATACTCGATTATTGAGGGTGTGCCCGGTTGTGAACGCTCAGGTCCTCGAGCTCTTCGCAGGTATCGCCCGATCAGAAATGAATTCCTGCGCTGTGCCACACCTCTTCACCCCCTCCCACATACCCTACTTCACTATACTTCTTACCATCATAGCAAACAGCCGCCTTCTGAGGAGGCCTAAATACTACTCCGGCCTCACCTCTGCTGTCGTGGATTCCAACTCGAACCCTAACAGATCCGATCCCCCTGTTTTGTTGCCACTCACGCTCACTCTCCCCAACCACTGACACACCTCCACAGTACTGTGGGAAAATTCTCTATCGAGGGCACACTACACCACTACATGATTCAAGTAATAGTGATGAAAGTGCCGCCGAATGATTTCCAAGCTCACACACACCGATAATCCTAACGCTTAACTGCCTAGTTCGTGGGTGACTGAAGACCACTCCCTTGGGGAATATGCGCTCTTGAAATGGACTTGTAAATGAGGTTGTCTCGGGAGCAGTGCTTAACTCACTCACCCCGAACGGTACTCCCCTCCCTGACCCCATGAACGCACCCAAGCTCTTCAGTAGAATGCCAGGATGGCGCCGTTACTATATATTGACAAAAAATGTTTATCACGCGGAATTGCTGAGTATTACGCTACTTTTTCGCAACCCAATTATGATTGACCTGAGCCGCGCTTGTTCATCAGTTCGTCACTCAGATGTCTAGTGCCAGCTCGCTAGGAAAAAGAATGGGAGGACAGCTCAAGAAGCCTTCAGTCGAGCCATTTGGATTGCAGTGTGTTTGTGAAGGTGAGCAAGATCGACCTGTGTTATCTAATGCATATATACCTGTCATCTCAGTAGAAGCCGTCGGGTTGTTCCAAACCCCGCCACGTCTGCTCATATAGGTGTCTGGAATGACTGCCGAACTTGTCTGTTTCTTCTTTGAAACACCCTTAGCTTCCGATCGGGATCTCTCCTTATAAATTTAGCGCAGTCACGTCTTATCTACTTGCGTGTCAAGTGCTGTATCCGTGTACCTCAGAGTACATGCCAATGTTCTCAAGAATAACAGACTATACCCCTGACACCTTCATATTGCTCTGCCTGTGTAATGAATGTAGCTCGGGGGTTCGCATAGAAATGGCGCCCTCCTTTTCAACATAATATGTCTGAATCGTAACTGAAGTTCCAATGTACGACACTAAGGTAAACAACACACAGTATTATCATGCAAATCACAAATCCTTCATCTTCTCCGCTAAATCCTTCGCATCCATCTCCGACATTTTACAAACACTGATAAGTTTGTCAAAGGCGCTGCCGGTGACCTCCACATCCTCGTGGACCTCCTTTGGGGGACAAAGTCCGAAAAATCGAGTTTGGAATGCTGTAGATACTGTTGTTTTGAACCACTCGGCAGCTTGAACACCCCATGGGTTCTCCAAGCAGGTCGATCGAATAAGTTTGCGTAGTTTTGTTCGAGATTCCTCAAACTCATGATCAARTAAGTGACCACCCTTCTTCAAAGCCCTCCCCCGGATTGCGGTCACACATGCAACCCCAGAAGGGATRATCCCTTGTGTCTGGAACACTTYCTTGTTTTCCCACCACCATTCATCCATATCTGCCTCCAACTCCAATCCCGTAACCACCATGAGTATCGGAACCTGCTTCTGACAGATGATTTCATAGAATAACTTCCAGTTCTTCGGGGCTGCAGCTTTGATACGAGGAGCTCGCATGACGAATATAAGAAGATTGACGCCGGTAGTAAGACTTCGCATGAGCTTGTAAAGCTCGATGAMTGCTTTGGATTCCGGGACGCGTCCACCGTCACCTTCATCGAGACCGGCTGTATCCCAGAGTGTCGCGGATAGAYCAAGAATATCGACGCTATACCCATGGCTCTCGAAGGTACAACCCTTCGCCCCACTGGAGACGTCTACGGTTCGCTCGTTTGCAGAAAGCATATTGACTACGCTGCTTTTTCCACTCCCCGATTCACCAAAAAGGACGATGTTTGGRATATCGACCATGAGGACGATTTTAGAAGAGGCGAGGAAAATTTGTCTGGCTGAGGGATTTCTCGGTAAGTATGCGACTTATAAACATATCTGGACAGAAGCCCGGAGGAGAGTGATAATCGAGTCGAAGTGTCCTTAGTAACAACCGCAGAGAACCGTTAATTGGGTGCTCAAATTCGTCAACTGGCATTTGTGGTATTATCCCAACTGGAGTGTGAAGTTATCCAAATTTCGGCAAGCACGAGGGGCGGATATTACCTTTTAGATGTTAAAAGCTTTTACGCTGCAAGCGCGTTGCTCCCTTGCTGCGCATTGCTTTGAGGAATGACGTAGGYCTAGATGTAATGTAGCGCTTTTCTGGTCATCCGCCGCAGCAACGGGAAGTATAGTTGATGGAATAGACATGAATTTAGAACTCGTCTGCTTTGAGGCCGAACAAACACGTAAAAGCAGCGGCGGGGGTTGGATTCAGATTGACGAGTCGAAGGCTAAGTTAAGAATACGGCACAATATATATATATATATTTCACAACACTTGATAGTTGCGCTCAGCTCCCATCTTCCACATTCTGAAACAATATGCGGCCTCCCTGCGTAGAACAGAAGGGCACCAATCCCAGTCCACAGCTTGCACTTGTCGACGACTGTGCGTATGACTGTAAATATACTCTGCTAGCCAGCCTCTGACCGACTTTAGTGTCCTTATTCGTCCATGCAATAGATAACCAGCATCCTGACCTGGGACCGGGCAGAAAAAGCCATGAGAGTATCCACCAAGAAATCTCCGCGCCGACGAACCTCGTCTGTGGTCAACAGAACAGACCTGCCTTACGAAAGGAGACACTCGGCCCGCCATCTGGTATGTTGGAAATAGAGTGCAAAGCGTAAATACYGCGTGAGTCTGACAGAATCCTTCAGCGAGTAAAATGCATCCGAACCACCGAGCGCAGACGGGAGGTGAGTTGGGTCCGACTCATGTTGTTTATTATTGGTACTGTGACTCACGAAAAAACCAAGCCTTTAATACACGACCGGAATACCCTGGCCAAAGCCCCCCTCATGACGCCCTAAAATCCCAGCATGTTCGGGTCGATAAACCTAACGTTATCATATTTGGGGAAACAGGGGTTGGAAAGAGTTCCCTTATCAACATGCTCGCGGATAAGGAGGTGGCCACGGTCTCGAACAGCGCTCTGGGCTGTACATTCGGAAGCGTCGGGTACTCGATCACAATTGATGGAGTGCAATACGGTCTATGGGACACTGCTGGTCTGAACGAAGCTGAGACAGGATCGGTGCCCGCAGCGCAAGCGGTTGAAAATCTGTGCGAGCTTGTGGAAAAACTGAGCAATGGTRTAAGTTTGCTCGTCTACTGCATCCGYGGAGCAAGATATCGGGATATCCTAAAAGTTAATTACGACATCTTCACTCGGATTATCTGTCAAGACCAGGTGCCTGTTGTGGTGGTGGTCACAGGGCTGGAAAACGAGTCTTGCATGGAAGACTGGTGGGTCRAGAACGCAAGGGAGTTCACAAGCCGCAACATYCAATTTRGAGGACACGCTTGTATCACGGCTTCGAGAGGAAAGACAAACGCACAGGGCCWGTTTCTTTTTGAGGAGGAATACGAAGAGTCAAGGAATGTCGTCYGAGAACTCATCAGGACATGCTGCCCGCTCACGGCATGGGTTGTCGAGGATGACCGCTGGCTTTCTCTGATCGCGAGGGACATGTCTGCGTATTACGACGAGTATAATGGATATTCCCGGTCTGGTGGGCAGCTTACCCGTATGCTTGGGGATACCCATCTGACCAGCGGTTGCRATTGTGTTACATGGACGGGTAATGCGGTCGTGGCCCTCTTTGAATCYCTCGTATACATGTTCAAGTGGCTGCGAAATAATGTAGAGTTGTAGTAGGATAGCTAACGATGATCTTKCGCGAGAATACGAAATTGTTATTTCTGTCACTTTTGTGTTTTGGCAGCCCCAGCCAAGTCGCCGCCCGAGAGGCCTGCGGCCCGGGAAGCAGGGATAGCCCTACTTTCACCATGCCTTTTGTCTCGTTTCTGGTAGTATCCACGCCCTGCCAAATGATTTCCATCATCCTGCTACATAATTCAGGGGGGCTGAGCCGCGGTAAATAGCCGATTATACAAGCCCCAAGATAGGGTCATCGCGGTGTAGCGATTTTCTTAGTGAATTCCACTCCTTTGTATCAAGTTGGGTCACTGCCTCTAATGTCTGACGGACGCAGGCGCGCTCGCGTCACATGTGTTAGAGTCGAATRGCTAGGGCTCCTTATTTAGCCCGTCGCAGTCGCTACTAGAATCAAACGGAATATCTATGGTGGATACTTGGTGAATGTTCCAGGTGTTTGAATAATCGAATGGCTTCATCGCATCAACTTGGATCAAGATCCCTCAAAATAGCTTTGAAAGGCGAAAGGGACGGTCCGTTATTGATTAGGTTCTGCTCTCAGCATAGAGCTGTTATTCTCTTTCGTTATCGAGCCCGCTTYGTCCTTTAACCAGAAGTCAAGCTTCGTTACAGGCACATCAGATGTTTTGCTGTAGGAATTCGTAGGCGAGCCGTTCGCTCGCGTGACTAGGCATCATTACCGCTAAGTATGCATATCGCGCGGCGTTGCAGATGCGGAGGTGCAGTCATCTAGATTGAGTGCTGCCCCTCCGAACAGAATGCATCGGCCGATGGCACTACTATTAATCGGCCGTATCCATCCTATCGTCAGGTTGCTCCGCTTCCTGTGGAATCGCTTTACCTTTACCTTTTCCTCGTTTTCTGGCCCTGGCCATGCTCCCTGACTCCGTGTCATCAATATGGTCGGCACGAAGCGGCTGGGATATGCCAGCGAGATGTTCGATCAACATCAGCGGATCCGTGGATTCTTCGAGCTCTGGTCCTGCCACCGTCCCAGATTCCATCCCAGGTCCTTCAAGATCTATAGACGAAGCGCCGGCTCCATGCGAGAGGGCTGTGATGTTTTCCAGGGAAGGCTGGGGGGGCACACCCAAGGAAGGTGGTGGCTCTAAATCAAGGTCCGCATATTTCAAGTAGTCGTCTGGGCCACTGCCTGTGGCAGGTTCAAGAAGTTCATGGTCGGGGTCGGCGTATTCTAGACCGTCATCGTCTCCTTCCATTATGGGCTCAACCTTCTGGCGTTCTTGGGCCTTGTCTTTAGGGCGTAGGCGAATTTCTTTGAATGAGATACGTTTAGATGTAGTGCATACATGCACTACCGACTTTTTCCCTCGTTCCGTGGTGTCTGATGATGAAGCGTGAGTAATTGAGCAGCAGTACCCAGGAACAGAAGTGCGACCTTTGTCATCGGTAAATATCAGCTCGCTGCCTAACAGCTCGTCATGTCTGCCCCGAAGTATCGTTCCGGACAGCTGTAAGACAGGYGTGGGAGTGTCCAATCCCTATATTAGATCCGCGTAAGGGAGCAGCGAACAGGTGGTAGGAGGAGACGGACGATGAGTCGATATGTTGCCGAGCTTGGGACAAGAGTTGGTTCGATATTGCCTAGGTCAAGAGTAATGTATTCAACTTCTTCCCCAGACTCGTATGTGTCGTCGTCTGCAGCGAACTCTTCGACCTGAGTATAGCCAGGGCAGAGTGTTTGTCGTGGCTGGTCCATCGCAGGACAAGTTGGGTCATGTGATCAAGGTACCCGGTTGACRGCTGTTTTGGGACACCCGCGAAATAGCGAGCGCTTATTGTATTGATCCGCTACTCCCTCTCCTGATACATGGCCACGGTTTGTTTATTCTTCTCTTTTTGTTGAATTTTATATTGTCACCTGATGTATTTAAGGAGGTAAAAAAATAGACAGAACCCCTCATTTGTTTGCCGAGAGGCCCTTGTCCTTTTCCCTTGTGCTGCGATGTTCTAAACCCAACAGCAGTGAATTATACGTCTCCATTGCGCTATATTTCATGTAATCAAGGTGTCGAACATAAACAAGGGCCGCTATGAACGAGGCAGGCTACATGCAGCGAATAAAAAATATACCAGTCGTTCCAAAAGACAGTGGGCAGATATGTAAAACCCATCAAACTCTAGGCAGCCGAGAATGTGAAAATGCATAATTCCCTATTCTTTGTCGAAGTCAACTTCAATCCAGAAGCTTCTCCAAGTAGAATAGGCTAGCCTATATTTTGTGCTTGCCCACCAAACACTCCCGACGACGGCATAAAGCAAGGTTTCATKTTCGACTACTCCAGTATATTTTACAGGGTCAGCAGATGCATGGGGAATTCTGAGGACGAGTTTGGATGATAGATTTCTCGAAGGCATTTCATCATCGTGATGCACGCAGGGTCAGGCCAGTCATAGAGGATAAGTCAGAAAAAAGTCGGCCGCTCCTCCTTTGACAGGCTAAGGCTGGAGGGGGTCATGTGCTGTGCGGATGGTAAAATCAGCCACGAAGGTGAACCAGACATATTGGAGAGACAAACATTGCGGCCGTGCGGTCTCACTCCTCCACTTGTTACTGCCTCAAGGAAGTTATCTTGCCAGGACTTAAATAAAAACACAGTGTTTAAGTTATCCATGACTTTGGCCGGGGGGGGGGGCGATAGGTACCTTGTCTCTCCTTCTATGGCCTGCGGAAGATCTTGAACAAGAAACTTCCGTTCAGAGAACATCTTTGCGAAGACAAGAGTAACAGCTCCCGTATTGCCACCAACATGCACAACCGCGCCAGTGGACTTGAGTGGCTTCTAGTCGTATACTGCAGAAGAGCAATCAGCTAGAGAAAAAAGGTACTAGTTAGCCAATAGACGGATTACCATTCTTGAACATCGAATCTTTGAACATAGTAGCTACATATTGTATGACCCCGGTGAACCGTCCGAATCGCCATGCGTTGTCAGGTTCTGCGTACCAATTAAAATGCGATTTATCGGTATCCATAGCCGTGTTGAATTGCCAGTGGCCCCATTCGCCCGAGCTCTTCATGAACTCGATCATAGATGAACCACTTGCGAGGCCTTCACCAATACTAAATAGGTCATGAGCAAGATATTTTGTTGCAGATTAGTTGCATCACCAACGTGTGTCCCAATAACGCACAAAACGCGCATTGTCGTATCTTTCCGTCGCCTAATTAATCAATGCGAAGATGAGGGATGATACCCTCAAGGCCGTTAACTGACTTTGCTTTCAGCTCCGCAACAGTCTTGTCATATTACAGGGATACTCGGCACACCCACGAGGGGCTTAATCTCGGCAAATGCACCAGGTAACGGTTCGAAACAACGAAACAAAATCGATGGGAATTCGCGGTCTAGAGGGGGCAATGGAAGAGTGAGATTTCAACCGTTCGATCTTCCAACATGTAACATGTGTATGTTGGGCGCGTTCCACACCGAAATCCACACAGCAAACTGTGGAGTAGCCATGCAGCTATTTACAGAAGCTACGGACCCACAACTACAAGTAGATGTTGAGATCGGAGTGCGACCGCCGCCTCTCACAGCCTCCCACCCACAAATCTGGCGTAGGATAATATCCGACCTTGCTGACCAAACTTGGAATGCATAAACAGGACTTCGTACTTCGGTTCGAAGCTATCCAAGTGTCTGCTCACACGTCAGCCTGTCGATTATTCGTTTGCACGCGGTCTGAGCACGGCCAACGGAGATAATAGCACATCACGGTCAGTATAGACCCAGGAGCAGTAATACACGCACATACCACATAACCATTGATGTACCCGTTTACTTTGAACAATATGCTGAATTGCTATTCCATTAGGAGGAAGGCAACTTGAACTCAGCAGCAGTGAATCAATATCTGCTGACGTCCTAGGGTGTGCAGTGTAGAGGTATCCCATGCGCTACCTGTGAATTGGTGCTGCATGAGAACCCTTCGGTGCCATCCCAGGATCAAATATCTCGGAGACGCATAGCAAGATACCCCGGCACGTAGTCGAAGGTGTTGGCGAGGCGCAGCGACTCCGGCGTTACCTTTTCCGGATTCCCTCAACAAAAGCAGAATCAATTTGCGCACACACCGACACACAAGTATTTCATATTCCGTGTGCCGGTGTTCAGTTTCATCATAACTATACAATTCCATCTTCATATAAAAAGGACCCTAGTAAACAAACAAACCTCAGCGGTTCGCATAACGAGCGTAACGCTGAGTACGTCTACCAATAGAAGGAGATTGATGTCTCGGGATCGAGTCGCATGCGTCCCCTATCCAGAAAAGGCTTATATTTTTTTCTCTAATTTGGCTCCTATCCCGTCTGTAGTCTATACTGCCCGTAGTTGGTCTCTTCTGTCTCTACACACCAATTTCGAGTATTTGCAGAACTTGCACTCCCTATTTCGAATCCGCTTTCCGTTTCACTCCACACCTGTCAGTCTCATATAGTAACATTTCTCTCCAGTTCGTAATGCCTCTTGTCTCGCAGTAGATTAAATACCGCCTCCAACGAACAGCTAAGGGGCTGGAAAATAGTGCCACCCGAAATCTGCTCAATTTCTCTTTACAAAACCACAGTTTTTGTTTAGCTCTCTACATCGTTGCGCACCTCCTTACGAAGCCCCGCGGCTGTCGAGCGTGATCATACTTGCACCYCATTTTCAATGTAGAAGGGTCTGGTCCTCTTCAGCACTACTGTTAATACATCAATTCCTCCCGATTTCCATGTATCCTGGTACCACGGAGTTCGGAGGAGGTGTCACGTCTGAGGTGGGAGCGGGGCCCTCAGATAGCACTCCCTCCGAGTCCCATATGCGTCAGTCTTGTGGCGGCCCACGATGCACCTGCTCTTGGCATCCTCCTCGCATCTTTTGCTGTGATGCACATTCAATTATGGTATTGCGGGATTGATGAGGGGGGGCTTTGTGCTGGTGGCCGAGGGAAAGTTGAGCCCAAGATCGAAAAATGACGAATATTTGTGAGGGTGTGTTGCTACTCCACCCCATTAAACCGAGGGAACACTGTTCGGTCGACCTCACCGCTGCTGTAGCCCCCTCGTCAGAGACTACCTTCAGCCTACCAAGGCGCGTCTGGGTAGGCCAGTCGAAGATAGCCGGGTCCTTCTCAAATTGGCTCCAAGACATCCATAAATGAGCACCGACCAAAAAGAATGCAACGACGAATGCTCACAGCTGTAGCCGAAGTAGTCTGGAGCCTTCGGAAAGACCTGTAGTTACGCGGGGTGGAAGTCTCCTTGGGTGTGCGGCATCATGTGGTAAAGCATGCTCTCAGTCTCGTCCCAAGCCGGAGAGCTGGTCCCTATTCCGCCTTCAGGTATTCCTCCGTGGTCGTAGCGGGAGCGGTGTGATTATAAGCTCGTGACCGCGTCTTGTCCGCTGGTAAAGAGCGCTAGCAACTTTGTAACTTCCAACACTGCGACAAGGGCAGGCTCCAACCCAGCCTGGTGCAATTGAGGTGTCGAATACAAACCAGAGCGGCTCGCGACGTAGAATACAATATGCCATGTGGATAAACAAGATACAACAAGCTTTAGGCAACGGAGAATGTGAAAATGGACAATTCCTCATTCTTCGCTGAATCCAACTTCCAGCCAGTAGCCTCTCCGAGTTCAATGAACTGCCTTATACTCCGTCCTTGCCCATTAAGAAGATTCAGCATCTGCACAACGTACGGTCTTCTGTCAGCTACCTCTATATGACTCTGACACATGACAAACCTGCATGTCCACATAGGTGGGGTTCAAACCTCCGCCTTTCCCAAGATTTGGAATGAGCGGGTAAGGTGCGCTTCTTCTTTCGACATCTCCAGCGTATTCCGTATGGTCAGCACACGCATAGGGGATTCCGATTTCGAAAAGAATAAGTTTGGACGATGGACTGGCCACTTCTCGGAGGCGTTTCATGATCTTGATACATTCAGAGTCAGGCCAGTCCTGGATGACGAATCGGCAAAAGTAGACTGCCGCTCCTTTGACAGGCTGAGGCTGGAAGAAATCGTGTGCTATGCAGACGGTGAGATCCTTCACGAAAATTTGCTAGCTTTATTGGAGGGACAAACCTTGCAATGTGACTCGTCCATTTGCGATCGCCTCTGGGAAGTTAGCTTGCCAGAACTTTAAGAGAATTCAGCCTTAAGCTATTCATGACTTTAGCTAGCTAGCGATTAGGTACCATTTTTGCTCCTTCTATAACAGGCGGAAGATCTTGAACAACAAACTTCGGTTCAGAGAACATCTTTGCAATGGCAAGAGTGACAGTTCCCATATTCCCGCCGACATCCACAACCACGTCAGTCGCCTTGAGTTGCTTCCAGTTAAATGCTAGAGAAGACCAATTAGCTCAGTTCGAGGACGAGACGGCCAACTTACCATTCTGGAAAATAGGATCTTTGTATATAGCAGCCACATTATGCATGGCTCCAATGAATCGTCCGAATCGCCATGCGTTGTCGGGCTCCGCGTACCAATCCCAAAGGGTTTTCTCGGTATTCCAAGCCATGCTGAACGGACTACGACCCCCTTTGCCCGAGCTCTTCAGGAAGTCGATCATAGACGAGCTGCTTCTGAGGCCTTCTCCAACACTGAATGAGTCATGGTCAACGAGATTTTTATTTTTGTAAATTGTTGTGTCACTAACATGTGCCCCGCAACAGCAGCATTGCCCGAGCTTTCGTATTTTTCCAAGGGTCTAGACAACTGGCATGAGGACAAAGAATGATACCCTCGGGATGATCGACTCACTTTGCCTTTAGCTCTGCAACAGTCTTTCCATTTGCCTTGATCAAAGCCGAAGATATTTTATTGTTGGCAAAAACATCTGGAGTGACTTCTTTGAAGATGTGGCGAGTTGCAAGGTAACGAAGAACGCGAGCTGATGGTTCAAATGTTGATCGGCATTCAGCCCATCCCAGAGGAAGACGAAAATACGTACCTATGTGAGAGGGTTCACAATTGGTAGCAGACGCGATGTCATTGACATGAAGTGACTATGACACACAATGAATGACAGCTGAAGACGCAATCGATCACAAGAGGTGAGTACCCTATTTGGCGCCTCGTTCAGGATCTCGGGTATATCGACGTCTACCGCGAAGCCTATAGCTGCGGATAGATACATGCCGCTAGAGGCCTCCAAAACCGTATCCTTTGGRGGGCGCACCGTTGCAACCAGTTGATTGGCTGCAGAAACGATTAGCTTTGAGAGTTCCACGGCTCTGGGATCATCATCCAATTCGTTGGGCCTGTAGGGTTCGCCGAGGGAGGGAAACGGGGATTTATTCTGCGCGTGGAGTGACTGGAGCTCTTTGGTGCTGGTACCGATGATTGTGAGAAGGGCAGACAGCGGATCGCCGGACATCGCTCTAGTATGAGTTTCAGAATGAGCTGGAGACAATGGGGTGGTACGAGGAACGTATATACAACGTCAGTGAAGAAGATAGTATTATACGCTTATTTCCAAGTTCGCCTTCTAGCGCACACATGATAAAAGATCCCGTTCTCCGCGCGCTCTGTATGTGGTATGTGTGCGGCGCTGTAATGCCATCTGCATCTAGGGCCCCTGTCAAAAACCGTGGGGAGCAGAATTGAGCAGATCTCATAACTCGGGGAATTCTTCCCGGCGCGATTTCACACGCCGAGATTTTTATATGTACTAATATATCTTTGAAACGTGCATTTCAGAGATAAAGTGGATCAGTGATGTGCCTATTATGGATAAGATGCATCAAGGCAGCAAATATACGACATCTCCCCATTCGTCTAGTCATACTCGCCCGAGAGTGACAAAAATCCAGGGCTGGAGGAGATGTTAGGGCCTTGCGCCCGGAACTAACGATTCAATCAGTGATGGGCAACATTGCATAACACCTCTTTATAGGGGTAAGATGGACAGGGTATGGGAAAATGATAAACAAAGGGAATGCGAATGCATGGTGAACCGTACGAGTCGACATCCCACTGCCCTGCATTTCTGACTTTGCCTCCTTTTCCCTCACGAACCCGAGTCGCAACCCAATGTCTTCTCTCATCTTGGTCGCGTTGATAGGTCTTTTAGTGGTAGTCAAGCTCCTCTTTGTCGTCCCATCGAAGCTCTCTCATCTTCCTCGAGCACCTCTATTACCATTGCTCTTCAGCTATCTCTCCCTTGAACCTGAGGATGAGCGCATTCGACGCATTATTTTGCCTTTCGCCAATGAAAAGGGAAAACCTGTGGTGCTTGTCTGGGCTTTCGGAATGTGGATTGTGCACGTTGTCGATTTTGAAGTAGGCACTCGAGTCCAATGTACTTCATTGACTATGCCTTAATTCCCGCGTTAGGTTGGCCAAGTTGCCATGAAAGACAAAGTATGGGTCCGGCAACTCCCACCACAAGACCTATTATTTTGGAAGTTTGTCGGACGCTCAAACCTTGTATTCACAACAGGGGATGAGTGGAAGAAACATTCTCGCGTCATCACATCCGTCTTTCAGCGGGCTCCTCCCATTCAGGATTTTGTTGCTGCCACGCAAAGGTTATTCAATGCGATGAATCGAGCTGCTAACAAGACAGTAGCGTGGGATACACTGGCGAAACGGATCACCATCGACATTCTCGGTATCACCATCTTGGGATGCGACCTCCAAACTATTGATTTCCCCGACGCTCCTATCCCTAGCACTTACCATCGTTGTGTGGCAGGCTTGACTGCACCACCATATATATTCCTACCCTTTCTCGACAAATACTTTCCGCGCAAGAGTTTGGTCAATGATGCCAAGTATTTGCGGGAATACTTTTCGAACCTCATCAAGGAAAAAAGGTCTAATCCCGGCAACGACTTGATCTCTCTGATGCTCGCTGAACCATCATTCTCCGAACAAGACGTGTTGGACAACGTTTCCTTATTCTTCGTAGCTGGACATGTGGGTAGCTTCTGGAACTAGTAACAAATTCGGATAACTCATCTACCCTCATTTGATTTGCATCAGGAAACAACTGCAGGCGCCCTTGCGTCCATTGTCTACTATTTCGCCACCCATCCGGAACATCAAGATGCAGCTCGCGCGGAGATCTTCCGTGTGTTTGCGGCATCCAAAGCCCGCCTCGATACAGACCTCATCACACAAATGCCCTTCGTGTTTGCGTGCATTCAAGAGTCCATGCGGATGAATAATCCTTCCAACTTTACCCTTCCGCGTAGTAATTCTGTCGCGACGACGTTGGCAGATTATCACATTCCTCCTGACACCCTCATGTGTTACAGCATGTCTGGCGTCCATCACCTCGAAAAGACCTGGGAGCGCCACGATCAGTACCGCCCAGAGCGATTCATGGGCTCGGACGCCGGAGGTACGGCGTTCTTTGGGGCTGGTTTACGTCAATGCCCTGCAAGGCATTTTGCCATGTGGGAGCTCCGCACGATTACTATTATGCTGCTCAAGGAGTACAGCTGGTTGCTCCCTCCGGGGTCCATTCACAAAGGGAAGGTGCAGAACTCGTTTTCATTTTCAACCAACCTCAATCTTCCGAAGGATTTGTGTATCACATTTAAACAGTTGCAAGGATAAACATCACCAAGGCCACCTTCTTCCTAATTATCTGTATTGAATAAACATAATAAATTCTTCAATTCACAATTCATGTGGAGTTATAGCAATTTGACGGAGAGTGGCAGTTGTGCTCCTTCCTCTTCTTTCCCCTTGACTCTGGCCTTGACGGTTGGACCCGTAAGGTGAAATACTATCTCCTTTTCTTCTTCGCGGGAGGACAACCCAAACTCAAAGTGCTGAATCAAAGTAGAGATGAAAATCTAGAAATTGACAATTTCAAACTGGAACGGCCATATGTCAAGGAGCAACCCACTTTGAACTCTGCGAACGCTGTTCACGGATAAAGTAAGTAACAGGGTTAGGACCAAGAAATTTCTGGCTTTGCCAGAGTCTCACCGAAAATGCGGCCGACACATATCTTAGGTCTGAATGAAACACCGGTATTAACATCGATGGCGTTAGATATTCAAATTTACTTACCCATCTCCAAAGGAGAGTACATGTCCCGGAATTCGAATGTTCATAGCGTCCTCTGGCAGAGGGGAGTCGAGCCACCGTTCTGGAATGAACTGTTTCGCAGTAGGCCCCCACAACTTCGGTGAGGTATTGAGACCATCCCTTGTCGGCATGTGGATAGTTTGACCAGGACGGACACGGATCTCGGTGAGAATCTCGCCATCCAGTGTAATAGGGTACTCGAGGGGGATGACTTCCTCTTCCCGTGCCTGGATCGAGTTGGATAAGTGACTAAAGCTCGATAATTCAGAAATGACTAGAGGGGTATTCATACTTGTCGACTAATTTGCGGGACACTGGCTAAAACTCTGAGTGCTTCCTTCATGATTGCGTCCAAGTACGGCAATGTGGATGGATTCATGAGATCATTGTATTCAATGGAGCCTCCGCTCTTTTCGCGGAGGCTGAGTAGCTCGGCCCGGAGCCTGTCTTGAACTTTGGGGTATAGTGCTAGCTTATGGAGCGTTTCCTGGTGCAGCAGTTTCAGCAGAGAAAAAGGTAAAAGATGATCTAGCTTACTGTGATAATATTAGCTGTGGTTTCGCTTCCGGCGTACAGAAGGGCCACAATCTAGGGGACATTCAGAGGCACCAAGTATCAACAGCAAAACGATCTCACGTGAGATATGGCCAAGTCACGGTTTTGTTGACCTTGAGACCTCGTTAATAAGCGAATCCAAAGAAGACATTGTCATCCCACCAATTGCGTCCAGAAGTTTGGAATGAAATCCCTTGTTAACCACACCCTTCTCCCATACTTCATCAGCTATTTTGCCGAGCTCAACCCACAGCTTTCTCCATCTCTTTGTCACTGGGTTTGGGAGATGAACTAGAAACGGAAGTTTGTTCAGAATGAGCTGAACTAGCACGGTGAAGTGATTATCTTCAAGCCCTCTCAGCCGGTCAAGGAGATCAGGTATCGGTCCAGAAGAATCAGCTATGCTGTAGGCAAATCCGGTCCGTGAGACGGCGTCCGTTCTAAGTTCAGTTATCAGAAAGAGAATAGCTATGATTGTGGAACAAAATCATACGTAAGGACTTGAATGCGCCTCGATATATCGAACACGCCACAGTGGGAAGGAAGTGCTTGTAACTCAGTTTGCCAGCTCTCACGTATCTCGACGCACATGAGAGCTTGTAGGGTAATATTTTGAATCGCTCACCTGATTTACCAGGTCAATGAGGGTACCTGAGAGCTCTTGCACAGCGCTACCCCTGCTACAGGTGATTCCCTGCATCCATGTCACATTGTGGTGGGCTTACGTAAATGCGGTGTTAATAGGCTTTCGTTGCCGCCGATGCTCCTCTCCTGAAAGTGAGTCAGCTCCCTCGAAGAGATGTTTAGGTGCCGTTGGCCGCTGACCATCAGTTACGAATAAACCACCGGAAAACTATATAGATTCTTAGCTCGCCACCAGCGGGATTAATTAATGAAAGGGCACGAACTCCCACTTACGGCTGCTTGTAGAACTTGCCTCGTAGCTTCCGAACGGGGAAACTTAGCATCATTATTGAGAACGTATGAGACTCCTTTTGGATCCGTGAGGACGAGCACAGGTTCCTAAAGTGAAACCAAATCAGCAGTGTTGGTTTTATACTTAGCTCTTGGTGGGAAAAGGAAGACCCACATTGAATGAACTTCGGATCCGATACACGAGACCAAATCTTTTGGCGTAGTCACATTGGGCAATTAACAAAGCAAACAAACTTAAGCTCACCGTTTCTCCCATTCGTAGTACAAGGAATCGCATTCATTGAGGTAAAACATTGCCATATGTCCGAAAAGGAGGCTTGGGGACTTGGGGCCTGCAAGACCTTTTAACAGGACGAAGTTCCAGAGATAGAGTGTCTTGACTATCGGATAGGTAGCACGGCAGAACATAGCGAGGTATAATGTATAGCGCAAGTGGACGGTTAGGGGTGACTCTACTTTGGCAAGCCATAGCTGGAGAGCCAACACCACCAGCAAGCTGGCGATGTACGGTGTAGCCTGGTACATGATTGTTGAAAGTGGGACGGGGGATCACGGATTGTTTTCTTATTGGGGTTCTTTTGACCATGGTCGCATGAAGGTGCACGCCGCCCGTGCCTCTTATGGAATAGGTGATAACACTCCAGGCTCCTTCRAAGTTCCCTCGGCATTCATGTCACACGTGTCGGGGAGATTAGTTGTCAGGGCCAAACAACGTCAACTCACCTTTGTATAACCAATAATCTTGCTGATAAACGAGGGATGAATTAGTAGCTAAGTAGGAGCTCTACCCATATTTGTTGACACTCCCGTCCATGAATTTTTTGCAGCGGATGTAGACCGTACACATTTGTCAGTCACAGGGCACAATCCTGCTATGGAACAGCACAGCAACTACTCGATAAGGAAACAGGCGATGTCGCTTTCTATGGCACTAATGTTCTGAAGCAGAGTGGTGCGTAAAACGCGGCCGGTCAGAAGTACAGCATACATTCTAATTTAGCTAAGACAATGATAGGAACCGTTCACATAAAATGGATGACGTTTTAGGCAGTATACACCATCCCACATCTTTCATTTGCAGTGAATCCATGTCGTACAGTGATCTCATGACCCTTAGGCACTCGAAACACCCATCAGTGATTCCTTCTGAGAGAGTAACCTTGGAAGGAGTATAYAAGTAGTTCATTGGGAAATGAGCCGCGCTTGAGTCCAGAATAAGGGATAGATCTCGGGCGCAAAATCCTGATATGCGGATATTTGGATTGGCATTCTTGATCTGAGTGATGAAACAACGAGCAGGAAACTGAAGCTATAGCCACATTGACGGGTCACAGATTCATAGAAACGAACATCCTGCAGAGATCACCAAGCCCAACTCTCACGCAAAAAACTTCCCATACGAACATTGTGGAACAGGCGCAGGTCGGTGTCATTTTGTTACGTTTATAATAGTAACTCCGTGAAGGGCATTGATCAGGCATCAGCTCAAGATTAGGTGACAGATGCAGCCGGAAATAAGGCGGCCCAATAGACCTGTGATCACAAAGTTGGCGGCTATCATGAGCTATCTCGGGAATGGAGGGCCCACTACTCCGTTAGTATGTAACCACAGGCGTTTGGTGGTAATGCACCAAGTTCTGACTTGTTTTACTATTCCCGTAGTATTGGGATCATTTTTGATGGTAACGGCCATTTCGCCCCAGGATAAGCCCGCTGTCAGTCCCCTCCGAATTGATGTCATATCGATGGTATTACTCTCTACGGATAAGGGCCTTGTTTCAGTACAATCCAGAGATATATTGTGAAATGTATCCCACATGCAGTTGTCCGAGTTATGTCTTTCCATCTTCCTGATATTCACCGTGACTGGCCATTCCCTCGTACCGACAATCCACATTATGTTGAGGTAGCACCAGAAAGCATGCGCTGGGCCGAATCTTTTAAGCTTTTCTCCACGGATCGCCAGAAGTCTTTCCAAGCAATTTTGCCAGGACTTCTGGCATCTATGGCATACCCAGATCATTCGAGAGTCCATTTCCGAACGGCATGCGACCTAATGACAATTCTTTTCGCTATGGATGAAATAAGTGACCACCTCAAACCTGAAGAAGCCAAGGCTGTAGCAGATTCAGTTCTGGACGCGTTGAGGTAGGTTCTTATTCACGGTTCCCAAGTGCTCAACCCTCATCCTCCCAAAGGAACCCAGAGAAAGAGAGAAATGTTACAGAACATCCGCTGGGGGAGTTACATCGAAGGTGAGATGGCCCTCCTTGTCTTCAGTTCAGGGTAGATAATCAAAACGAGAACCTATGGTGTTAAGCTTCTGGTCTCGAGCCTTAACAACAACAAGTAACACTGCAAAACGTCGGTTTATCAAGAGCTACGAAGATTATGTCCGTGCAATGACTCAAGAGGCGAAAGACCGGCACCATAAACGCGTGCGCAAGTCGATTGCTGACTATCTGGATCTTCGACGCTACACGGGCGCCATTAAGCCTTCTTTGGATATGCTCTTGCTTCCGTTGGAAATYTCGGATGAGCTGCTGGAGAGTTCCGTTGTCAAAGAGCTGGAAATGATTGCCATTGAGCTGATTGCGGTGGCAAACGTAACTATAATCTTTACTTTCTCTGCACCAGCTGTCCAACAAGCCTTCTAGGATATTGTTTCCTTCAATGTAGAACAGGCAAGAGGCGACATCCACAACTTGGTCATTGTCCTGCTGGATGGGGACAAGAGACTGACTATCCAAGCAGCAATGGATATGGTGGGGGAATGGTACAAACGACGAGGCCGAGATTTTGTCGAGTGCCTGGAGCGACTTCCCAGTGCGGCCGATGGCGACTACGAGACACACTGCCTTCATCAATATGCGCGAGGTCTAGGTAACTGGGTCACTGCTAACTATGAGTGGAGTTTTGAAAGTCATCGCTTCTTTGGAGAGCGGAATCGCGAGGTTCTGAAATGTGGTATAGTTGAATTGTTGCCTAAACATCCCCGTTCTGGTAGAATAACCGCATCTCACAAAGTTACCAATTTTCTGCTATTACTTATTGAATATTTGCTGTTTTCCTTCCTCCGATAGACTCTCTCATTCCCTCCCTCAATGAACTTCCGTTGCGTATAGCAGGGTTAGCATCCAATATAACTGCCACCCATCGTGCCCATTCTGGACCGGGATTTCTCCATCCGTGCAAATTTCCCCTTCGAATCACAACATCTCCAGCGTTTGCCGTGAATTCGTCCCCCTGTTCAGTGGAACTAATCATGGTACCTGACACTGGTTTTTTTCTCTAGATTAGTACGGGATAAATTCCAGGAAGTGTCCCCCACCCATGAGAAAATAATCAATGGTGTGACTGCAATGCTTCACAATTCTAGATCAGGAGGTCTACTCTTGGGCTCGGGATGACAACGACGCACCATTGGTACCTCTGCCCCCGGTGCAAAATCCTGAATGAAAAAGTTGGTTCCCATGCTACGGACATAACCATCCATTCGATCCCCGACTCGAGAGGCACCATCAAAACTAAGGGAGTAGACTCAATGAAGAGGAAGAGAGATCGCGGAGGATAAGAGTTTGTCTCACTCGCTCGAAACATTGGTATCATTGGATGGGGTTTCAGCTGTCTTCCAAATGCACACTTGTGACATTCCCCAGTAACCGGTCCGCTGCAAGTTGTGAGTTGGTCCAGAATTCAGATTGTGAGGCAGACACACCTCGAAGGGAATCGTGGTCTCTTTGACTATGCTTCCATCTAATTGGTCATTATTTCCAGTTACAATACGCCGTATTTCAGTGGTGAAGGACTTTGGTTTCGGGGGTTCTGGCTTTCCCTTGGACGTAAAATTGCTCTTGGGTATACCTGCAGCTTCTTCGGACATAATTGCTGGTAAGGACATTTTGGTAGTGACGGGCGCTAATGTGGGTTGAGGCAAAGTCGAAGGACTCCTCGTAGTTACACAACCTAGTAACAAGTTCATTCGGTCATCAGTCATTTCCAAAATAGATCCTATACCATTTGGAGTTCGTTCCAAATGGGTTCCAGCGTCACTAAGAAGCCATGCCCAGCTCACATGTGCGGCGTTAATAATCAGAGGCGAGGAACCTTGAACAGCGCCAGCGCCACGCGAATAGCCACTCCATGCCAGCTAACCCACTCGGGGCATGCCAGGTGGGGTAAACCTCACGTAAAGCTATCTGGACGATTTCTTGGGGAACTGTTGGCAAGATTCAACTTCTCAAGTTGTCCAGTACACACTTACATCGCTCGAAGAATTTTCGCCTTCTCAACATCCTCACCGTGCATGAGAGGCAGTTTGCCGCAGCGGACGCTAACCGGGCTGATCATTTCGCATTTGGGGCCAAGACTATGAACGTCCTTTCAATCCCCACTAATATGGCCCCTTGGCAGGATCCACCAACCGATTTGTGATTAGTAAGCAAACAAAGACCCGAGTRTCACGGTAGGACGGTCCACTGCCCGATCGGTACTCAAACTAACATGCACCTTCCACACCGCCTCCGTCAGGATACATGTGCACGATTGACACCTCTCCAGGGAGAATAAGCCGCAAGTTTCAGTCATTGTCCCCAGCGTGATATGTTGACTGTCTGATCTCTACGTTGACGCAAGATTTAAGATATCACCTCCGTCGGGATCCATGATTAGCATCTTATCTCAGTGAGGAAGAAGGATCAAAAAACCTGTCCTTCGGGCCCTCCCGTGAGGGGGTATATAGATAGACCAAACCTTGATAGCTACCCAACTTACCAATACTGCTCGCACCGGAACATGGCATCCAACGCGCCTACCGCCGTGCCTCCTGCCCTGCCTCCAATCCCGCCAAATATCGCTCAAATGTATGTTGAATTCTCTTATTCGAAAAGTTGGACACTAATTGCCCACAAAGAGCAACCCCTGTGGTAAGTTAGGCAGGGCTAAGCGCTTAAACTGTTACCCATCGTTCTCTCAGCTGATCGGAATATTGGTCTCATGGGCTTTCTGGGGCATGCTGTTGGTTCAAGTCTGTGAGTATTCATATRTGGGCACTCCATCGTTAGCTAAATAGCTGTTTTAGACATTTACTCTCTCTTCTTCAAAGACAAGATATTGATTCGATGCTTCGGTAAGCGCTCACAACCAACTCGTTATAATGATGACGAACCCCCCAACCCCCCGGTAGTTTATGCCGTTTTCTTAATTGACACCCTACAAACTATTATGACGGCGGTTGATGCTTATTACTGGTTTGGCTCGGGATTCGGTGATTTAACACACCTAGGGAACGTATACCTCAGCGTCTTCGACGTCCCTATATTGGGTAGCCTCCTCGCTATACTCGGCCAGTCCTTCCTCTGTTATCGAATTTATGTATTGGGCAAAAACAAATTGGTGCCATTGTTGTTGTTTACGGTGAGAGAGTCACTTTGACTGCCTCCTCGTAAGAAGTGCGCTCACATGGATATCCGCCAAGATCTGTTTCATGTCTCTTGTTGGAGCGTGGTTCAATGCCATTCGGGTTCGTCTTTTTCTCGGCAGATTGATAAGTGACTGAACCTCTTTTAGGGTCATATATTATCAGGAAGCATTGCAACCGCCCAGAACACCATAAACATTCCCGCACTATATGTAAGTAATTTTCATCTACTATCGCATTTCATTGGCTTAGATAGTGTAGGTGTGGTTGGTTTCAGCAGTTGTCGGAGACACTGGGATTGCCGTTGCTATGACTTATCTGGTATGCTCCCCGTTCACAAAATACCTCTTAGATTCGAATTTCATTCTTCCCGCAGCTGTTACGCGCTCGAGGACAATACAAGCAAACGGATGTAGTTCTAAACCGTCTCGTTATACTCACTATGGAAACCAATAGCGTTTCAGGTAAGGGTGACGAGCATTATCGTGCACCGTTTCTGAAGATATTCCAGCTTGCTTTGCCATACTCACATTAATATTGTATTTTGCTGCCCCGGTAAGTATTTATTACATAGCTGAGGCTCAGGAGTCTGAAATGCTTTGACGACAAYAGAGCACAAGTTATTTCCTAACACCGTGCGTCCGACCGTCCCTTTCTCAGATCTCACCATTGATCAACTAATGGTTATATAACAGTACATATCCATTGGGAAAATGGTGTGTCCATTGATACCTCATCATGAAAAATTCAAGCTCATATTTTCCATTTCAGCTACGCGAACGCTCTACTTGTGACCTTGAACAATCGTCACTTCCTCATGAATAGGCCTCAATTAGGTGGCAACACTACCATGGGTGGTTCAATGTATGCTTCTGGACAATCGAAAGGCCGGCTTGTCTCCAACCTCAACAGTCTGTCGAGCACGCTTGGGGACACCACAGAGGTGTATTCCTCAGGTGCTGGCGTTGATGTCCATACATTCAAGTCTGTTTCAGGCGGAGAAGCTTTCCAGCTTGACAGAGTCGAGGCAGGTGAATTTCTATCATTTAGCTCGGCACATCACTTACGTTAGGCTCCCTTGTCAGTCCCACGGGAATAAGCGCGCTCATCTGTAGGCTACTCGCGAAAATGTGTTTCTATCAGTTCTCGTTCTGCCGAATGCAGTGGGACCACCCATTTCCCATACCCCCTGATGACCTATATCCCCCTAGTGACACTCCATAACGCTCTTACCCTAGTTACTAAGTTGGTATGCTGGTAAACCTGGACTATAGCTCGTAGGTCCATGGCATTCATAGCAACTGGCAGTAACTTAGCCTAAACAACATGTAGTAAGTTTCTTTATTTATAACTCAGGACTCTAATATGTCAGTTTTATCGCGTACTTGTCTTCCCTATTCAAGATTAAAATGAGTGTSGTTCAACGTAAGAATACAATCAAAATGTTGGGAACCGGGTCAGAGGTACCCTGGTTGTTGTGTGGCCTAGAAGTTCATGTACTTCAGATCTGCTACAGGACGAACCATCTTTTAGTAGGCATAGGAGCGAAGTGACGAATCAATTTTTCGATAGGTATTGTCATAATCGTTTTGGGRATAATGTCAACAATGGGTGATTGACTCGATAACGATTCATGTTTCGGTCAAAGAAGATCCCGACGCATGCGAAGTGCGTAGATCGCCTCCGATGGCAACTTGTTCACTTAGAACATCCCGTTCTTTTCGCYTAAAACCTAAGCCACAGAAGCTTTAATTCAGTCTCTCTCCTACTCTAATTTGTTTGAAATAAATAATGCTTCCTTATGGGACCTGTTTTGGAMATTTCCTAGATCAAAGAGCGTAACAGAGAGTACAGAATAATAGAGGTCTAGGGGTTGCATTTATCGAAGTCGAATAAGCCCTCAATGGCGCTTCCAAAACCCCTATARCTCCATCAGGGTAATGCGCTCGTCTAGTTCATGCATCTTGTTGCCATTGTTCGAGAGAAAGCGAACACGCCACAGGTCTCTCCTATAGAAGATTGTGAGCCACCGGCACCAGACCCCTGGTGCTAGTGGTTCTAAGCCTAGGGTAGATACGGCCGCGTGTGGTGCTGGAGACATGCAAGARCACGCGCGTGACTTTGTATGTCTTATGCATAGATCAGGTCCTCAGCGAGATGTCCTTGCGCTCTACAGAAGGTCCTTACGCCTCTCCTATATCCCATATAACCAGACACCAACTGTTGCAGAGCACTTCGGATGGTCAAAAAAAAGCCAGAGCTAGCCCAGCCCWGTTCCTGTTCTTTGTCCGCTACACCTTTTGCCCATTACCCGGCTGCAGCAACTGRTGATCATTCGAGTTTTCACCCTCGGCTATGTTAACCCTTACCTTGCTTACAAGTTGATCTCCRCCCCTGAGACCTATCTTCTTGATTCAGGGGTCCCCGATTCGTTCTCTGCTCGAATACAGTTGGTGGACATACGTAGCCACTGGGAATAAGACAATCCATTCGACTAATAGATCGCCCTCCCTACTCCCCTTTCTGGTGCGTTTAATTTTGGGGATCGGAACAGTTGGGAATTGCTTCCGCTCTCTCAATGAATCCCTTTGAGCGATGATCGATTGTAATCAATGACTATCAGTGTGCGTGAAGACCAGTTACTTGTATCAATACCATGTAAAAATAGTACGATTGCCCCTACAACCACCCAAAATGATTCCGCGGACTYTTGTCTCTCTCACGATGCTCATGACGCTGGGAGCTACGCCTACATTGATGAACAACATGTCGGCGCCCACGTCCCTACGTACATCATCCCTTCCGACACACAAATGTGTACCGTTGCACCATTGGTATCATTTTTCCTGCGCATCACAGCCGAGTTTCCCAGCTTATCYCAAGAAGTACTGAGCTACAATGTCAGCTCTTCTAAGCGAACAATGCATGAGATGTTCCCTCAATCTCCACAACCAGAACCTCGGAAGTCGGGACTAGAGACAAGGGATCCTGTCTGGCTGTCTTTACATTACAGACGAATCTAAGGCACTGCATATCTATTGGGGGAAGCTAGGTAGTCTCAGCAGGATRTACACTTTTCTACTTCTCATGGTCATTATTATACTCCTGGGGGTCATAAATCCAGAATAGTGAGGAAGCTCTAATACTCAGAGTAGAATACGTATTTTGCAAGGATAGCTGAAGATTCATGAAGCAGAATCTGGTCGTGGGCCTACTCAGTTTCAATAGTTTATCTAAGTTCGACGTGCGAGATCTCGGGGACAATCTTGATCGAGACAGGCCCTTGTTGTTTAGTCTGACGGAGGTGAGGGAATATCATGTTCACCCAGTGCCGGACGTGATCAGYCATTTCCCGCCATCTGGGTAGAAAATGGCTGTTTGRAGATCAYCTAAACCAGAATGCTAATACCGGAGAGCCCCGGCATCCCAATCGATGCGTTTCATGCGGCCTGTCCAATGTTCGACGTCCAACGTTAAACTCGCAGAGTGAACGGACGATCTCCGGGCTCCGCCTGAAACATCTTCGGGGCCGCACAACGTTGATGGCAACACCGTTTGGCTGCAGGGTCAGTCCGGCTGTAACCGGGTGTCGTTCGGATCAATCATTGCAGTGTCGCGCACTCCTCTAACYGGAACAGCACCAGTGCCAGCGGGGTCCATTGAACCCCTATGCYCCAGGGACTAGTACGATTCACAAGTAGCGCGATACCATTTCACCGGCTCTGGGATCAGTGCCTATATTAGTTGGTCAGCATGGCATTATGATCATTTTAGAGATTTTTTATTCAACCTCAAAATGACATGTTCATCCATACCAAACTCTGGATCTCAACCCTCGACGAGAGCTTCTTCGTGTTAAAGCATCCTGTGCAGCAATATCCGTAGGTGCAAACTAGGTCTAAACGCAAGGGTGATGGTGTTTGGGTGGCTTAAAGCGCGCGCTACGCAGAGGGGCAATAGGTAACCCTTGTGCTGGGTACGCCACCTGTTCTTGCCTTCTCTCTGCCTATAGTCTTTAATGTCTATATTCTAAGTAGGCTCCATCTGATGTTGGGTTCATCATTCGAGCTTTCACACTGATACAAATACCATTTCTCTCCCCATCCTTTTCTGTAAAGCACAGCCTAAGAGACCCAGATTGTGGCACCGTTTAAGGTTTCGAGATCAAGTAGCGACCGCAGTGGGTTAAGCCCTGTAATGTCTCCTACATAATCCAGGGTGCACAAATGAAATTCGAGCGCAATTTCTATATGATGTGTTATAGAACTTGACCAGCAGATCGTTTCAATGATCTTGTCGGGTGTTCCTGCAAGACAAAAGAGCTTGCTTTGCCACCTTGATTGAGAAAGGCACAGCTCCAAGCCACATGTTTCATCTCTCATGATTGTACCAAGGTCAAAATACCGAACATAGGATAGCGCCTACACGACCATAGGGGGGGGCTTCCAAAACATTTCGACGTCGTCTCTCGTTGCATTTAAACATTAAGGATTGAAATGCAGAACATGAAACCTATTCGCACATGCACAATTTATTGGCACTAGACATTAGAATCTCACAGACCAAAGTGTACATAAGGAACCCATGTGAGGAAAGCGGTATCGCTATCGGGAACTGACTCCTGGAACGCCTGGATCGCGWGATGAAGTGCGTAMGCTGCGTGCATTCCGTTAATTCCTTTCCCTCCGGCTCGTATTTCACAGGCTAGCAGCTCTTCATAGAATAAATTTGCAACCATAGGTGCAAAGTCATCTTGAATAGACCACATAGTGGCGATGACGCCGCGATATCCTCCTGCTAACATCCCAGCGGCCAAGTGAACTGCCTCCTCGGAGAGCTTCTCGTCCCCCTTACTCGTCTGGCAAGCGGATAGGAAGGCGAGGTCCGCATTCTTTAACTGGGCTTTGATAATCGTCGATAACTCGAGGCGTTCACCGTTATGGAAGAARAAGCCGCTCTTGAGTGGATCAACAGTATCCTGCKTGGCATGGCATGCGAGGTGAACAGMGCTRTATTTYTCCATAYTGGACATCCCTGTTTGAATGCTTGCGTCCCCTCTGGACAAGGTTAGGAAYGGTACTTGATGTTTGGCTAGCTGATCCTCAATAATTCGAATCTCGCGAGTCGTGGCTGGGATTGTAGGTAGATTGGGCGCCTCTGGTTGATTGATCATAAGCAATCCCCTCACACCCTCACCAGCCGTGGGRGGTCTGTTGACACACTGGATGAGAGCAGTGATGGAGGGGGTATAGGAAGATATCGCGAAATCCGAGAGTCTGGACTGCCCATCCGACTTTCTGTAATCCCCCGCAGCATGGAGGGGCAAGAATGCAAGGGGACCCGTGGCACACCACCAGATCCTGGGTTTCTCCGCCAGAGCTGAAGGCTGAAACTCATGGTCGTAAAAGCCGGATATAGAGTCTATGACGCATACTCACCGAGTATCCTAGATGCTCGATAATTGGTTTTGCGACCCCAACCCATAGGTCCTTTAAAATAGCCTTGATATTGGTGGGTATTTTGGTAGGGCGCGAYGGCGCGCCTGCTCTGTTGATGGAATCGGTTGGGACATCTTGGCCGCTCTCATCGTCGACAAGCARTTCTTCTTCACTCTCAAGCCCCAGATCAGACCCGCGTGCTCGAAGTCCTGCACGGGCTAGGCGTTGCTGCAAGCGCTTTCGGAGAGCGGAGGCTTTGTTGTAGGAAAAATCAGGGAGGGGAATGTGAATTAATTTGCTGGGTTCGGGAAATAAAGCAAGAGCATTACAGCCGTCTTCGTGAACGTTTATAATAATCGTTGGACCGCCAACAGGTAGATCCTTAAGTAAAGCGGATGCAGGTGTGGGAAGGAGGAATGTTTCAAATCCTGGGAGTTCCCGTACAGTTGCGAGGAGTTGTTCCCATTCCTTTGCAAGCTTGACGTGCTGCGTTTCTTCGGCTTGTAACGTTATCTTGTTTTCGCCAATTGCATTGAAAGTGATATTCCCTGACCCTGCGCGAGACCCTGCTTTCTCCAAGGCTTTGGATACGTTCAATACGCGTTCTGCAAGCGCTTCGTCGTAGGTGCGAAGAGAGTCGAGTGGGGTACGGAGATTGTTCAGCTGCGTCCATACAATACATCTGCCTTGCTCGAGCCACTCCAGGGCAGTCTCAAACCTTTGCAGTGAGAAAGCAACAGCAGCCGCCTCCAGCGAAAGAACTGAACCATTAACAAGGCGTCGGTGGCGGCCATGAAGTGTTTGATCTAAACCAGCAGTTATCGAGAGTAATTCAACGGCCTTGGCGTAGGCTTGTGGTGCTTGCTCTTTGTCCCATTGTGAGCTGAGGAAAGCCCACAATCTGGCGGCATYGAAGCGTAGAGAAGGAGAACCTGTGGAAGTATTGGCTGCACGGCGGAAAGACTGAAGAGCTTCAATCGCATGTTCCCTCGCCTTAGTGGATTGTTGCTGAGTAAAAAGTACACTGCCCAGGTTCCWGAGAAAGTGAACCAAAGCTGCATGGTCAGGAGGAGTGAGCTCAATGGCTTTTTTCTGTGCTGATATCGCCGCCTGAAAATCATTTTCATCCCCAGTATGTTCGAATCGGCTTTCGAACGAATTTCCGAGAGAGTGAAGGAGGATAGGAAGGTCTGCATAGCTTGGAGGAGCGAGTTCGATGGCTCTCTGCTGCGCCGATATTGCCTCCTGGATATCCACAAGATCCCCGGTGCACCTAAATCGAGCATCGAGAGTAGTTCCAAGGTTGCCATACAAGCGAGGCAGGTCTGCGTGATCAGGTGGTGCGAGTTCGACAGCTCTCTGGTGAGCAGATATCGCCTCTTGAATATCTGCAAGATCTTGTGTCTGTGTGAATCGATGTCCCAACGAAATTCCAAAGCTACAAAGTATGAGACACAGGTCTTTATCGTTAGGGAGGGAGAGCTCAACGGCTTTCCGTTGTGTGGATATTGCCTCTTGGATATCCACAAGGTCCYTAGTACGTTCCAACCGGGTTGCGAATGAGCTTCCAAGATTGCTGAGCTTGCCGGGTAGAGAAGCATGGGTGGAGGGAGTGAGTTCAACAGCCATCTGCAACGCGGATATGGCTTCCTGGATATCTACCAGGTCACCAGTGTGATCAAATCGGGTTTGGAATGAGGCTCCAAGGCCGCCAAACATGCCAGGTCGGCGAATGTCGCCAACGGGAATGAGTTCGACGGCTTTCTGCTGTACGGATATAGCCTCCTGAATATCTGTCATGTCCCTCGTACGTGCGAACCGATGCTCAAGCGAAACCCCCAGCTTATCAAGCATAATGGGAAGGTTTGCATGGTCGGAAGGAGAGAGCTCAATAGCCTTCCGTAGGGTAACGATCGCCTCTTGGATATCCTCAAGCTCTCCGGTGCGTCGAAAGCGATCTCGGAACGAACTCCCAAGATTGAAATACATGTAAATTGTGTCGTTCAAGCTTGCGCGGCCAGGAGGGGTGAGTGCGATTACTTGTTGTTGCGCAGATATGGCTTCCTGAATGTCTGTAAGGTTACCGGTAGAATCGAAGCGAGTTTGGTATGATAGCCCGAGGTTGCCAATCATGGCAGCCCGGTTTCGATGACCGGGAGGGGTGAGCTCAACGGCTTTCTGCTGCACTGATATTGCTTTCTGAATATGCGCAGGGTCTCCCGTGAGTTGAAACATGGTTTTGAGAGAATTCCCATGACTGCAAAGCATGATAGGCATGTCTGTATTGCCCTGTGGCGTGAGTTCGATGGCTTTTTCCTGCATGGATATTGCCTTCTGAATATCCCCGAGCTCTCCTGTCCGGCGGAACAAGGTTTCGAACGAATTTCCGAGGTTGAGAAACATCCGTTTCCGGCTTGCATGCCCAGGGGGAGCGAGCTCAGTGGCTTTCTGGTGGGATGTTATCGCCTCATGAATGTCTGCAAGATCCCCTGTGCGTTCAAATCGGATTTGGAACGATGTTCCCAGGTTGTCGAATATGGTAGGGAGGTATGCATGATTAGGGGCAAGGAGCTCAATGGCTTTCTTCTTTGCGGCTATTGCCTCTTGGATATCTGCTATGTTCCCGCTACGGATGAACCGAGTTTTGAAGGAATTTCCGAGGTTAATAAGAATCTCAGGTAATTCGGGGTCGCCAGGGGGGGCAAGCTCAACGCACTTCTGTCGCGCTACTATCGCCTCTTGGAGATTTGCAAGGTCACCGGTGAGGTTGAACAGGGCTCCGTACAAAACTCCCAGATTACCAAACATGCGGGGTAGGAGAGTGCTGTTAGGGGGTGCGAGCTCCACAGCTTTCTGCTGCGCGGATATGGCGGTCTGGATTTTCACAATTTGTTCTGGCAGTACATAATGAATGTTCAGCTTAGTTATGTCCTCGTTCGCCGAGAACGCCATTTATTGCTCACCGTTTTTCGTAGATGTGCTCGTCATATTGTTTGGACACAAGCCGTGCGCTTATACCTGGGACGTGGCCGTCGTAAATTCCCTATCTGGTGGTGCAGATTAGAATCCACAGATCCATTCTATTGACAACAGGGGTTGCATACCGCCTTTTCCAAGATGTTATCCTTTGTGATCCTAGTTCGGCCTGCGTTGACTGCTTGGCAAACGGAAAAGAAGGATGGGTTAGATATCTAAGGGATCCTAAGTATAAATTGGACGCGAAGCCAACAACCCACACACCTTTGGCACAGCCATTCTCCAAAAATATCTAGATGTGACATGAGTGTACCTTTTCTGGGTTTCGACCTGAGAGTAATTGGACGGGGAAGCCAGAGGTCCTGAAAGGAACTTGATGGGCAAGGCGGTTCCAGAGACCAAAATTGGGATATTGAGGTACACAAGGGGGATGAAAAATTCAAAGTAATGAGCCCCGCTCCCAGGACGGAAATACTGACCTGCGCGACTAACGGGAGATGTGCCTCTACTCGAAGGTGAATCGCGGCATTGGAAAAGATATGAGAAGCAGGACTTTGATCATCGTTGGTTCAACGGGGATGCATTCACAGGGAAAAGGGTGGGGAGCAATTCCGGCACAAATCATTAATAACATCGGTTGTAAATAATAGGATTGTGGATTGTGATTTTGTGGTGGCTGTACAGTAATATAGCGCTGCATGAATGACTGCAGAAATCAGAACTGAGTGTCTACAATCTTCATCAGGATATTATGATCATCTGGGTTTTCAACCGAATTCATTCATGGTGGACCGACATAYGACCAGGCGCAGACCCTCAGCCCTCGGGATATCTTTCAAAAAGGATTGTTGGCGAAGAAGACGTCTCCCTCAACTGTGGCCTTCATCTGCGGGGCTCGACCTTACAGAAGGTGCCTGATATTCCGAAGTGAAAAACTTTTTAAGGGGAACAAGTCTTTATTTTACCGTACTTCTGAATGTACCAGAAGCCCTATTGTTCCACGTAGGTAATGAGTCATGTAAAACATATGGTACTGTTGRGCGCACCTCTGCATCATCTGGTATGTCCGGATCGAATCCGAAGCCGCAAAGCAGAGAAGACAGGGTATTTCACTTTTCAAGCTTATATCAAACAGGACCAAAATAAATATCTTAGCAGTGGCCTCATCTTTGGGAGTCCCCATAATTCACGTGTAGCTTGTACCAAGAGCATGAGTATATTACAATTAGCTTACGGTATATGCTCATTAAAACGAGAATGGGTGTTGGATATTTGTCAAATGCGCGCTTTTCGTATTTACTTTCCTAGCCACGACCGTCGTGGAGTCGCGTGGGATGGCGGTATCAGCTCCAGTGCTTCATTACTTCCCAAGGGGGCCAGTATCCATGTGAGGATGATTTTCCAAGAGTTAAGAACAGGGGAAACGTACCACGAGAATGGGAAGGCGGGGAACCCTGGCTGCGCAGTACGATTTGGGTCACGACCAACTGAAGTCCTTGAGTACTGAGCCCGATCAAAGTCTTCTTTAGGCCATACTGCAGCTTTACCAAAATCACTGCATGGCAGCCACAGGTTTGTGTGCTCTTCCTGGCAAACTTCCATCCCCATCGATCAAAAAACAATTAAGTATCCTCTCGAAAGGCTACGCCCGTTTGAGGGAAACACGCGGCAAAAGTGTGTGTGCTGCGATCACTCAAGAGCCATTTCAGTTTGCCTGCCATTTTTACATTGTTCACATTTCCATTAGGCAAGATTAAGGCGGAACGTGGCATTTTCTGGGTTATGTGGTACCGAGGTGATGGACATGATGACCTTGCGGCTCCGAGAATGGATAAATAAATAGGGTTTGCAGAGACGATAAGGGTGACAGAGGGAGCGGGATAAGCCTCGGCGCTCGGAGCTTCAGGTTGTGGTGTACTGACGATGGTGAGTTAGACCCGATTATAGCGCTAACCAAGASATCAGTGAGTTAATGGAAGAGACAATCAGAATGTTGCCTGACCAAAAAAGCACTCACCACCCTTCGCAGCAAGGTAGCAAGGACCGCAAGGCACAGCAAGAAGATCAGGATGGGCTACTCACAGCTGCACGCTTTTACGAAACTGTTGCTAGTACCGAAGATCTCAAGCTTCAGCTCCAGGCCTCGGACGTCTCCCCTGCGTTTGGGCCAAAATAGGACTTTGTGATCAGTCTAGAAGGAGGTTGTCAGCTGCAGTGTTTTCTCGAATCACTCCTTGGAATGCGATCCTTCCCAGCGGTGTTGTTCACCAGCTCCGTTTGTCCAACAAAGTTGTATCAGGTCTGCACAGCATATGTGCACGAGCCGCGGTGTCGGTATGAAGTCCAACGTTCCGATTTGTTCATACGCGAGTAAATCGCATTGCTCTTCTTGAACACGATGGACAGGGACTGCATTGCTGTGCGTGGAAAAGCTATCACTGGTGAATCGATCAGGGCGGGGTTTTAATAAGAGTAAAATGGAGCGAGACAGAAGCTATATGACAAGTGTAGTGACTGTAGTCTAGGTCAGTTCTACTGGAACATTCTACAAGGCGCTGAGTAAGGGAGAAGGGACGATAAAATCACAGATGGGGTTCCTTAGATAGCAACGGTACACCGATGGGATCCGTTCATGTTTGTACCTTCGGAGAGGCAAGGGATATGGTCGGTAGGGGACATCGCATTTCGGAGGTTGTTTGGCAAGAGCGATGGTGATGGAGTGACCGGTGCCTTGCGGAATTGCTCGAAGCAGATGTGAATGATGTAGACCAGTGGCAGCTGGTGACTGGGGACGGGATTGTGACGAATATTAATACCAGCTACACATCATAACTTTGGGCACCAGTATTTCTCAGACTTAGTACCACTGGTAGTGGTAGGGCAGTCCCAAAGTTTGAGGCTGTCAATGAAGGTGGTTCGTCTCGAAATTCCGGGGACAAACCGATCTGTCACTTGGGGGGTGCTGAAGCAGTTTTTAGTTTGAGCATTGGGTGTCTCATATTCAGAACTGCTCGGTTACCAGAGTTGCGTAKATTCGTGKSCGTGGATCGAATGTAAAATTCAATTTGCAACCACGCTATATCCTGTGATTAGATTGAACTTACCAGAGGGTTTTGTGGAGAAGAAAAGGAAGGGGTGTACACAGTTCCAAGGAGGCAAGGTCAGGTGACCTGCGCCGGACCCTGCGCCCAAAGTCCGTTTTGGTGAGGGTAGGGCACCTTTTGTCCACTCCTTCACGCGTCACGTTCTATGGAAGGCTTGGAATGGTCATCTCCCTGCCCAGAGCACCTACGCCACGATCCATGCACGTCAGTCAAGCGTTAATGCTTCCCACGACAAACGCTTGGGTCAAAAATACTACAATGATCACTGCAAACATGCTTCTGAAGGTCTGCACCTAGGTAACGCGTCTAATCGTGCTTCGAGCAGCTGCGGTCGTGCTTCCACACGGAAACATGGGGTCAGCTATATAGACCATCAAAGTCTCCCTCGGTCGCACTGACAATCTCTACAATGGAGATAGGCTTTGGTGAAAGTGTCGCCCCAACAGCAGCTATCTGCAGTATCTTGGGTGGTTACCCATTCTCAGTCGGACTTCTTCGGGAGATCTTACAAAATTCCGACGACGCTGGGGCCAGGAAACAGGTGCGTACTTGGTTGAATATTTTCAACGCTTCAGCTGATCCTGCACCTAGGCGTTTATATTGGATCGGCGCCATCACAGTTCTGGTAACATCTACCACTCTTACCTTGCCGCCACACAAGGCCCAGCACTTTTGGCTTTCAATGACGCTTTAATACAAGAGGAAGACTGGACGGCCCTCAAGAACATCCATCGTTCCTCAAAGCGAACAGATACTTCGTGAATATTTAATCCATATTCATTTCCAATAAAACTGACACGTTCTAAATAGGAAGATTGGAAAATATGGGATCGGATTTCGCTCTTGCTACCATGTACGGAGCCTCCAGAYTGCGAAACGCCACTGCTAAAATCTACATAGATCACCGACAACCCTCATATTCTTTCAGGACCTCACCTAGCCATCCTTGACCCTAAACACGATTTCGCCGAAGTGGGAGGCATGAGAATTGGAGGCATACAGCTGAACATAGAACAAGATGCACACAAGCATGCTAGTCTGCTCTCCGCCTTCGAACCCTTCCTCCCCTGCACCGAATGGGGCAAACGTTTCGACGGCACAGTCTTCAGGTTTCCTTTGCGCACTTGCCCAAGTGACATTAGCAAAAAGATCATTTCACCCGATGAAATTTCGGATCTCCTCAGCAATTTTGCGCTTGAAGAGCTGAACGTTTCGCTCTTATTCTTGCGAAATATCAGCTCGGTCGAGATCTATGAGATTGACGCCGATGGCAGAAAAGTCCAGGTCGCGACTTCAACTGTTAATCGCACGCCGTGCGAGTCACACGGACAGTATCAGATACGCAAGGCGATTATCAATACCTGTCATCCTAAGGGACGATCTGAGAAACGAGAGTGGCGGATCCTCCATGCTCCTTTTTCTGAGGCAGAAGCCATCGAGGCACTATCTAAGAAACTAGGTGGTTGCCCTTCGGACACTTTATCGCACCATAAACTCGCGCCGGCCATCGACCTTGCAATGCCTCTGGACACGGCGACAAGCTTGGGACAAATTGGTCGATTGTTCACTTTCCTACCTCTTCCATTGAGGACGGAGTTCCCTATCCATATCAACGCTCTTTTTGCCCTGACACAATCGAGGCAGAACTTACGAAATGGTGGAGAGGTTGGGGTCGTCCGGCATTCCGATGACCAGTATGTGTCTGGTTCTTATTTCATGGAATTATATTAAGCTCGTGTGGTGTGGTAGTGCGCTCATTGAATGGAACCGGATTTTGTTTACTACGTATATTCCCCAAGCGTGGGCGAACCTTCTTGAAGTTCTTGTCAAAGTAGATGGGATGACAAATGTGTTCGACGCATGGCCGCGTCCCCAGGCAGAAGTGAATTCGGGTGATTACGTATACTGGAAAAATATTCCATTGGACATTCTGCGATAYGCCCTCGATCTTTCCATCTGGCCCATTGCTGGAACAAACCCCTCCTTATATGAACCGGCCACCGCTCTCATCGTTGCGCAGGAATCCACTACGAACAGCGATTTGAGTGCCCTCGTCCAAGCTGGTCTTCAGATCACTCAACCGCCTCAATACCTTACTGATGCCATCTGTGCTCATTGGGCCAATCGCGTCGCTACTCTATCCCCCCAAGTCGTGCATGCTAGGTTATTGAAGGTAACACTACCCATTCGGCAAGGATGATATCAACTCATTTTACCCCCTTGTAGGATACTAGCGAAAGGCTTCGGGAACTGAGTGATGCTAACACTCAGACCATACTGTCCTATCTTTTGTCGACGGCCGATTATAATTGCATCACTGGGCTCGCTCTCATCCCATCAGTTGACCAACGCCGCATCGCTCTCAGGAAGCGTGGCACCTCCACCCCAATCCATCCCCTTTTCGACGAAAGTTCAGAGGACTTATTTTCCAGCTTTGACGCAGATGCTGTGTCTTTGAAGCGCTTACCAGTCGATGTTCGCAATTTCTTGATGAAACAGGGGTGCCAGATTCTCAATGTCGCGGAACTAAAACCCCCTCAAATTGTCGCTTACCTCAAATGCTCACCATATGCTCGCGAAGTTCGAGGGGTAGCATCTACTGATCAAATCGCCTGGTTGAATAAATTCTGGGACTGGGTTCTGGTGTGGGTCCATGGTTCGTCCCTCTATGACCAGTTAGGCCCATTTTATCTCGTTCCTATCACCCGAGGATTCCAAAAAATTGTCACTCCTGTCTTCGAGCCTACCAAAGATGTCCCCCCCGCACTCCTGGAGCTTTTAGCTGTTCCGCTTATTGATCCCCGCCTTGGCGCCGGGGCTCGGAAGGCTCCCAAGCAAATGAAGCCTACCTCCGATATTCGCGCCCTCTTAAGTGCGCTCTCACCAAGACTTGACTTCAAGCTAACGGAGGAGCAAGCACAATGCCTTTGTTCCTATCTCGTCAAAGCCCTACCGTCGGCTCGCGCAATGAATGGGACTTCCCGCGACAATGATCTTCTCCGTTCGCGCCTTAGAGCGTTACCCATCTATCCTATCGTATCACTTAGTACCAACGGTAAATCACTGACTCGCCGAACATCGATCGGAGCCACATCAACTGTGCGGGGTGTTAACCTATCTGAAATACCGGTACTGCCCCAGCTGGAGTCCCTCATTTACCTCGACCTTCGGCTCATTGACCAGGATGTCCTTTCCTATCTGGATTCCAAGCACCGTCATCCCCTCACCCTCAGCGAGATGCTAAACATGATGCTTGAGCACCTCCATGCACAATCACTCGAAACGCAAGTCGCCTTTGTTAGATACTTGGGCAACCATTCATCTTCGGTCCCTCGGGGTATTTTCGATCGCCTGGCGGATCAACGATTTGTTCCCACCTGTGACGGCTCATTGCAAGCGCCTAACAGGCTTGTTGATCCCGAAGCTAAGATTGGTTGCCTATTCCCTAGCACATCATCGTCCCTCCCCGATTTATCACAACCCCTCATCATGGACCTCATATCCCGTCTACGTGGTCTCGGACTTCTTATCTCTCAGCTATCTGTGGACATTGTACGCGAACGAGCTCAATTCATCGCGGAAACACCCTGTCCTGAAACAGAGAATATTGCCCGCAACCTCATCAATTTGGTTAATGATACTCAGTTGGACTGTCGTCGCATTTTTAAATCTCCAGACCTTTCCCTGTCGCTCAAATGGATCCCTACTCATGAAGGCCTCAAGAGCCCTGTTGACTGTCGGGACCGCTTCTCTCACTCCAAACAGACCCATCTCTTCGATGAGGTGCTGCCGTTAGTCAAAACGGATGTTTCCGTCAGCCCTCATTTACGCATGGCTTTCGAATGGGACGGCGATGTTGCTCTTGAAATATTGTCTAAACAGCTGGTGAAGATTCTGAATGGGAGCCAGAAGCCGTATAACAAGGTCCGCGACGTCATCAAGGAAATAGGAAACCGAGATATTACCGACTCCCAATTAGCATCCCTTCGACAAGTCCTCCGGGAGCGGGAGTGGGTACCGACCCGCAGTGGTGAACTCAAGTCACCTTCATATGCACTCCTAGGGTCAGACGAAGTACCTGCTGCGGGATTCCACTGTGTCAATTTTTCCGCATACCGCCATCGGAAGGTGCTCTCGTTCCTCCGGAGAATGGGTTGTTGTGATGAGTGCGTTTTCTGAATTATGTAGTTTATTGAGCTTGGCGAAACTCAATGATCCACCAGACCGTCGACGGACACAATTTTRGAACACCTGGAAACACTACATCGGTTAGAGCCAGAACGGGTCCATGACTCGGCTACTATTAAAGGCTTAGTTCGTTTACTGGCGTGGCTTCCTCCTCTCACACCCGCCCAGCGATCCAGGCTGATCATACCCGATACCGACGGCGTATTGCGCGGCTTCAACAGTATCTGTTTCAACGATATCGGGGACCGGGCATACCTGGCCGATACCAATGAATGCGCCTTGGTGCACCCCGAGGTTCATGATGGCCTTGCGCAGCAACTGGGTTTACCACGACTGGGTCTATTCGCTTCAGAGGGACAAGACCCGAACTCAGAGCTCGACATGGGCGAGGATCTCATGACCACGATTCGCAACAGGCTTCGAGAATATATTGATTCGCAGCTCCTGGTAGAATTTCTTGCCAATGCTTCGGATGCAGGAGCGACGGAGTTCGGCGTTTTACTTGATGAAAAAGAAGCGCCTGCTGGTAGCCTGCTCTCCCCACGCTGTGAACCATTTCAACGCGGCCCTGCACTCGTAATTCACAACAATGGCGTATTTACCAAAGATGATTTCAAGGGCATTCTGCGAACTGGTATAGGGGGAAAGGCGGCAAGGTCAGATACCATCGGACAATTTGGGCTTGGTGCGCTCACAATGTTCCATGTTACCGAGGTCTGTTGTGCTGTTGTTTCGAGAGCGTCGCTGATGCTTGTAATTCCCAGCTTGCAATGATCGTATCCGGGGATCAGGTACTGTTCCTGAACCCCTGCAAGGCGCATCTTTTGAATGGTCGGGGGTCTCTACAGGTGCCTCTCGCGCGCATGAGAAAGTGAGAAAATTGCTTGTGGTTGCTCCTTAAATCCTGACGCCTTCCTGATGTAGGTTTTATAATGGCCATTTGTCTTCGTTGTTGGGAGTTTTTGGGTTTCACCCACCCGAAGATACTAGTGAACGTTACTACTATGATGGCGTAGGTCACTTCTCCCGGTATCAACCCCACTCCAGCTAACTCACCTCTTAAGACTATTTTCCGATTACCGCTGCGATCGAGCTCCCAATTTGTGGATATTGAACCAGTTTTCAAGAAGATAGTATCGTTTGCCGACGTGACCTCCCATTTCGAATCCATCGCTCCCCAATGTCTTCTTTTCACAAACATCTCCAATATCAGTCTCTTTTGCAGGCAAGATGAGCTCCAGCCTATGTGGTCTGTCGCTGCCATCCGCGATAGCATCAGTCGACCCAAGCAGACCATCAATGCGCACACTATTACAATATCTCGGACACCTCGCCTCTCTGAGTCCCAGGTCTGGAGAGTTATGTCCATCACGGTTCACGAAAAGCTTCCATCCTTCGTCCGCCCGCTGCGGGAACAGTATCGTCTCAGGATTCCCCCAGTAGTTCGCATAGCTGCCTGTCATTCACCTACCAAGCACCACGCATTGTTCTCAACACTCCCACTCCCTATYTCCCTCGATCTTCCTGTGCACATTTCGGCATCATTCATTCTGGCCTCTGATAGGAGATCTATCCGTCTTGATGAATACGAAAACCGGGAAACGCAGTATAACCGGTGGCTGCTGACGACTGTGATACCACAGCTTTACTTGCATCTGCTGGAGGATCTTGCAGGGGTCTTGGACAACGAGGTGTACTGGCCAGGAAACTTGGACACTAGTTCAGCTGCGGCGCCCAACACAATATCGACTATGATAATCGATGCGGTCTACCAAGCGGCGGTTGTCTCTGACCGTCCAATTCTCAGGAGCAAGTTCTACCCCAGCCCGCGTTCTCCTCAGACGGCGCATCTCTCTTCTCATCTCCCTCGGTCTGTTCGAGATCTCCTGGAAATCATCAAACCCTTGGATCTGGTTGAGCTTCCTTCCCAAGTCACAGGGCGACTTCGGAATGACAAATTAAGCAAGAGTTGCGTTTCGATTGTGACGCCGGCATATGTCCAGTCACAGGTTGTGGGCTATCGATCGCAGTTTGATGCCACGACTCTCAAATTTGAACGAGTGCTGGAACTTATTGAGTACCAGCTGCGGGACAAGAAATCCAATGTTTTGTTTGGGCTCCCGTTTCTTCCCCTGGAAGATGGAACCTTTTCCAAGTTCGAGGAGTCCACAAAGTCGTGTTTCTACGTCGTTCCCCCCGAAGTGCAAACAAAGTCTATCTTCGAACCCCGTCGTCTTGTTCACCATGACCTCCCAACACGTGACTTGCTGACTCTCGATCAGCTGAACGTTGAAAAAGTGACCGATACGAACATTGGGAGGCTATTGTGCGACCACTTACCGCAGTCCCCAACCCTCACGGTGGATAACGGCTCTGCTACCTACGAGTGGATTCAGCGATTTTGGGAGACTTTCCCACTTCTCAACATCTCACCTAGTGCTATCGCGGCATATCCACTTATCCCGACAGTTCACACAACGACTTATATCTCTATTACCCACTGCGGAAACCCTTCTGTTGTTCTTGCCGACTTTACATACTATGGATGGTTGGCGCAGTGCTTTACTCGGATGGGCTTTACCACCATCGACACGGTCGCGCTACCATCCAAGGTTCGACACTGCCTTAACATTTCCCATCTCAACATCGAGACCGTTTTCTCTGTGCTCCAAAACCACCCTACCCGGAGTATCCAGGCACTTTTCAAAGCTCTGGATTCCGAGCTGCATAGTGAGTTCGCACGCTGGGCGATAGCTGACATGCATGGTCGCTGGGGGACGAATCTTCAGAGATACAAAATATTACCCATCTGGAGAACTCCCGCTAAGTTGTATGTATCTGCCAACGAAGTYATCATGCTACCGCAACAAACGCCCCTCGACGCTGTTGGGCCTTTCTGCCCGAGAAACATTTGCGACTATCATACGACACTCAACAAAATGGGCGTTGGGCCATGTTCTTCTTCATCCGTTCGGTCCCTCCTTTCCATTCCGGAGAAATTGAAACGGCATGAGGATGGAGCTTATAAGGGCCTCGTAGACGCATTACTATTGATGAATGATCTCTCTTCGCTGCCACTCCCTAACTCAGAACGTACGATTCGCGAATCGAACACGCTATACTCATCTCAGGATGATCTATTTCTGGCAGCATTTGGGGCTGATTCGAACCGTTTCATTCTCCCATCGTTCCGACATTTCGAGGAGAAGCTTGATCACTTCGGTCTGAGGCGACAGAATAACTTGACTATGGCCATGTTCAGGGAATGCGCCAAGCACTTCGAGGAAGCTTTCGAGGCTGCCATCGACGCCGATGCTGAGGAAGGCTTTAAGGACCGGGCTGCGATCGTCTTCCGGAACTTCGCTGAAAACCTACCTCTGAGAACGTCATCGAACGTGGAAGATCAATGGAAAGAACTTGACAAACTTTGCTTTGTTCCCCGGGATACCGAGCCCAAACCGCTCGGGAACAACATCTCAATCGAGGAATATGTGGCCGACCACGCTCGGCATCTGCCTGACGTTGTTTCGCCCAATGAACTCGTAAGACCAGAGTTCAGTGCGATAGCTTGGACGCAACGGGCGTTCTACGACATAGAACCTCATCCACGTTTACTTTTGGTGCATCCAGCATTGAGCGTACCGAGTGTTGAGGACGTGGTCAGTCTTGTGTCTGCTGATATCAATATCCTGTATTGCTAACTTGGTGGAAGGTGAACCATTTAGTCGTTCTAGCAACTAAAGTGGCTCGTGACCATCCCGGCAATGTGCTTGTTCTAAGCCATCTCCAGCAAACTTACAAGTGGCTCAATGACAAGGCGGAGGAGGCGAGGCCGCGTTTGTTACGGCTTACCAAAGGGAAAACCAAGCTTTTTCTCAACGTGAACGATCCTGCTACTGAGCCGTGGGAGTGGACTTGCGGTAATCGCATCTGGTTGGAAACGTACGATGCTGGACAATACCGTTGCGTGCGCGAATTTTTGAAACCTCTTCGTCAACTGCTAGTCGCCGCCGGGGCCGTGAATATCGATTATCCTGACGCGGCACCGAACCAAGAACCGGTGGGAGACAACCACGAGAGGAGTATCTGCACAAGTTTTGATCGGATGAGGAGGGAGGCCATATGTACAGATGTCCATTTCATCTTCAAGAATGGTGACCCTTTGCAGGCGCATCGTTCATTTTTGGCCGCGTTCTGCGATCACTTCCGGGAGATGTTTTCCGGTTCATTCAGCGAGGCCGGGGCCGCATCTGCCGCCAATCCTATCAAGATTTCAGTATCTGATTTCTCCAGGCGGTGTGTGGAACTTGTACTTGGTGGGTCCAACATGCACGCTGTTCGTAGATTCGTTGCTCTAACATCCGGGCAGTCTATACGTACACTGGAGAGGACCCTGAATTCACGAGGGAGGATACAGATATCGGGTTCGAAATGCTTGAGCTAACACAGCTCTGGGGCATGTTACGAGCTCATACTATCATACAAAATGTCTTGATCGGAGCGAAGCTGGTAAATCCATCCAATCTGGACGAAGGTATGCTGAGAGTCCTTTGGTAATATTGTAGAAGTCGAGGCTTACATCCGCTTTAGCTCAGGAGGTGGCCCAGCGAACGAAAGCCTCCGCGTTATTRGCTTATTGTAATGAGTACAGGACGATCAACGCGCGAGCGATTCAGAATGTCCAGTAGGTCTAAAGAGTTTGGCAGGACGCTTGGAATGTTGCTGTACCTAGTTCTAATGGCTAAGTTCCGTTTTCTAGTTACAATGGTTTTTCGCTTCAATTATGTGCACATGAGGTTTGCGAATATTGAATACCACCTTCGGCACTTCGAGGATTCGACTTACGTATCTAATCGCAGTGCCATCACTTCACTTGCCGAGTTCTCCGCTACTGCGGTATATGCGGGTAGGTGATTGGGCGATGAGTCGATTTGGTTTCATCTACAAGATTCTATACTATGCGGCTGTTGTCGACTATCCTCAGGTTCTGTCTGAGGGAGGGCTTGCGGCTGTCTTGCAAAGAAGAATAGACGAGAACTTGCAAAAAAACCGTTCGTAACATGTTTGGCCGAATTTGGCAGATTTTCGGCTCTTCGTCCTTGTCTCTCACTGGAACGCCGGTACCTAGAAGATAGAAACACATTTTATTTTGCGGCGCGGAGGGGCTGCACTATTTTACAAGGGCACGTGAGAGGAGAAACGAAACTGAGATGCACGAGAGAGGAAAACAAATGAACGGTCAAGGTGGGCGAAAGCCCAGAGGGCTTCCCTGCTTGGCAGGGTGGCCGACCCCAAGAGTCGTGAGGAGCCGCGGGGCGCGGTCCTAGCCACTTTGGGGTGAGGCCACGGGCCTGCACAGAGCACGCTGCGGTGCAGGTCAAGGGTGTGGAGGGCGGGTGCGAATGCGGCTGCGCCAGCCAGCAGCCACGATGTGGACGAAGACGTCCAGAGCAGAGAGCAGTGACCGCCGTGACGGTGACGCCCACGGACTAAGACACCACTCTGCTCCGTCGTCCTCGTGTCCTCGGTTGCAGACTCACACTGTTTGTCGATCTAGCTCTAGAAGTGTGATTATATGCGTATACGGTTGATAACGCTGAATAGTTGGGCCCAACATACCCATCGTAAGTAAATTCTGGGGGATAAGTATTCATATGATACCTTCAGATGCCGTTTCGGGTTCGAGTGGTTTGGTGCGTACAAGCGGTGCTTCGGCGTTCAACGATAGTGACTCTCCCAGGTCGCAGGTGCTGAATTTGTGCATAGTGTTACATGGGTGATCACATGATCTTTGTCACATTGGGGTTCCTTTCAAAAATTTGGCGCCTTGAGCTAGCGCACAAGCAGTTCGTTATATCCCTCCTTGGCAATACGGCGTCTAAACGGACATTCTTTTTCGTCTTGTTCTGTGTAACGATAGCTTCCCTTGTCGGATGTGTGTGCTGATTCTCGAATGATCGGGTGGTACGTCAGTTACGGCTTTTCGTTTTGGGTTTGAGTTTAACAGTTATATTGGTTGCTGCGGGCAGGATACACAAGGCTACACGAGGCTTTATTGTTTCCATATCTAGAATAAGACTGGTTGCTGTGTCGCTCTTTGGACGAGAGAATTCCTTCGATGCCTAACGGAAGTCATTCTGCTGAAATGGGGACAAGTATATTCTCTAGCGTTTATAAAAGAGTGCGAATACGCTCCCGACTCGACTCAACCTTACAACTTTCAGAATGGCGGAATGCTTTGGGGAAAATGTCGCCCCCACCGCCGCAATACGTGCAATTTTGGGTAGTTACCCATTTTCAGTCGGGGTCTTCCGAGAAATGTTGCAAAACTCGGATGATGCTGGAGCTAGCAAACAAGTGAGCCATTTRAATGGTTGCCTCACGTGTATTGACGCACTCTCTTGCAGATTTTTGTGCTGGACCGACGCCTTCATGGGACCAGCACTCTCTACGACTCTTTTCTTGCTACCGCACAGGGGCCAGCGCTTCTCGCTTTCAACGATGCGTTGATTCAGGATGACGATTGGAAGGCGCTTCAGAATATCCACCGCTCCTCCAAGAAAACTGACACATCGTAAGTGCCCTTCGACCAGTTCTCCCCCAATAATGCTGAGACGCCTGAACAGGAAGATCGGCAAGTATGGTATTGGGTTTCGCTCATGTTATCATGTATGTATGTTCGTTGTCGTTGTTTYGATGCCCCTAACACTTTATAAGGTCACGGATACGCCGCACATACTTTCTGGATCTCACCTGGCCATCCTGGACCCTAAACATGACTTCGCTGAGTTTCACGGTGTAAAGATCGGTGGTATCAAGTTGAATATTGAGGAAGATTGGGAGAAACACGCCGATCATCTCGCTGCCTTCGATTCTTGTCTCCCACGTACTGGATGGGGTAAGCACTTCCATGGTACCATCTTCCGATTGCCTCTGCGCACAGCACCGAGCGACCTCAGTAACCAAATAATCACACCTGATGAAATTTCGGGCCTCCTCAAAAACTTCGCGCTCGAGGAGTTGCAAATCTCGCTCTTATTCCTGCGTCACATTACGTCCATTGAGGTACATGAGATTGGGGTTGACGGTCGAAGAATTCACGTTGCTACTTCAACTATTCACCGCGCGCTTTTGGCATCTTGTGGACAATTCAAGATATGCAGGGCAGCCATAAATACCTGCTGTCCCGGAAGCCCATCCAAGGAACAGCGATGGCGCATTCTCCAGGCACCATTTTCTGAGGCCGAGGCTCTCATGACACTTTCTCAGCGACTGGGCGGTAGTCCTTCCGCAACTCTATCTCAACATAAGCTTGCTCCTACCATTGAACTTGCGGTCCCTCTCGACGCCTCTCCCGGCTGGGAACAGATGGGACGATTGTTCACCTTCCTCCCTCTTCCGTTGACCACGGGATTTCCCATCCATATAAATGCTTTGTTTGCTTTAACTCAATCAAGGCAAAACTTGCGAAATGGCGGAGAGGTTGGAATCGTGAAGCATTCCGATGATCAGTATGTATACAATTCTCTCCAGGCGGGGCTCTTATAAATTAATGTGGCGGCGTTGTAGCGTTTTAATCGAGTGGAACCGGATTCTATTTGATACGTATATCCCTCAAGCATGGGCGGGTCTCCTTGAGGTTCTCGTGGGGGAGGATCAAGTGGGGAACATATTTGATGCCTGGCCATGCCTCCAGGCGGAGGTGAATTCGGGTGACTACGTGTATTGGAAGGAGATGCCCCTGAAGGTTATGCGACATACCCTCGATCTTTCTATTTGGCCAGTTTATGGGGTGGATCCATGCGTCTACGGGTCGGCTGGTAATCTTATCTTCGCAGCCGGATCAACCGATGATGTCAATCTGGCTGCGCTTGTTCGCGCTGGCCTTCGAATTACACAACCTCCCCAATACCTCACTCATATTATTAGTACTAACTTTATGTCTCAAGCCACAATCTTGTCGCCCCAGATTGCGCACTCCAGATTATTGGTAATGGTCTCCGTATGTTTTTCGGGATGACTAGCTTATGGTTGCGATTGTACAGAATGACCACTCTAAACTTCGGGAACTGGATGACTCCGATGTACAAAATATCCTCTCCTACCTCTTATCTACATCCAACTGCGATTGTATCATAGGACTTCCTCTCATCCCTTTGGTAAACCAGGACCGTATAGCTCTCAAGCAACGCGCTCACTTTACGTCAAACCATACCCTCCTGGGTGAAACCCCGGAAGACCTGTTTGCCAGTTTGGACGGCAGTGCTGTGTCTTTGAAGCGCCTACCTTCCGATGCTCGTAATCTTTTACTCCGTCGAGGTTGCCAGAGTCTGAATATCACTCCCCTACACACCACTCACATCGTCGCTTGTCTTCGAGCTTCTTCGTATGCTTCTCATGCCCAACCGGTAGCATCGCCATCCCAAATTACTTGGCTCAATGTTTTCTGGAGCTGGACAACGACATTGGCATACCGTTCTGCCCTTTATGACGAGCTCGGGCCGTTTTACCTTGTTCCTACCACTCGAGGATTCCAGCCTTCCATGACACCTGTCTTTCACACTGCAGGTGACGAAACACTTGCCCAGCTGCTCGAGCTCCTCGGTGTTCCCCTCATCGACTGTCGTTTGAACATAGCAGCACGCGCTGCTTTAAAGCACCTCAAGCCAACTTCCCAGATCCATGATCTCTTGCGCACGCTCCCGCCAAATCTTGAAGTAGAATTCAAGGAGGAGCACGCTCAGTACCTTTGCTCATATCTCATCAAGATGCTTCCATCAGCTTGTGCTGCCCTAGGATCGATCTGTGACGACGAGCTCCTACGTTCCCAATTACGGGCACTACCCATTTTCCCGACCGTCTCTTTCGCTGCCAATAGCATACTATCGACTCGACGCACATCGATCGTCGCCACGTCGACTGTGCGTGGCGCCGACTCGTCTGAATTCCCTATACTGCCGCAATTGGAATCACATGTTTATCTTGATCTCCGTTTCATCGACCGGGAAATTCTCCCCTACTTGGACCCAAAACATCACCACCCACTCACCTTCATCGAGATGCAGAACATGATGCTCGCGCATTTCAATGTACAATCGTTTGAAACTCAAGTTGCCTTTGTCAAGTTCTTGAATGACCAATCATCTTCAGTTCCTCGATGTGTTCTCGATCGTTTGGCGGATCTATGCTTCGTTCCTGCCACTGATGGCTCCTTGCAAGCCCCTAAACGCCTCGTTGACCCCAAGGCTCAGATTGCTCTCTTATATCCTGGGGCGTCATCGTGTACCCCCAACCTATCACACCCTCTTGTTGAGGGGCTCGTTTCCTATTTGCGCAACCTTGGGATCCTTATGACGAAGCTCTCTGTTGCCACCGTACGTGAACGGATTCAGTTCATTGCGAAAATTAATCGTGCCGAAACGGAGAGTCTTGCTGGTATCCTTATCAACCTCATCCACGACACTCATTTAGATTGTCATGATATATTTGAATCCCCCGATCTCAGGGYGCTCGAATGGATCCCCACGCAAAAAGGGCTCAAGAGTTTAGTGGACTGCCGGGACCGTTTCTCCCATTCAGGCATGGTGCATCTCTTCGATGAAGTTTTTTCCTCTTGTCAAGCCAGGCTTGCGCATCAGTCCTCATCTCCGAGTCGCTTTTAAGTGGGATGGTGCGGTCAAATTTGGGATCTTGTCCCAGCAACTAATAAACGTCTTGAATGGAGCTAAAGACCCATACAATAAWGTCTGTGAGGTTGTGGAGGAGCTTGGAGAACGAGATCTCACCGAATCTCAATTGTCCTCCCTCCGCCAAGTCCTCCAAAAATATGACTGGGTACCAACTCGCGACGGAGGCCTGAAATCAACCTCCCATGCGCTCCTAGGGTCGGAAGAGGTGCCCACTGTTGGGTTCCATTGTGTGGTATTTCTCCCACCTCTCCATCCTAAGGTGATATCATTCCTTCGGCAAATGGGTTGTCACGAGGAGTAAGTTTCTTTATATCTTTTTTTAAGCTCAACAACTCACCATCGGCTAGACCCTCAAAGGATGTTATTCTAGCGCAGCTGGAAGCACTGCGTTGTTCAGCTCCTGACCAGATAAGGGACTCAGCTATGATTCGAGGAGTGATCCGTTTACTCGAATGGCTTCCCCCGCTCACTACGAGTGAACAGCTTAAGTTGGTCATTCCTGACACTAGTGGTGTACTGCGCGCGTTCAATAACATTTGCTATAATGATTTGGGAGAACGAGCATATCTGGTTGACACTGGGGAACATACACTGGCCCATCCCACCATTCACGACAGCCTTGCACGGCAATTGTGCTTACGTCGGCTCGGCTTGTTCACTCTGAAGGGACAGGACGAGGACTTGGAGCTTGATATGGGAGAGGATCTGATAACCACGATTCGTAACAGACTGCGAGAATACACTGGTTCGCAGTTGTTGCTTGAATTTCTCGCCAACGCATCAGATGCAGGGGCATCAGAGTTCAACGTCTTGCTTGATGAAAAGGATGATGATGCCCCTGTCATGAACCTGCTCTCCTGGCGTTGTGAACCCTTTCAGCGTGTGCCAGCACTCATAATACACAATAACAGTGTATTTACTGACGAGGACTTCACCGGCATCCTGCGTACTGGCATAGGTGGCAAGTCCAGGAAGAAGGATACGATTGGGCAATTTGGGCTTGGTGCGCTCACCATGTTTCATGTTACGGAGGTTGGCCCCATCTATGTCCTTTTGCCTATGGGACTGACTTTTGGTGGTTTCCAGTTTGCAATGATCGTGTCAGGGGACCAGGTCTTGTTCTTGAACCCTTGTAAATCACATCTCCCTATTCCCCGAGCGTCCCTGCGAGTATCGCTTGATCGTGTGAGGAAGTGAGGACCATGTTTACCCGATTTAAAAAAATTCTGAACCTTTTATTGCATAGACTTTTTTCTGATCATCTGTCCCCACTTGTAGGCGTGTCCGGCTTTAATCCACCCAAAGATGTCAACGAATATTACAAATATCATGGAGCAAGTAGCTCCCACTCCTTTGAGTCAGTCCTAAACCAGCCTCATAGACAATCTTCCACTTGCCATCACGTTCAAGCCTGCAATTCGTAGGTGCAGAACCCATCTTCAAACGGGTGGTTACATTCTCCGATGTGACCTCCCATTTTGAAACCACCGCTCCAGAATGTCTTCTGTTCACTAACATATCCGATATCAAGTTTTTTAGTCGGCAGAACCATAGGCTTTGGCCCCTGTGGTCTCTCACTGCCGCCCGTGACAACGTAACCGAAGTTAAACAAAATGTTTGCGTCCACACGGTCTCGATATCCAGCACCCTGGCTGAGACGCAAGTTTGGCGAGTCATGGCCATCTCGGCACACGACCAAGCTGTGCCATCTGCATCCCTGCTCTGCGAACAATATCGCCTCAGGATACCCCCAGTTGCCCGAATAGCTGCCTGCCAGTCACCTGCCGGCGACCATGGCCTATTCTCGACGCTTCCCCTTCCTATAAACCTCAATCTTCCTGTTCATATCTCTGCATCGTTTATCTTGGCCTCTGACAGAAGATCTATCCGGCTTGATGAATACGAAAACGTCGAGTCATGCTATAATCGATGGCTGTTAACAACCATTATACCGCAGCTGTATCTGACCTTGTTGGAGGACCGCGCAAAAATTTCAAATAATGGAGTTTACTGGCCAGGGAATGCCAAAACTGGCCTTTCCGCTACTTTCAACGCCATCTCAACTATGATTGTCGACGCGGTCTATCAAATGGCAGCTACGTCTGAAGCACCGATCCTCAGGAGCCGCTTCTACAACCATGCCTTGTCCCTCCGTAGCGCTCATATTTCATATCGGCTACCTCCTTCTATTCACAAGGTCCTTGAAATGATTCAACCCCAGAACTTAGTCAAATTGCCCTCGCCGGTCATCCAACGGCTCCGGAGTGCCACTGTAAACCATGTTTCACTTGTGTCCCCGGAATACGTTCGAAACCAAATACTGGCTAACAGGTCCCAGTTCAATCCATCAGCACTTGAATTCGACCATATACAGGGTTTAATCAACTATCAAGCTCAGGATGGACACGCTGCTTTACTCGGACTTCCATTGCTTCCGCTGGAGGATGGAGCCTTTACTCAATTTGAGCAGTTACCCAAGTCATGTTTCTTTGTCGCTCACCCCGAAGTAGTCAAGAAATCAGTTTTTGAACCCCGCCGCCTAGTGCACCACAAACTATTCGTTCAACAGCTGCTCTCCTTCGACCGATTGAACGTCAAAAAAATAACGAGCACAAACATAGGGGTCCTATTAAGTGATCACCTCCCGGTTTCACCGACACTGGAAGATGCGAGCACCGAAACTCGTAAATGGATTGAACGATTTTGGGAGGCGTTTCCCTATCTCAAGATTTCATCCTCCGCGATCGCAACGTATCCCCTCGTACCCACACTCAGGGCAGGTTTTTATCTTTCTATCAACAACTGCAAAACAACGTGTGTGGCTCTTGCCGATTTCTCACAAGACACATGCCTATCAAAGTGTCTCATTCAAATGGGATTTATCCCGGTTGATACTTCTCAACTTCCCCTTCAAGTACGATCTCACATCAACACATCCTCCGTCGACGTGGAAAGCATCATCTCTATGTTGTTCAATCGATCCGACCAAAGCATAGATGCCCTTTTCAAGGCTCTGGACGCTGATTCGCACTCTTGGTTTGTGTCCTGGATTAAGAGAGACTTATGTTTTCGAACACAGAAATACTTCGCCCACCATTCTCGTCTCAAGTCATTGCCAATCTGGAGAATTATTGGCGGTGCTCACGTATCTGCATGCCAGGTTCAAATGCTACCACGTGGCATCGCGCTCGAGGCTGTTGAGCCATTCACCTCCGGATGCCTTTCAAATTATGATGATACGCTTTCTCGTATGGGCATCAAGCCAGTGCCTTCTGTTCTTCCTCTTCTCGACATTCCGACGATATTGAAACCTGATATGGACACATCATTTGCAACACTTGTAAATGCGCTCGTACGGGTGAGCAACCTCGCTTCGTCACCCCTTCCAAACTCGAGGCGCGAGATCGTTCAGTCGAACACTCTGTTTTCGTCTCAAGATCCCCTCTTTCTGGCCGCATTCAACTATAACTCGAGCCGTTTCATCCTTCCATCATTCAGCCACTTCGAAGATCGATTTGGCGGACTTGGCATCAAGAGACAGCAAAACCTGAGCATGTCTATGTTCATAGAGTGTGCGACCGCCTTCCACAATACAACTTGTGCTAATCCTGGAGCTCGAGCCTCCGTCATCTTCCGGATTTTCGCTGAAGATTTACCACTGAGAGTGACAAAAAACGAAGAGAGCCAATGGAAGCAGCTTGACAAGCTTCGTTTCATTCCTCGGGACATGGCCCCAACACACCTGGGACGGGGCGTCGATATTTCCAGGCATATTGCTTGCCACATCAATTTCCTACCTGGTATCGTTTCTCCCAGCGAGCTCGTAAGGCCTGAATTCAGCGCAATAGCTTGGACCCAACGGGCGCTGTATCAGGTGCCGCCTCATCAACGGGTGCTCATGGCATACCCAGGGCTGAGCATGCCAACTGCCAACGATGTGGTAAGCCTTTCGGCTGACCAGATTCAATAGACAACTAATCACGCAAAAGGTGAACCATTTGGTATCTTTGGTGACGTTGGTCGCCAAGGATTATCCCGGCAATGCTCTCGTTTTAAGCCATATAAAACAAACTTACGAGTGGCTCAATGACAAGGCAAAGGAAGCGAAGCCGTTTTTGGCTCGGTGCACCAAGAAGAAAAATACCACTGTTCCTTAATGTCGACAATCCCACGACCGAAGACTGGTCGTGGATACCAGGCAATCATATCTTGTTGGATAACTACGACACTGGGTTTTACCGCTGCGTCCGCAACTTCCTGAAACCCTACCATAATCTCCTGCTCGCTGCGGGGGCAGCCAACATTAACCACCCAGACATTGTTATTCTTTCGGGCAAAAAACAAGCAACCGATGACATTCTGATGACCATTCGCTCCAGTTTCGACCAAATGAGGCGCGAAGGTGTATGCACCGACGTCAGCTTCACTTTCGAAAAGGGCGATCCGGTGAAAGCGCATCGTTCATTTTTAGCTGCCTACTGCGGTCACTTCAAAGACTCCTTCTCTGGCGGATTCCACGAGGCGGGAGACGCTTCGTCTTCCAATCCTATCAAGATTTCCATCTGTGGATTTTCTAGACGATGTGTGGATTACGTATTGGGTAGGTCCTTTGCGTTTGTGGAAAGAAGTTGGTGATGCTGATATACAGTACGAAGACTACGTGTACACTGAAAAAGACCCCGAGCTGGAGAGAGAGGACGAGGACGTTGAGCTAGTTTTGGAGATGCTTCAGTTGACTCACTCATGGTCTATGTTGAACGTTCATCGTGCGATGCAGAACATCATGATCAAATTGAGGATGATTGATCCATTCAACTTGGATCAAGGTGCGTGTTCTGATGGTCCTACATATTTCCGTTGCCGAGACTGAAAAAAAAAAACAATGCGTCTATTTCAGTACGAGGAGTTGCGAAGCAGGTGCAGGCATCTATACTGCTGAAACATTGTGACGAATATGAAAAGAAAAACCCCGATTTGATCCGACATGCTCGAACGAGCTTGAATTGAAGACGAGGCTTCTTAAATATTGTATAATGATCCTTGATGTACAGTACTCTTATAAATTTCAGTTGACCACACTGCCGCAGCTTGAAGCACGAAATGATCTACCGAGTATCCAGTGCTCGCCCTTCGATATACCATTGCTGATTATCTTGTGAATGGAGGTTTGCATTGCCACGAGACTCGGCTACAACGAAGGGGAAAGTGAAAATAGCAAGTCATGGGGCAGAAAAATGCGGGGGGCGATAACAAAGAAATGATGGTCAAACAGATAAGAGGGATAATTAGTAGTCAAAGGACGATGTATCAAGTAAGAAAGGTTTTACTGAAGGAAAAAGCAAACGGTGTGGGCTAAGCAGAAAGTTCGTTTTGATATTCGGCAATAACCAAAGATCTCTCTACACGACGGCCACTCAACCTCATCTCACCACCCCTCCCTCAAGCCATCGCTCTCGCAATCTGATTCAACTGCGCCGCCATCTCAGGATAGCTCTTGAGGAACTCGAGCTGGGCTCTCGAAGCCTGTACATATGCCACATCATCAGCTACGTTCCCTTGACCGCAAAATGCAACAAAGATAAAACAGATACCACGTACATATTGATAAGTCAGCGCATTCGCCAGCTCCGGCTCACTCCTCGCCAACTCGGCCTGCTTCTCAAACATCTCCACAGCTTTCTCGATCCGACTCTGCTGCAAATTCAATTGCGCGAGCGTCGCTACCGCAGCCTCACACTCTGGATCAATCCTCAGCGCTTCATTACAACACCTCTCTGCAGCTCCAATATCCTGCTTCCATTGATACATCGCAAGACCTTTGTTCACAAGTGAGAGAACGTTGGGCGGAGTTTTCGCCTTTTCGAGCTCAATGGCCCGATCGAATTTCTCTACTGCGTCCTGGAACCGGCCTTGATCGAGTAGAAGTTCGCCGCTAGGGAGACGCAGATAAGAGTGTGTACGATTGCTTAAGGAAAGTAACGGAACATACTAATAATTTTGGGGTTCACTGCGCTGAGGGAATGCCTTCAGCGCCCGTCGAAAAGTGGCCATACTGTTTGCAAGGTTGCCAGCCTTGTACTGCGCAACCGCAAGTTGGATGTGGCTGAACACAAAGGTATCGTCAAGCTCAGTCGACTTTGTGTAATTCTGAGCAGCCTCAGTGAACTCATTCATAATAAATAGCACTACATGGTCCCCATAAGTATACCGTCAACGGTCAAAAATGAAGAGAAATTACCTTGGCCGCGGTGGTAATAAATATCAGGATCATTAGGGTTATGTTTTATCGCTTGATCGAAGCATTCGAATGCCTTTTGAGGATCGCCCTGCTCCATGTGCACACTAGCAATTTTTACAAGAGACTGTGTGAACGAAGGTACAAGCTTGATACTCTCTTCGAGGTCGGATTTAGCGCCCTCCACATCACCCATCAGGAATTTGAATGTTCCCCGGAGGTTGAGTGCCTCTGCTTGGCCGAGTGGGGTTGAGATGCCTTGTTCAATGGCTTCATGTATAAAGGTAATAACATGAGGGTAGTCGGAGGCCTTGAGCGCCTGGAGTGCGAGTACTAGTGTTTCATCTCCTTGTGTCGGAGCCTCAGGTGATGGCGGTAAGGGACGTTCACGGAAGGCGGCGAAATAGGCAGAGATGAAAGTGTGTGACGGAAGACGAGGTTCTCGGCCTTTGAGGACCTCCGTGGCCCTTGCAGTTGAGAGTTTTTTGAGGACTCGTTCGACAGCAGCTGCCGTTGTCTCGTTTTGGAATTTATCCAGGATTGTGGCGGCGGTAAAGTCTGTGGTGTCACCGATGAATGAACTGATCCAGGGGCCGGATGGAGTGGGACACACGTACCGCGGAGAGCATCCTCGTACTGACCTAGGCCCTCAAGAGCGGTGGCACGTCGGTTGAGAGCCTTTACATAAGTCCGGTCAAGTTTCAAAGCGTCGTCACAGTCAGCGACCACTTTTTCGTGTTGAGGTGGTGACATGTTCATATAGCATGCTGCACGGTTGCTGTAGAAGGTTGGCTCTGGCTTCGGGGATATTTGGATAGCTTTGGTGTAATACTCGGCAGCTAGTGAGTAGTTGGACGAYTTGTAGGCATTGTTTCCCTTTTGCTTGAACGTTGACGCGATTTCTGCCCGCTCCTGCGCCAGTTGGTGAGCCCAGCGCCAGCTGTTAAGAGTGAACCAAACTGACCTCTTCAGACTTGGCCACAATCTCCTCTGCACTCAATTCCTCGACGTTGACTGTGTCATCTCGGAGTTATACACAGTCAAGACATGGGCTCCGACGACAATTACTCACCCTCGGTTTCGACTGTCGACTTCCGTTCCTCAAGGATGGGACCCTGTGACGAATCCTTCGCGGCGCCCTTCCTCTTCTTGCCCTTCTTTTTGTCTTTCCTTTCGCCCTTTTCGACGTCTCCTGCTACCGAACGGTGTCGAGATGTCGAGGCATAGTAAGCGACGCCGCCGGCTGCGACGATGGCAGCAGCCGTGCCGATGAGTATTGCGCGCTTGTTCTCGGAAACAAAGTCCTGTGCACGCTCAAGGAGAGAGGGAGGGGCGGAGGAAGACATGGTGTGCTGAACACAGGGAGCGCCGTCCAAGCCCGTCATAAATTCGTCACAAATTTTTGTTTTGTGCCGTGAGAACGGTGGCGTAATACACCCGGAACAATTTCTGGCCCCATTTCTGGCTGTGGATTTACCCTCCTGGCACTGATCATCCGGTTGTGTTCGCGACTAGTACGCACGGAAGAGAATATCCGATCTGCTTCGTTTGCCGGGATCTTTACTCCTTACCTCATACTGGGGGGAGATCTTCTTGCCTATACCCTTTCTGCACCTTCGAGGACACATCCCGAAATTTTCATAGGTGTCTTCTCGACGAAAACATTCCCAATATACAGAGCCTACTACTCCTACGTTGCTACGTTCATCTGGACATTCACGAAGGAATTTTCCGGGTATACCAATGTTTGGCTCCATATTCCGCCTCCAATTACACCCCAGCACGATATATAGGAGACAGGAGGTTTGAAGAAAGCAAGATTTACCTCGATTTTCAGAGACAAAATGACGATCTGGAGCAGCCAACATAACTCTGGATTCTTGTTCTGGCGGCCTTTTTTTCTCTGAATGACTCGGAAGAAAATACCTTTAACTCTGAGTCGACTGCTTCGGTAGAAGGATACGGATATCCAACATTTCACGGTCTTTCTGAGGATTATGATTATGTTCTACCGCTCTTCCATGCGCAACGATTCCCAATCCCGCGGCCTCCGCCAGTATTATTCCTTATTATCTGCAGACTTCAATATCCCCCTTTTTCGGTCAACGCCCGCCCACCCACCTACACGCCCACACCATCCTGCCCTCCTCTTCCCCCCCCCCTTCTCAGGCTTTACCTCCCTCGATGCCCCCCACCCGTCCGGCGTTTGAAATCCTTTGGTGGTCTTTACACCACGTTATCCGAGGACACATCCGTTCACTTCATCAGCCTCCCCAGCTGGCGACGCGATCCCGACCGCGCCGAGCTTGCTTTTGGGTCGCTTGCTCTGCCGGATACGCCCCGCCCCGCCAGTGATTCGGATGCAAAGTCAAGTCATCTTCTGGACATACCGGGTCCTGGTGAGGCTGAGTTGATCCCTGCTTCGTGTATAAGACTGTGACCGGCAGCCACGAAGGGGGGTAAACCGAAGGTCATTGTTGAGTGATGGTTCGGCTTGGGTTTTCTGGACGGGTTGGGAGGTCCTTTTCGAGCCCCATTTTTTGGATAATCCAATCGCACCCCAGTTTTAAGCCAATTCCTTCTTATCGTACCTCGTTCGGTTGAATAATCAGATGGGTTTTTCCAGAGTGCCGGCATTCACGCCGTGAGCATGGCCTCTGGCCAAGTGGGCTCACTCGAGTCATAACGCGATACAGGTATAATATCTATCAAGTTTGAGAGACCTGTATGTTTAGACAGAATGCAAGGGAACTAATCGTGATGGTCCAATAAACGAGGTAAGTGCAGAGGAGTCCAAGCACTCTAATAACTATATTTTCTTCCAACCGCTCATCGGTCTCAAATACAGCGATACATAATAAGATTATGAGAAACCCCGAAATTCCTATCACCTTCCATTCAGTGGTATACCACGTCTCAAGATCTCAACTCACACCGAACTGGCGTTTGTCCCCGTAGACGTATGGCTACTATTGAACTCCAAGGACGAGATTTCTCGTGAGACCGAGGCCTCAGTGAGCTGGCAATTAGCCTCGCGGAGTCCGATGATCAATCGCGTTCCCTGGTGAGTTTCCTTCAACCCTGCTGCACACGATTTAGTTGGGGGGGAGAGCGCTTAGTACTGACGCAAATGTAAGATAGAACAGGCACCCATCTGGTGGAAATCAGAGGGTTAACACAGATTGGAAATATAGCATACTTACTGCGCGTTGCCGATCATGAAAATAGGAAGGGTCTTCACGAAGACCGCCATTATATCAACGATGGCCACGGCTAAGAGATTCTCGTCAATGATGCCAGATAGTTGACAATGGATGCTGCTCTAACCAAAAATTCTGATAAGAGGACAGTGGTGTCAGTTGCAGTTCGTAGAAATCATTATTATATCATACTCACAGAATGAGAAACATTATCCCATCACAATAGCATGCATAAAGGAGGGGCATGGCCATTTTCATGTGCAGAATTCTCTCATAGAACGTGTTTCCGGTAGGCTTAAGTTCCTTCATCAGATGGTAGAACTTGATGACGGTCAACAGAAGTTCAGTAGCTTGAGAGATTGAGGAGGTGCGGTAACTATCAATCACTAGTCGACACACCGGTGGTCATGATTCTAAAAATTCTGTTAGATACCTTTATCAGTATCTTGTTTAAAATAATTATGATTGCACTGAACCAACTGACCGATTTAACAGAGCAATTTTATGCTGAATCTCCAGCACATTTTCCGACACAATGAACCAGCATCTGTGCAACAGGGGCGACCTGAACCAACCCTTCGTCACCATGAATACAACTATGGACGTCAACATCAAGCCATCCTAAGTTATTATTAATAACTAGCACACTATGATTCTGGGATGACACAGACAATTATCTCAGCTAAACCATATGTTGTTAATCAACTGTACCCACTCGTAGGATACCAAACATACCGGTAACTGCCAAATTGAGAATGATTATGACTGTTGTTGATGTTATTACGGATTACAATATGAAGGTAGAGATACTCACCCAGGCGGTCGTGGTTCCACAATGCACGTAATCTCAAGCCAAACACCATCTTTAATAACAATGGAACAAGAACCAACCCTATCCTGTCACACACATTGTGAGAACCGCCCAGTAGGATGAAATGATCAAGGAAAAGCAATTCACAAGTCACTAATCATCAAAGAAGCGATGCACCTGCAAGCTGATGATGGGCGTTTGCAGAAACCGTAGACGATTATTGTCTTACGCCTATGAAATCGGAATCAGTGTGAGGACAGATAGTTTGATTCACAAGCTTTATTCACGGATTTAGAAAGGAAGCGCTTCTGCCGCTCTGGTATACATTTCAACTATAAATCAGATAAGCAGGCCAGGAGAATTAATTTGAATATCCTACCATAGAAGGTAACTCTTGAGTTTTATWAGCTTGATGGCGACTGAAGGATGCGATAAGAAGGTAGTGCATACATCAAAAAAATGAAAGCTGAGATGCGGAGCAAAACATAGATAACTCTGATTAGCAATTGCTTTTCTCTATCAAATTTGATGAGTTGAAGCTATGGTCGGTTGGTTTATGGTGAGTGTACACACTGTTGCATGTATTTGATCTATGACAAGGTGAGTAATTGGTTTGCGTGTGGTAAGACGATACACCTACCTCTCGAGGAAGCATACAAATAGAATCATAGATAAGGATGGTGATTGCAGATGCTGGTTAGAGCGCATTGTCAGCCTCTTTACTTCCAAAGTAAAGTCCGGGGGATATACAACTGATGTAGCCATACAACTGTGTGAGCTTGAGATCATCGGCAACGTCAGCAACAGTCTGTGCGTAATTGGACATCGGGAGGGTGAAAGGAGGTCGCCTGGCTGTGTTTCCTTTTCGCATTCATTTAAATGTAGATTCCCAACTTGGTAGACACTGCACTCGCTCCAGCGCTGGCGGATAGTCGAATCAACTACCTGATGATCATTGATCATGACCTGCCTCGGCTTTGTCGTTTGCCTTATATATACATGTAGCTCGCACGTTCGCCGAACCATGCACCTGCGGCTACTACTTCCTCTGATCACAGCTTCACCAGCCATATGGATGACCTTCTAATGAATCGATCTGCTCATACCTGAATTTGCATTTTCATCTGCAGAATGTGAGATCCTGCTGGACTTCAGGCCCGGGTTCGTCATCAGGAGTGGTGTGATGGATGAAGCTAAAGAAGAAGATGAGAATGGTGGCGTACCGCCATGCTTGGAGCGAGGCCAAGCACAGCACCAAACGAGCGCTGATATTCTGCCTCAAATCATTACCTTGCTGTGCTCTCTACTACAATGACCCAACCTCAAAACCGGCACAAGCCAAGGCCAATGGCTAGGAATGTTCTCGGCCGTAACGAGAGGAGCGGCCCTTGATTAGCCATTTATAATTACGCTGACGGATTGGTATTGGCGCTGAGGATTCTGCGATTTGTGAGGCCAGTCCGTCCAGTGCCAACATGTACCTGATGGGAGCTGATGGAACGTAACATTATGGGTGGAAGAAGACGCATTCGTGGTGCATGTGGCAAATGGTAGAACTTATCCTGCCATTATCAGCTCACGCTGGCCCACTTCATGTAGTACCCTTTCGCAGTCATTATTAAGCCATCTCCGGCCATATTGCACGTCGCCATGAGTATGGATGCAAGCATTACCATGTATACTAGTGATATCACGTTTTATCTGCATCTCTTCGGGGTCGCGTAGATGTAAGATGGGTGGCGGTCGGAGACTCGGGGTAGATGCAAAGTTCAGAGTGGTGTCCTGCTGGCTTCGATATCATGCGATGATCTTTGAGTCCTTGTGCTGGTTGCCAAGTACGGCATCATGCGCTCCATCACCAAAGTCTCATTTTCGTTACAATAACTTTACAGTGTTTTGATCATTATTGAAATGCTTGGTTATCCTTTCAAATGCTTAAAAAAATACCTTGCGACCTACTAAAGGTAGAGGAATGTCCAGAATTTATTTTTGTAGGAAAACATTTTATGATCATTGTGAGGAATTTTGGTCAACTATGGATGATTAAGTAGGATTACGAAAACTTCTAACTTTGATCAAAAGTTGCAAGGGATGACACCAAAATGAGGTTTTGTAGATGTCATTCTCAGCATTGGGGATAGTCAGGGAACATCAGAAGCTGAAAGTATAGAGGCTCTGAAAGATAAGCACAAGTGTTGTGGTTGGAAGTTATAGCTGAGAAAGGTGCATGAGGTCTGTTCGGCCCACTTGTATGCCTATTGGGTGGCTGGATTGAAGGTGTGCTTGGTGCAGAGGTGCACAGTCCTACATTTCTTCTGCCAGATATGCCTGGGTGTGATATTTGTATTCAGCACTTCTTGGATATGTGCTGGGAGGTATCTGCTGCATCTTCAAGTTGAAATCACCCTCCAGCACATCCGGCCCATGCCATGGGGGCCTTTGCGCCCTCTGCCTCTTAATCAGATCCCATTTGTAGGCACCTTTATCTTGGATCCCTTACAGTGTTCCCTGCTCAGCATTCTCACAACCATTCTGAAGTCCATGCTTGCTTTGGTCCTCTGGCCATGACCATGACAATCCCCTTTTTCATCAGATCATATCCAAATTCCATGCTGGACAAGTTTCAGGACACTTGGTTGCACCTCGGTGGCCTCCAGTATGTGCTATTCTAGGTGTTGCTCACTCTTCTGGAGGGAACACATATCACACCATCAGCCATGCCCTGGATTCTTGCCAGGGAGGGATGCTGCCACTGACAGTTTTCATGACAATATCCAGTGTAAAGCAGGCAAAGGCATGCTGGTGTGTTTGTTGTACTTGCTTTCCTCCTATCTTTTTATCAATTTCCAGGTGCCCAAAGCCAAAGGCTGGCCAAGGCAGAGGACCTATGTCCTCATAGACACACCCTGGAAGTAATTGCCTCCCATCTATTGTAGCTCTTATCTGGATGAAAATGCTACATATCATGTCAATGCCGAGGTAATAGTTTCCTTGAGCCATGCTTGGGTGAGACAGTGAGTCTGTCTATCAATGTCCCCTTCCCCCCTTTTTTCTCAACTGATTGGGACCTTCTCAGCTAGAACACTGTGTGTAAGGGGACACCCCAAGTCCTCTGGTGCCTCCCCAACCTCGCACCCAGCCCCCACAATTTTATCTGGTCCTCCCACACCCTCCAGCATGATCTATCTTCCTCCCTTCAAACACTTGAACTCCCGGAACATCTAGAACGGTCAAAGCGTTCCCCAGACATCCCCCTCACTCCCCCATTCACTATTTTCGAGTTTCCTTGGACACTCTTTCCATTTTAAATTACACAAGTCATTTATCCATTCACTATTCTACTCCTCATTTGTTTCATTCACCTCTGCCTTTGCTGTGTTTGTGT
>JAECYV010000029.1:104434-127389 GCA_023014305.1 Lepiota subincarnata
CTACTAAAGGTGAACTAGTATATTGAGTTGAGGGTTAAGGTAGTGATTGATTTATCGGTCACTCAGTTCCACCTCAGGGGAAAATATCCATATCATCTGGAGCCCACCGCGAGGGGGCTTAACAGCACAGATATAATAACACAGATTTGAAGTGTCTATCTATAGACACGTATATTTGATTTTGAATTTGAATCAGACAAAACGTCGTCTGGATTGAAACCAGGACTTGGGAAACAGAAAGCTGTACCCAAAGCTTGGACATCCGAAAAGAAGGGAAAACAGAGAGCGAGTTCTGATACAGAGGTAGCTTCTCAAAATAAGGGAAGAGCTTCTAAGACTTCGCGACAAGCAGGCACTGCAAACCCTTCTAAATACCTACCTTTACAAAACCCGAAGCTGTCTTCATTAGGAGCAGGAGCACAAACAGGACAGGCTCAAGCAATAGATTCYAAACAAAACGTGATACAGACGAGTACTAGGAAAATGGGTGAATATTCTATGCCRAAGCCTTTGTCCTCTAATGCCCCACAATGGGATGGTTCTAAACCTGGAACGTTGAGAGATTATTTATGGAAGTTGGAGCGTTTATTCAGGTTGGCTAAGATTAATGATGAGGAAGAAATGATTGAATGGGCTGTAACTTATGTGGACAGTGATGTCAGAGAAGAGTGGATGAATTTTAGCGAGTTTAATGATTCTCCAAAAGATTGGAGTAAATTTGTGGAAAGATTAAAGAAAGAATATCCAGAAACTCTTGAAGTAGAGCGAGGATCTGTCAAAAGACTCCGCGCTGTATGTAAAGAATATGCTGGTATTTCATTAGATGACGAAGCTACTCTGTTAAGCTTCAAGAGAAAGTTCAAATCGGAGGCTGRTAAATGTCTAAAGAAACCAGAGTTAGTCTCTAACCGAGAACTGGTAGAGCTATTCTTCGGTACTTTGGATAAGACATTCAGAGATACCTTAAATACAAGATTGAGCATTGATGGAAAAGTTCGAACTGGAGATCTAAGAGGAGAAGATMCCTATGATTTCGAAGTGGTTATGGACAAAGCYGTGGATCTAGCCAGCGGTAAAACGCTAAATAGAGCCATTAGGCAAGGTAGCTACTCAGAATCAAAGCCTTCTACCTCTGGTGTAAAAGCAGAGATCTCGGAGTTACAGGGCGAGGTTGCAAATGTGAAAGACTTAATTCAGATACAAGAGAAATCTATTAAAGCCATGATTGAAAACGCGATGYAGAAGCTTTCAGGACAACAACAATYGCAGCCCCGGAGTCTCCCAACTCAGGGCAGTGCAAATGAGTTCTTYGCACAGCGAAACTGTTTCTTCTGTGGCGATAGTGGTCATGGTTGGCAAAATTGTGTCAAGAAAGAAACAGAACTCCGAATAGGAAGAATAATAGTTAATGGAAACCAGATTCGCTTTGGAGATGGATCAGAAATTCCCCGAGGTGAAGGGACCATTCAAACTAAAGTGGAACGGCACTATAAAACCAGAGAACAGCATTTCTATGGTGCACCAGAGTTACCTCCGGGCATGTTAGAGGTACCAAACTTACAAGATCCGAGTAACTACTCGATCTATGTTAATAAAATCAAAGATACTAGAGATCAGCAGATTGAACGACAGGGTCAGCTTTTGGACAGAAGTGAGACCGAACTAAGGAGCCTTCAGACTCGGTTGGCTTCTTTGGAAGCAGCTGCTAGGATTAATTYGGGACTTCCAGTTAGCCCCAAACCTAYRGTAGCTACTCCTATGCAGAGACCAGAAGAGRGTGAAATTAAGTCACAGTTGGCTTTATTACAAGGACAGATTAATCAACTGTTGGAAAGACAACCTGAGAGCCAGTTTTTAGAAACTCGGGCTTCTAAGGCGTCCGCTTCCCAGCAGGGTTTTTGAAAAATCCGATGATGAGACCTGGGCCAAAGAAAAGTGTTAGATTTGAAAGGCCTGAGGAATCTGAGGATGAAACAGAAATTGAAACAGAAACAGAAGAAACACATCRTTCTCAACAGAAACCTAAGAAAACTCAAGAAACTACTTCGAATATATCAAAAGAGTTACCATATAAAAATGTTAGACCATTACAACCGGTAGTAGAGGTACCACCTTTACCYGYGAGATACTTCAGGGAGAACCCTGAAAAGAAACCAATAAATTATAAAAGACAAGCACCTATTGAGACAGGGATTGATGTAGAAAAAGTGTTGGACAGAGTCCTGTCTGGCGAAATAGCCATTTCTCATGAAGAGCTATTGGCGTTATCACCAAAATACCGGGACGCCTGTAAGGATCGAATTGTCAGAAAGAGAATTCCAGTAGAGGAGCTGAAAGCTACTCCAAAGCCGAATGCAGAAGTAACAAAAGACCAAGAGCAAGTCAGGTCTAATGTGATGTCCATGGATATTGCAGATCTAGCGCAGACTTCCTCTTATCAGAAAGAAATTCATAAGGAAAACGGAGTTGCATGTATGGCATGGGTAGCRAGTGATCCAGTATTATCTTACTTGGAAACTCTGCCTTTGTCCGAAAGAACTGACATAGTGTTTGTCAGTCGTGAATGTGAATCGCTTCGTGCGGTAACTACTGTGATTAATGAAGAGATAGAAGCAGAAGCTCTATTGGATAATGGTTCTCAAATTGTGGCTATGGCTCGAGATCTTGCAATAGCCAGTAATTTAAATTGGGATCCATCTTTTACCATTAGAATGCAAAGTGCTAATGGAGACATTAAGCGTACCTGTGGGTTAGCCAAAGATGTACCTTTTAGGTTTGGTCCTATGACGCTATACCTTCAAGTTCATGTGATGGACAATCCACCTTATAAAGTATTATTGGGGAGACCATTCGAGGTACTCACCCAGAGTAGAACTCAGAATGCACTCACTGGGGATAGTGTTATGCTAATCACCGACCCAAATACAGGGTCAGGGCGAGTTTTGCATACCTATTCTAGAGGGTCATTCCCTATGCGAWCCACTGCTGGACCAGCAGGAAATTTTCAAGTGACCTTGATGAATTGACAGAGAGTCGAGGAGAGGTCATGTGTATTATTGAATATTCAAACGAAAATGATGAAGCTAATATAGCGGAGGTATTACCTTTGCAAGTAGACCATTACTCAACTGATGAAYTGAAAACTGTGTATTTAACTAAGGCCCTAGAAAAAGAGCCTGAAACAAAAGAGAAACAACTATTGGAGTCGTTTCTGACTCAGATAGCAGATCCAGAAATAAGAAATGTATTATCAGTAGAAGAGACTGAAATCAGAAGGGAAGATCCTATCTCTGCTTTCGTCACTAAGAAATACAAACCAGTAGCCTTAAAAGTGAGACCAGTGTTGAGCGAGTTATCTGAGAAATTCCGTATAAAGCGGGAAATCAAGGGTGACCCTTTACTTGACTTACCGAAGCTACCAAGAAATCCTCCTGAGTTTGAGCCACAAGGCAGATATACCCAAGAAAGAAAAGAAAAGATGGATACTAGACATGAAGAGGGATTCTTGTGGTCTGAAGAGCGAAAATTAATGCATTATATGATTGGTGTTCACAATGATGCATTTGCATGGGATGATTCAGAAAGAGGGAAATTCAGAGAAGACTTCTTCCCTCCAGTTGAAATCCCTACAGTTCCTCACACCCCATGGGTCGAAAAACCTATAAAAATACCCTCTACAATCTATGATGAAGTTTGTACCATCATTAAGCGAAAGATTCAAGCTGGAGTATATGAACCCTCCAACTCATCTTACCGTTCACGGTGGTTTTGYGTATTAAAGAAAGATGGCAAGAGCCTAAGATTGGTGCATAGTCTAGAACCCTTAAACAAGGTCACTATCGCACATTCTGGCTTGCCGCCTGCAACTGAAGAGTTAGCTACGCACTTCTCTGGAAGGGCATGCAATGGGATTTTAGATCTGTATGTAGGATATGACGAAAGACTGCTGGCAGAGTCATCTAGAGACCTCACCACCTTTCAAACTCCTTTTGGAGCCTTGAGATTAGTTACCCTACCAATGGGCTGGACAAACTCAGTTCCCATTTTTCATGATGATGTCACACACATTTTGAAAGATGAGGTTCCGGGGATAACAGTACCCTACATTGATGACGTACCAATTCGAGGCCCACCAATGAGATATGAGAACAAAGACGGTAGCTTCGAGGTTCTTAATGAGAATCCAGGCATACGAAGATTTGTATGGGAGCATTTGAMTAATGTTAACCGCATTCTTCAGCGAATGAAGTATGTGGGAGGCACATTCTCAGGTCCCAAGACCACAATTTGTGCAGATGGCATAGAAATTGTTGGGTATACATGCTCATACAAGGGCAGGGTACCTACTCAGGATGCTATTGGAGTAATCCTCAGATGGGGACCTTGTGAAGATTTGACAGATGTTCRTGCATTTTTAGGCACAGCAGTCCGTTGTAGAAACCATATTGAAAGTTTTGCGGCACTGGCAGCCCCACTATATGAACTTTTGAGAAAAGACAGACCATTCATATGGGGACCAGAGCAACAAAGAGCTCAAGATACCTTGAAAGAGGCTATAAAAGCTCATCTACCCATAAGAAATCCGAAATTCCCTAGCAATCAGCCTATCGTAGTAGCTATTGATACCTCATGGCGCGCGGTTGGTTACTATATTTATCAACGAGATGAATTAGAGCCCAAGATCATTCATTACACAAAGTTTAACTCATTTTTGTTGAATGAGCGCCAACAAAGGTACTCACAACCTAAAAGAGAACTGTGTGGTATGAGAATGGTCATGGAAGAAGAAAGATATTTATTAGGAGGATGTAGAAACTTAATTGTTGAAACGGATGCTCAGTATCTCTTTGGGATGTTGAATAATCCCGGGAAGTTACCAAATGCTACAATCAACCGTTGGGTGGATTATATCCGAACAAATTTCCAATTTATTTTAGTCCATAGAGAAGGAAAATCTTTTGGACCAGATGGATTATCTAGACGAAAACATTACCCAGGTGATAAAGCACCTAAGACATTTGAAGATTGGTCAGATGACGAAGGAGAAGACTTTGTTTTAATCAAACAATCTCTGGAAGAAAATGATCCTCTACCTTTAGAGGACTTTTATGATGAAATAGATTCTCGTACTGGCTTCGCTTTAGCTATCTCTGCCTCAGATATAACCAAAGAAATGTCTGAAGCAAGATGCGGAACCATTGCTGAGGATAAGGCTAGGAACCAAATTTTAAATGAAAAAGAATGCCCAGACGTCCTCAAAACATTTCTTAATGGGGTCAGTAACACAAAGCTACTCCCAGAATTAGATGACCTTAGTCCGGAGCAAATGGAAATGGAATATGACGAATCCAGACGATCAGAAACAGCGAAGATGCAGGAAGATCGTCTAAAGAAAATAAAAGACTGGTTATTAGATGGTGCTCCTTTAATGGTAGCTACCATGAAGGAATGTGAATGGCTAAAGTTTAGAAGAGCTGCATCACATTTCTTCTTGGATGATGACCAGCGACTCTATAGAAAAACAGGAGATAAAAATCCRCAGCTAGTAATAGAAAAAAGATATAGAATGTACATGATGAAGGCAACACATGATAATTTGGGACATAGAGGAATATATGCAACTAGAGCATTGCTAATGCAACGCTTCTGGTGGCCTGAAATCGAAAATGACATATCCTGGTATGTAAAAACCTGTCCAGTATGTCAGGAACGACAGAAAATGGCAATGGAAATGCCACCTGTGGTAACCCATACACCGTCATTATTTCAGGTCTTACATGCAGACACCCTGTATATCTCCCCAGCATCTAATGGCTGTAGCTACTTAGCGCATGGCCGTTGTGCACTCTCATCATGGGCCGAAGGCCGAGCATTAAGAAAAGAAAATGCCAGAACTATTGGACAATGGCTATTTGAAGATATAATTTGTAGATGGGGTTGTATCGTAAAAATTGTTACAGATAATGGTTCTCCCTATCGCAAAGCAGTAAAATGGTTAGAAGAAAAATATGGAATTAAAGGTGTTACTATATCACCCTATAATTCCAAAGCAAACGCAAATGTGGAGCGACCCAATTGGGATATGAGACAAATGCTCTACAAAGCAACTAACGGAGACATAAAAAAATGGTTTTGGTATCTGCACCATGTGTTATGGGCTGACCGAATATCCATTAGAAAAGGCACGGGTTGCTCGCCTTACTTTATGGTTACAGGAGCACACCCTACCCTACCTCTAGACATTAGCGAAGCTACCTGGCTAGTGACATATCCAAACCAACTTCTAAYTCAAGAAGAGTTAATTGGATTACGGGCACAAGCCTTAGCGAAACATACAGAACATATAGAACAAATGAGGCAACTCATTACTAAAGAAAAGATAAATAGAGCAGAAAAACTAGAGCAAGAATTGAAACATAAAGTTAAGACATATATATTCAGACCAGGAGACTTAGTACTTGTTAAAAACACACAAGTCGAAATGTCGGCCAGTCGAAAAATGAAACCTAGATATCTTGGTCCCATGGTGGTAGTTACCAGACTTAAAGGTGGAGCGTATATTCTGGCAGAACTCACAGGAGCAGTATGGCAGAATAAAGTGGCCGCTTTTCGAGTAATTCCMTACCTTGCCAGGAAGAAAATAGCACTAGATGTTAAAATAGAAGAACTAATAGACCTATCAAAGAAAGGTCTTATGGAACTAACAGAAACTATAGAATCTGAGTCTCCAATCGAAGAATTGGATGATAATGATTCTGAGAACACAGAAGAATAAATACTTTCCCCTGGATGGATGAGGACATCCATTTATAGAAAGGGGGAGAGAAAGACATAATAAATTGAAAAGGATTTTTCGCGGGAATTCGCGACTTAGATAAAACTTAAGACATGAAGAGCGGTAGATGCCAGATAGAAAAAAAAACCATGTTTCAGGTAACTACGAACATGGGCAAAAAAAACTACCTGGATTGAACGCTATTTTAAGAGGCTTACAAACTGTTACGGTTGACGACTTGTTGCAACCGTTCCTGTTCGCTAGCCAGGAATGAGTACCGAGTGGTAGCTTTCTCCAAATCATAAGCTGCGAGAACTAGATCGTAGCTGGTTTGAAGAAAACGAGTTTGGACTGGACCTGCCGAGCAAGAGCGTGAAAACTCTTGATAGACCTCGAGCGCCTTTTGAGCGAGACCGTKGATCTCGGGAGAAATGGAACCTGTTCAGAACTTAGAAGCTACCCGGGAAAAGCTAAGAGATTAAAGATAAAAAYGTACGCAAACTTGGTAAATGAGAATCAAAYCGAACTTGTTTATTTTGATTTGTGACGTTAGAAAGAACCTGAATAGCACGGACATAAGCGCGACTTTGCAAGCTCATGCCAGGGACTAGATAGAAAGGAAGACGGACAGTGGAAGGACRACTCATTTTGGGTTCCTTGCCAACCRTTGAGACTAGTCTGTGGAGCAGCAAAAGCAAAGCGGCRCACCGTGGACGAAGAAGAAGCTACTACAGTCGGCGCAGAAAGAGGACCCGTAGACAGAGAATCAGCAGGAGAAACCGGTGAAACATGAGCTGGCCCTGTAGATGGATGATCCTCATCGACAGCCATACTCTGCGTAAAAGAAAAGACGAAATATATAGTAGCTAGAGAATAACAAACCCACATCYGTAGTCCCRTTAGGAGCATTGGAYGGATTAGCGACAGAAGGGGCCGTATTTTCATCATCGGACTCTTGTGCATTATTCTGAGATGCAGTCTGACGAGATTTTCGACGCTATGGGTTATCAGGCATGAAAAGAACCGAGTAGCTACGCAGCATGCATACCTTGCGCRCAGTTGGTTCGGTAGGAATTGGCTTTTTAGCAGCTCTAGTGCGTTGAATCTGCGCACAGAACTCTTGGATTGTTTTGTAGACTGGAGGAAAGGTGTAGGAAGAGTCATGAGAGTTTTGAAACTGCTCGAAACACTTCCTAGCCCGGAAAACGAGGTTTTGGTTATCCTCGACCTTCGCAGCCTCGGCATCTGAATTCATATGGGCCATAAACCATTCCTATGARCTATAACTTAGCGAAGCTRCTACAAAAGAAATAATGAAACACGCACGGCAGGCTCAGCCATGGCATCAACGCCATTGCRAACAGACCGTAGGGTACCTTGGCCTGAAGCGAGCCGAATAAGACGCTGATGAGCAGTGCGAGTCGCRTCATCAAGCTCAGAAAACAAAGTAGAATCAGGCATGGTGCAAACAGAGAGACAAGTAGGAATGAAAAGAGGGAACTGAACRAAAATTGAGCAAAYGATGTATATTTATGCACGCGTTTGACCCAATTACAGCGAAGCTACCTCCATTCCTCTGTCAATAGTAAGAAATAACTAATGGACCGCCGAAAAACAGCGGAAATCCCTTAAGAAAAACAAACAGGTGAACCGAATGGKGTTCTATTTGACCCTCTCGATCACTTAGGAACGGGCTGTGAGTGTACCAGCCTATGCGAGACAAGAAAAAACAGGCACATGACATTCGGAGCACCAAGAAAAGACAACAACTACATTCAGAAATAACATTGACTAGAAAAAGCAGCGGCCCCAGGGTCAAACCTCCTCCTCATCCTCCAATTGATCCTCCTCGGAGTCAGTGTGAATGGAACCATCGAAGGAGYGGGCCATGTGACGGTGAATTTTGTAGACCTGCTCGCAGATCTCGGCGTGGGATGGCATATCGGGATCCTCAATAAAGGCACGGACCCCCTCGATGAAAGCTTCGGCCTCGGCGGCTGAGGTAGCTACCCCARTTTCGACCCAACCTTCTGCATCAGGCAACAACTCGTGATAATTAAGAATGGCRATACCAGCCTCGATGGCGGTGCGAAGATACTCGGCGCRAAGGAATTGGGCTTGTTGAGCGGCTGCAGTGGCAGCAAAATGAGCTGAAGTCAAACGTCGAGCGTATTCGTTAAAGCCTAGATAACGAAGAAAAAGAATCAAATAGAATTTATAAAAAGAAAAGACCAAGATACATACGATTGGGACCACCTGCGCTATGCGTAGAGGTTTGTTCCGCATAGAACTGCAGAATCGGAACCGGTTTGAGGTAACTACAGTGAGGGACCTTGTAATCCCTGCAGTATTCGCAGGTTTGAAAGGCCCCCTGTGGAATACACTTAGCCTTGGCTCTGATGACACAGTTGAGGCATCGTAATTCTTCAACGCGAGCCTAGAAAGAATAGATAGGACAGAAGAGTTGACGAGGGAAGAAACTCACATTATCCTCGCCCTCGGGGACTTTGAAATGATGGGCAAACCCTTCAACAAACGACGGGGCCTTATGGGTGACGCCAAACTTCGCGATCAATTCGTCGTCAGAGCGCACCATGAGGGCTACAAATACAAAAACTTAGAAGCTACTAGGAAACCGGAGACGACAACGTACAATTAGCCTTGGTATAGCGGGGAATCTTCTCCTTCGCTTTGCCTTTACCTTTGGCCCTGCCTGTCTTCTCCTGAGGAGTTGGTTCTGATGAACGTGTTTCGCCCACGGCAGCACGCGTCCTCCTCTGATCAATGGGATGATTAGCGCCTGARGACATGACRAAGATAACAAAGAAATGCGAAGTAGCTACGACCRCGAGCCCCCGCCCGTACCGAATAAATCACGAGATGTTAAACGGAACGTGACTTACTAGAACCTACGCGAATAAAAGCTTAGATGAATAACAGAGATAGAGATTGCCAAATGTGGTGCTCTCACTCTCTAGACTCAGATACCACTCGTATCTTTGAAAAACATAACAGAAAACAACTACTAATATGTCACTAAGGTGTCTATAGTAGTAGCGACTTCATAACGAATAAGGCGCAAGCCTCAAAAAGATTACCGATAAGCGAAATAATACAAAGAATTAAAGATGAAATGACTAARACCAACTTTTYCTATAAATATCACTATGGGAAAAAGATTAATCATGAGAAACTAGACCAACCCTCGTCAGGAGTAGCATACCAAGCCTGGTGACTTGAATCTTGGTATCCATTGGGTGACTGAGGACAGTCAATTATAGTAAGGGGGAGATAATAGGGTTGAAATCTAAGCACCAGCAGGTTTAGCGCACATAGTGCTAAATCCGATATGGTAGCTACCCCAAATCCCTCATTGGGTCCCTGAGATACACCATACACAAAGGAGACTCGCTAGCAAACTTGCTAGTACCCGAAAAAGACTGCCCAGCTCCCTAATCCCAGCTCTCCCAAGCTTGTGATCCTTTGTTGAATGGTAGTTACTGTGCCTACTATTTGACTAATATAACAAGGGACACATGAGCCAGCGATAGGTGTGCCAAAACGATGAGAACTCTAGATTCCTAATACAAAAAGAAACATGATATGATTTATAACCTAACGAATACATAAAAGAGGTGACTTTGCTGTAACTACACAAAGTCCCGGACATAACGTGAACTCCAGGGACCCGAAGCCCTGGTACAAAATAAATTCTATTTTTAGAATTCCCCTGATCACAGTTGTCTTGGATCGACGGAAGTCGGCCTGTCCAGCTGATGATGAGAACATAAAGACAAATGCAGAACGTGGGTAGCTTTACCCCGAAACAACCAAAATGACACAGAATGTTTGGTTATCGTCTATCTAGGGATATGTGTACTAATATTTTCCGATATTGTTGTAATATTTCTCTATGTTTGTCTCCCTGTAGTATAAATTACCGGTGGGTCCGTCGAGAGCTGCAGAGCACTCTTGACCTCGAACCACCACCTTGTCCTGAATCGGATTAGGGGATTAAAGGGTTTTAAGTGATTGTCATCACAGAGTGTCTCTCACAAAAGACGTAAACCAGATTTGAATTGTGACTGGTGGTTATTACGGTAATAGCTACCACCAATATCAGGGAGACGTTACGGGAACGTTAGTCCTTGATATCTGATCAGGGAAATTGGGTATACAGCTACGGTAGCCTAGGACTTGATTGTCCCTTGATCTTTTGCAAGTAGATCGTATACGGTATACGAAGCTACTTGTATTTGAACCTAAACGGGTGTACGGTACACTTAGTTGACGTTCAACCACACTGTATTGTATACTAGTGTGATAGTTTCTTTGGTAACTACCAAAGAACACTCTTGACCTCGAACCACCACCTTGTCCTGAATCGGATTAGTGGATTAAAGGGTTTTAAGTGATTGTCATCACAGAGTGTCCTCACAGAAATAGACCAGATTTGATATTGTGACCAGAGATTAAGACCGGTGGTTATTACGGTAATAGCTACCACAGATATCAAGGAAACGTTACGGGAACGTCAGTCCTTGAGCCCCCCCTTGTCAGGATAATTGAGTATACGGCTACGGTAGCCCAGGACTTGATTATCTATTGATACTAAGCGAGTGAATCGTATACRGGATACGAAGCTACTCGCATTTGAACRTAAACGGGTGTACAGTACACTTAGTTCGACGTTCAGCCCCTTTACACTTTGATTAGTGTGCAGACACTTTAAGTGTTAACCTTGCTGTTAGAAGACCCCCACGAATTCGATTTTGGAGGCATCCCCTATAGTAGTTACTACTACTAAAGGTGAACTAGTATATTGAGTTGAGGGTTAAGGTAGTGATTGATTTATCGGTCACTCAGTTCCACCTCAGGGGAAAATATCCATATCAGCGCGGGACAGCCAGAGAGAGATGTCGTCGATGATGAAGGGGATCTGCACCGCTTTCCCCAATAGGTCCGGGTCAAGCTCTCCCTCCAGATCATCAGTACTGCCCACCATCTCCTGGTCAGCTGGAGAGGAGGCGCGAGACCGCTTGGGCTGCGGCGTGAGCTGTATGTCCGGGTGGGGTTCCCGGGACCGTTTGGGAGTGGCGGGCTCCAGAAAAGATGGAGCGGTGGCTGGAGAGAGCTGGGGGTTGGACCCAGAGGGGGGGGCTGGATGTGGAGAGTCCGAGTACGAGAGGGCAGGGCTAGGAGCCCGCTGGGAAGCTCAGGAGGAAGGCGGAGCTGGCAGCTGATCAGGACGCGATCCGCCCCTACCCACTGAGGGTCAAGAGGATGAGGACATAGTCTGTCAATAGGCAACTGTTTCGAAAAGATCGAATACGATCTGGGCGCTGTGTGAGTCGATGAGGAGAAAGCTTGTTGTGGCTGTGCAGTGGGCCAGATGGCGGTTGACAAGAAAGGAAGGTGTCTCTCTTCCTTCCACTGTCCTTCCCTTCTTTTATTCACATTCCCTTTATTTCTGTTTCCCTGCACTCCCTTCCCCTCTGGGGCATCTCCTTTCCTTTTAGATACCTTTCCTTCATCACTTCTTACAGCCTTACATGGCTAGCTACCATTGTAGTTACATGTGTTAGGCTTGTAGCCAGGTTTGGTAGTTGTTCATTACTTCCTTCCTATTTTGTTACTCCTTTTCTCACCCTTGACTACATCTTCCCACCCTCGTCACACTGTAGTCAGTTTGTAGTTGAGCTTGGGGGTTCCTTACCCATTTCTCTAAGGATCCCCCTGCTCTAGGTGTGTAGTAGTCATTATTCTCCTTCTTAATATATTCTAAGGATCCCCCTGCTCTAGTCAGACCCTCAGTGGCCTCGGGCCCATTGGGCTGACCACCAGGTTGCCCTTACACCCTTCACCAAGGGGCCACCACCAGTCCCCTGTGCGACAGCGGTGTCAGCTTGAGAACGGTGAGGATATGCCCACCATTAAGTCCCTTCACCAAGGGGACGCTGCCCCCAGCCAGCTAACATTCACCACACGGATCACGACTCAACACCCRAAGGCAAGAAAGGGGACCAGGCAGACAAAGGCAGACACCACAGAGAGTGTTCCTGAGAAATAAAGGAAAAGGCGAAAGGGAATAGTGGTGGTAAGAAGTCAAGAAGTGATGACATGTATTACATCAGCAATAGAACTTGTAGGAGGTTTGTCCAAAGTATCCACTGCACTGGAAAATCACTAAGGTTGCTGTATTATTGAAACTATATCATGAACCCTGTCCATATATGGTATCTCCTGCCATATATGGGTCATCTACAAATACATACAATTAATAAAGTTTCAATAATATATCAGTCTTATTGATTTACCAGTGCAGTGTATGTTAGCGGTGACTCTGCGCCGCGTAACACTAAGGTTCTCGTGGGGCGAGAGCCTTACACCAAGAGTGCTATCAGACACTTGGTATAAGATGTGTAGAAGAGAAGATCAACGAGGGCGATATAAGAGGGGCTTAAGTTGGGCTTAAACCACTAGTATTCAGTTCTACCTAACCAAGTAGAAGCTTGCAGCTTCACTTGGATTACAAGGGGTTTATATACTAAGTAGCTACCCTATTTATAAGTCCGCTTCTTGTACAGAGGCTATGCCTACACAAGAAGCRCTACATAATTGAGTCATGAATGAGTCAAGGAAGAGGGAATACATGAAACGGTGTAAACCAATACCAGGGGTATTGATCGTGCAAGTGCGGGTGTAGCTAAGAATAGACATAACTAAATATAGAGAGTGTCCATAGTCATACGACTAAATATAGTAATACATATGAAATAGAACATGAACATGATAATAATAGAAACCATTGATGATAAGTCCGTATATGGATGTGTGGGCAATTGTAAGATGATGTAATCTTACTTACCAGTGTCTAGTGACACTGTGTTGCCAGTCTTGTGGACGGATATCCCACAAGTTCATAACAGTGTATCTAAGCACTACACAAACACAGCAGAGGCATAGATGAATGAAACGGATAAAGAGTAGAGTAGAGAACAAGTAAATGACTTGGGTAAATAAAAATGAAAAGAGTGTTCAAGGAAACTCATGTATAGTGAATGGGAAAGTAAGGGAGATGTCTAAGGAATGTTTTGACCATTCTGGAAGTTCTGGAAGTTTAGGTGTTTGAAAGGAGGAATATAAATCATGCTGGGGGTGTAGGAGGACCAGAGAAAATCATGGAGGCTGGGGGCAAGATTGGAGAGGCACCAGAGGGCTTGGGGTGTCCCCTTACACCTTCCCATTTCAGACTCACACTTTCATCATCCTGACAACCTCCCCTGACTCCCATCCCATCCCTGACCCTGCCACAACATCTCCCACCTTCCCTGAGTGTATTAAACTAGTCCACTTTAATTACAAACATGGTCTCTTAGTTTAGCAGTAGCATAAGTAGTGCACAGGGGCTTGGGGAGACCTCACTCAATTCTCTTAGGTTCCCCCCTGCCTAGTTTGCTGTCACAATGCAGCCCACTCCCAGGTGCCCTGACAACAGATTTCTGGTAACATGTGATGTGTAGCATGATACAAAAGGGTTTTGCGCAAATAGTGTTCCATAATCCAGACAAACAGGGTTTCCCAAAGCAGTAGTGAGCCTTTCATCAGGTTCTGGGCATGCAATGATCCACACTGGTTACAACCAACATTCTAATGTAAAAGATTATCACAAATGTGTTATCTGTACCTCTCTCTTTTTCCTGTTTTCCAGCTTCTCTACATTTTGCTCCATCCATCACCCTGAACCCACTAGCACATGTGCATTTACAGGCAGTGAGTGGAGGCTAAACAAAGGAAGAAGAGAAAAGAAATAAAAGAGACAGGAAAGGCTGGAGGCCCATGTCGAGGAAAATGAGATACTCGTGCAGAAAGAGAAGTGGACCCTYGCAAACACGCTGGGGTCATCATGTAATTTGTAGCTACTTAAATACTGAGGGGGGGGACACAGACACTACATAGGCAACTGGACATGGATGGACAACTGGACACAGATAGACTAACCATAAGTAGCACTCGTAATTCCAACAGCCCAACACTTCACCATCTACTAATGTGTTTAGCATCTATTGGCCATAGTTAGGATCTTGTTGGCTGCATCTAGTGTGGATTTGGGTGGCCTATGCTCCAATAATACACAGTAACCTGTGTATTCTGGGAGCCAACCATGAACTATCCTAAGTAAAACATGCTCTTTCTTGGTGCTGGGGACAGTTGGTCAATGTGAGAAATTGAAAGTTGAGAGATGAAAGACAGTAACAAGTGCTGTGGTTGGGGGTTATAGTTCTGAGGAGTGCACATGAGGTCTGTTGAACCTCCTTATACAATATGTATGGCATGGTTGAGCCCAGGACAGGCTCAATGTGGGACCAACACCCTTGGGTTGCAAAGCCTCAACCCCCCTCTAGTCTATCCGATTCTGGCCCATATCTCAAATTATATCCTTTCTCCCCTTGATCTGCTCACAAATCAGATGTGAGTTGATAAGATTAACTTACTTACAGGTAGGCTTTTCCTATCCTGTGACTTGAAGGAGGAAAATTCTGGCCGTTTGGAGGGTGCTTTGGGGGTATAAATCTACTTTGCACATGAGTATTTGGAAATTCCGCCAACCTTGACAATTCCGCTGATCTTTGCAATTATTTTCTCATGTCCGATGACGGACGACCTTGGATGTTATGTCACTGGGCTAGCCTCCAGTTGCGTGGCATCACCCGCTCCACTCGCTCCCTCTCAAGTGTCATACCTTTTAACTTTAGCTAGGCCTACTGCATTCTTGTCAGGGGGCGACGCAGTCGTCACTCAGGCACTCAGCGCTGTCCTGGACATACCGCGGACAACTTTGAGAACTGTTATGGCATCAAACGCACAGCAGACAAGATCATCTACGCAGAAAAAAACAGACGCAATGGGTTCGTCTTTCCCTATCCGGAGCTGATAGCCCCCTCCCCTTAGATAGCGCTCTGGTTTCCCAACGAACTCGGCCCGGCCCCAAATGTCCTGATTTTTAAGTGCCTGAAGCCAAAGACCAGTCCACACGTTTCCCAGTTCCGCCACGAAACGCTATCACCATTAAGCCAACTCACCACACAAACACCCATATAGTTGAACTTCTCCATGTTTTTCTACATATTTACCATGATCATGCCGCCCGGTCGTGTTTGCCTTTGCGGCTAGTGCGCTCACCAGCGAGCATCCGACATCTGCCTCGTCTACCAAAAATCTAGCCCTTATCTCTAGCTAGGGTAGATCTTCATTGTTTATACCCTTTCTACGCCTTTAGGATCCTATGTCGAAATCTTAATAGATATATTCTTGACGAACACATGGCACAATTTGTCCGGTCGACTCCCTCCACGCTGCTGCTATCGCCCAGACGCTCATAAACGAATTTTTGGGTCCACTATTGATCGGTTCCACGTTCCATAACCAATCCCATCCCATCTCAGCGCGATGTAGTAGAGCCACCGAGGTGGGCAGGGAAAACAAGATCCGCCTTGTTTCTCAGGGAAAAATGAGGACCTCGAAACTAACATCACGCTAGATTCATATCCCCCCGGAATATGCTGACCAGGCCAAGACTCATACGTCGCTCCGCCTGCAGATGCTGGGTGCACATACAAGTAACACACAGATATCCCCTGTGTTTGAGTTTGGACATGGCTTACACTTGAACGCTTTCAAATTTTTCTTGGCAACATCAGCCCAGCACTCGTTATAGCAAACAGCAACTAGTCCATATTGATCACTACGGCCCTCTTGATCTCACTACATTCGATGTATTCCAAATTCTTATTCGCAACGCTAGCCATGTCACATTTAACTATATAGCCCTCAGTGGTGACGGGTGGCCCTGCCTACCCCCACAAGTGAACTTGTTGATTACGCTCAGGCACTTAACTGACGGTTGTTACACAACTTGGATGAATTGTACGTTGCACCTTCTGGTACCACTGTTGCGTGACGTGAACCTCCGAGGTAGGACTCCCAGAGCTGTCAGAGTCGATTAATTGTGGTTATGGAATCGATATAAAGTGAGTTGCTGGGCGAGGTAGAATGCTCACCCTGCACCGCCCACATACTTGATATTACTTGATACAGCTTGGTTTTATTTGCGCACTTCATTTCTGGGCTCGGATTTACCAGATCAGACTGCGGCTTACAAGTTACTAGAATACTTGGATCCCAATACTCAACTCACGGGTAACCCACGGGCAGGATTGACTTAAGAAGGGCACCCGCGAACCGACCCAGCGGTGACGGACGAAATGGAAGGCTGGCATTTCGGGGAAAACCGTATGTGGTGTATAAGGGTAATTTTGTCTAATATTTGACTTCATTCCCGCGGCGAATAACAGTTTACTGTTGCCTCTAAATAATGTCCAGGCACCTGCGATGCCTCGAGTAGCACTTAGCCACACAGAAGAATCACAGATCATAGAATCTCTCAGGCAGAACCCAGGGCTCCATCATCGGACATGGTGAGTTCGGCTTTTGATCTCAACCAAAACCCTCAATTGATTGATGCTCCAGTTGTTGATACAAGGGTATTTCAAGCGAATCGGTATTTGGTAGTCCAACATCGGCAAAGGGCCAGTGCCGCCAGGCGAAGGATGATATCACCAATGGGACAAAGTCTGCAAGGGAATCGGTCAGGGCTCCTAAATCAGCGGGCTTTAGCGAGCCAACTGTCTGGCTGCATAGCCCAAGTTGTCCTGATCGGAGAACTATTGCAATTGCCGGCCAAGGCAGCCGATGCCATAGTTCACCACAATACTTAGCTCTTTCAATCGCCGATCAAGAATCTAAGATGATTAACCCAGTGATAAGATATATCCATTGATTGGGTACAACCGGCCATGCGCGCCTTCCACTTCGATCGGCCATACGGGGGGTGGGGAGGATGACCCTGTTATTCGATTCTCTGAACTCCAAACCCCGCTACAACCCTAAAATCCTGAGGCCGGAATATACATGCCACATGGCAGGATGGGGGTTATGAGATGTGGAGGGTGACCGGGTAAATGGATTGCCAGCGTCCGCAGAAGGCCTCGTTCTGCGCTGGATGGATCGGGGAGTATGAGTTTGACTGTACAGTTACAATCCGATGTGTTTGCCGAGGCTAACTGTTTTATACTGTTCCATAGTTTCATGTTATTTCCTACGAGGAGGGGAGGCGTCCAGTTTTCTCCAACATCCATTCACGGGGTGCCAATCTATTCCATTATACTACCAGGCCAAGTGGCCTTAGCCATACATATTGGGCTACCATACGATTTTTCGCCAGAAAGCGAGGCAGCAAACAATACATATATAACCTGTCTTTGATCAAAGGGCTGTGGATCATGACAAATAAAACCATCAGTAATAGATGCAAGGACCTACAGCCCGGAGTGCTCTCCCTGAGCTTGCCCTTCCCGCGAAGAGTTCCTACCATAGAAGGGCCCTATTTGGTGCTCCGTTTGAACAGGGTGGGATTTATGGGGACTTAGAGAGCGGGGAACATTCTAGTTGGCGGCAAAAGTTGTTGAAGGGGGTGTATGGCGGCACGTGGATAGGGCCATACAGATCACACAGATCAATCTCCATCAACAATTGCAGGGATATAGAACGTCAGTACTCCCCCCGCATGAGCTGCGCCACCAATGTAGACATAGAGGATCAAACAATTATCCTGACATATACCTATTCCGGCTATCAGCAAACATCAACCAGGCAGTTGCAGGAAGGAAAACTATGAGCAAGCTATTGTTGTCGTGGAGATGACATGACTATTGAGGAATTTGAGAAAACTTGGAGTAGATACATGCACTGCAAAGAGTTTATCGGGGCTGATGTCTTTATCCCTCTGATTACTGKTGGTGCCCTCATCCTCGTTTGCTGTGGGATGTGGTGTGAGAGTGCAAAGCAACTGGCAGGGAGAAGGGGCACGGGCGCGATGGATTGACGAGATTCTTCCATCCAGTATACACCCGCACACTTTCTGTGCTTATTGAAAGTTGGAGCTTGCCGTTGTTATTGGCACGAACGGCCAATAGATCAAAGAGCGGCAGAAGCCTCTCGACTATCGTTCGGAGTTCCTGCAGCGGGGGGAGTAGGATGTGTAGCTGGAGGCATCCTCAGCACCAATATACGAAGGGAACGCACTGACTCACATCGGGGTCGGGGCGCAAAGGCTCCGCCAGTTTCCCGACCTCCGTTGGCTTCAGCACCTCCACAAAGTCATCGTGTGATACCTTGACACGCCTCCCGACGTTTGTAGTCGCGACCATCTCGAATTTTAGAATGTCACGGTCGTTCTTTGTAGGAGAGCTTCATGACTAGTTTCTTGGCATGGTATCCTGAAGTCGAGGAAGACGACGCAGAGGCCGATCTCAGTGCAGCAAGGAGAGCTTCCGAAGACAGCGCCATTGTGATCTCGTTGTTAGAGCTTGACTGGATCCTGTAGTCGACGAAGATGGGGTCGACTTTGATCTGCCTATGCTGCGACATTGACTTGTCGCCTTGGACATGATGAGCTCGAAACGTACGACCAGACCTGGATCCCGCCTTCATTTGCCTCGTGATTGCATATGACACGCAGATACTCCTCAGTGAATTGGATGATGAAACGCTTCTGCAGCTTCTCAACCGCCTGGGTGATTTCTAGGACGTGTCAGTGCTACACCATAAGCATTAAATAAAATGCCGCCTACTGTAGAATATCGAGACCGACTCGATGGTTGCGCGAAAACGCATTTCCGTGAGTTTTCAGCAAGCGTGATTGATTCCAGCATATCACTTTCCCACGCTCGCCCTCATCCACCGCCATGTCGACACACATCCTCCCACACGCACTGCAGATCCCAGCAATCAAGAGGCTCCAGGGCAGGCGCATTGTGCTGGCGTCGAACAGTCCCAGGAGAAAGGAAATTTTACATACATTTGTTCGTAATACTTTGGCATTTTGTCCGACAACGAACCCACCCTACCCGCGCATTTCGCGAAGTGGTTTTAGGGCTTGGCGCCGGATGTTGTGCCCTCAACGTTCGAGGAGAATCTGCCGGTAAACTCATTCGCAGATATACACGAGTATCCAGTTGCTACTGCCACACACAAGGCAGTCGAAGTCTATGAGCGGTTGGTCGTAGGTCCTTCGTGGCATGTTTAGGGCAATCACAACTGACTTGATTACAAGCAAAATGACCCAGACAATGCGCCGGATCTCGTCATCGCAGGTTCCACGCCCTCATAGCCATTTCAAGATGTAATCTGACGGCCACCCACAGCTGATACAGTTGTATTAACGCACGCCCAACCGATGACGTCTCAGACATCATATGCTGATGTTCCGGAGGTGAACCAAGAACTTTTGGAAAAGCCCCTTGATAAAAATGATAATCTGAGGATGCTGTTGGACCTAAATGGCTCAGTATGTGAGGTAGTTACTGGTGTCACTATCGGCAAGTCCTACCTGTTCGTCCCCACCTCACCCTATACTGATCATGCGCACACACTGATAGCGTACCCCGTTATACATTCACCTGGATACAACATCAAGTGCGCGCTCCCATCTTTTCTCCCACAAACGCGGGTGCTACGATGTTACAGATCAATCGAAGAACGCTCGTTGGTGTACTTTGCTGACAGTCCCAAGCACATCATCGAGGCCTACGCCGAAAGTGGAGAAGGTCTTGATCGCGCCGGTGGCTTTGCCATTCAGGTAACTAATCCCCTCCCCTGCCGATCCTGTCGTATTTTTCGAGTGGCTGAATGATGGGGATGTGCATACAGGGCCTCGGAGGAATATTAGTACGCAAGATTGAGGGAGACTATTACAACGTCGTTGGCTTCCCGGCTACTTCGTTCTTTACGTTGTTGGACATGCTTGTGGAGGAAGACCCGGACTTCTTAGAGGTCTAGCACGTCTGGGTAGATCCTTCCCGATGCATATGCTATAGATCGTAGGTCACTCAACATGTTTACGCTCCCGTTCGCCTATAAAAGAGCGACATATTCGTTGTAACTAGCATCATTATAAGATATCACGCTACAGTTAAGTCCTGGCCGCAGATAGACATAGGGCTCCAAGGATTCACAACCCCCTAGACCTGATAGCTTAGACCTGACCCGTCGTAGCGGTACGTTCACCATGGGGGTAGCCTCTGGGATGTTAAAATCAAGGCAAAAAAAGTTCTTCCTCACATTTACTTCGTACCCGCTATGGAATTTCAACTCTAGGCTTCTCAGCTAACCCTCGCCCCTTCTTGCAACCCAGAAATAGGTGTGCATGTGAACATAACCATAAACACTGATAGCTGCCCTAAGGGGATAACGGTTACACACAATAAGTTTTGTAAGCATGTGATTGCGTTGGCGAGAAGAAATAGAGTCAAAAGAATGAAAGTCCTGATTCAGAAACGAGGCAATATATCGGCCGAGCCCCGCATTATGCTTTCAATTGTCGATTTATGTGTTGATTGGAAGTACGCTTCTGCTATTTCGAACATCCTCGTCACGATATCAGTACTTCATGACGTCGCTACAATACGTTGTCGTTAGACATAGACATCCAGAGTCACCATATATCGCTATTCGCAAAGCCGATACTCACCTGTCGTTACACAGGAGGTGTTGGTGTGTTTTGTAGTATATTAATAACGCCCCAATTTCTACCGCCCCTATATAGGGACTCTAAACCTCATGAGCTGTTAACCGTGTACACAGCACACTATGCTGCCACGATACCCACGCAATATTGACATCACTTCACCCGGGCTATGTAAGTATTGATGCTATCGAGAATGCAGAACACGACGGGGTTACTATCCGTATCGGAGTTCATACCTGGGTTCCGCACTACTGGGGGGTGTGTGCACCAGTTGAGAGATCCGAGGTGGGTGATGTGACTGGCTCCGATGTGAACCCCATCCAATCAGAGCCCCCCGATTCACCTTTAGGATAGGAGCTCTCGATCACCCGTCCTCGAGAAAAAATAGGAACAACGCCACTTCCGTTGGTAGAACAGCTGGCAAGATTCAAACTTTTGAATGTTGATGTGTACACGGTATGGCTACAATGCTCTGGTGTACAAATTACTGGCCGAGTTTTTTTTTAATCGCCGGAATTAAGTCGAGGTAGTGGAGTATCCAGGTAAGGTTCTGGAAAGAGCAGTACGGTACATTAATAAGAGCAGCATCCATAGGAAGGTTCGGCATTTAAGTGGGGCACCCCGCGAAGGCTGGTTCTAAACTCACTCCCATTGTCAATTTCGCACGAGATTGGAGAGCACTTGATATAAAATTAACCTTATACAATACGTGATTCAGGATCTGGCAAGGCAAACGCCATTGGCACACGCCAAAAATTGCCATTAGGAAAATAACAAGTGTTTGGAGTACTTCCCTCTGAATCCTTGATCGTTCTAGAGTTTTCAGACTCGGGGTAGCGCTAGATAGAGGGATAAAGGGCATATGCCAGGCAAAGGTCCCTCGACTGCCACCATATCCCTACCAACTTCCCAACTCGTCATCGTTCTCGTGCAAAATTGCTTGAAATTGCTAACAACGGTCGAAGTAGGGCTAGGATGCTGTTCCCCAAGGCATCCAAATATGGGCAAAGAACAGATATACAAGCACGGATAACTCATTCGATATGCCTCCAACCCTTACGTCTGAGTCCGGAGAGGGACTGGGATAACCTGTGCCACTATGGATATACGAGAAGGCTTGGCCGCACCTCCCCATCGCCTGCAGGCCCCGGTGACACCGCAGCTGACTCCTAGAGCTGGAAACTCCCGTTGGACTCAACAGAGCCTGGGTGAATCACAGTGATCGAGGTGGGCCAGCTTGGCTACTTCCCCTCCACCACCCTCATTAACCTAATCATAAACAAGCTTGTCTCCCTGAGCTGAGTTGGGACCCCTGAGTTATTTTGTCAGCAAGGGCGCTCAAGAGAAATGTATGTCTTATGTGTCCTTCTTGCTGTACCAAATTATATGCTCTTTAGAGTCGGGCTTTTATGCACATCTTCTATCTCAGTTAATTCACAGCCTCTTCCTTTGCATTGGGTAGCACTAGCTTTGTCTGCGGGAGATCAAGTGCTGGGATCATTCTCGCCGAAGGTGAGCTTGAATTAATCAAGTGGCGTTACCTGATTGTTCAACAAAGTCGTTTTTTTTTCATTTTTTTTTTTTTCATTTTAA
>JAECYV010000029.1:127469-145035 GCA_023014305.1 Lepiota subincarnata
TCCGGGCGCACCCCGAGTGCTCGCTCCCCTGAACTGTCCAGCACAGAAACGCTGTTCGAGGGGTCGCCATCCTCCCCTGCCCTCTCCGATGTATCCTTTGAGTTTCGCTTGTGTTTGGCCCTGCACGCCACTGTTTCGATGGGTGGCGGCGTTCTTGGTATTACCACTATTGAGTGGTCGTCGTATGGCCTTCTTGGGTTGAGTTGAGTTGAGTTGTGGTGTGCTGCATGACGTGGTTTTTGAGCTGTCAATGATCGTTTACTGCATCTGCCTCTCCCATCGAAAATGTTGACAGGTTGTGAAATAATCCCCTGAATCTTCGGGTCTTGTCAGCATAGATGAGGAGGGCTCGAGTCCCCTTCTTGGTGGCCATTATCCTCCTTAGTTCGTATGAGTTGAGCCTACCCAGTGTCTGCTTCATCTCCTCCCGTGCTTCTGCATAGGCCCAACAGTCGAGTACGAAGTGTTGTACCGTCTCAGGCTTCAGCTCACCCCTAGCTAGATCAACAAAGTCGTGTGGGGCTCAGGATGTTCCTTCCTGAGGGCTTATACACCATGGGAAATTTCTTGTAACACTACGATCTTCTTAGTTGGCTTGTTCGCCGTGAGCGACTGAGTATGGCGAATTTGCTGGTTCCCAGCTGATCGCTGCCCCCTTAGGCAATATTCATCAGTGGGCATATTCTCAACGGTTTTGTGGCTGCGCCCGCGAGTATGTTCATTTCATCATTCATTGCTGTGCTGAGTCCATTTATCTGTTATGATGATCGATTACCCTATCTAGGCCCCTCGTGTTCCCCCGCACTATATCCTACAGCTACAATGTGGAGAGAGCCACGCGATATAGGGATGGGTTATGATTATAGTGGTTGGCAGTCATCTTAGGTACGAAATCCCTCTGCCGAATCCGGTTGGTCTGAAGGCTGGGTCTGCGCTTTAAGTGCCTATTTCAATGAGTGGATACGCAAGAAAATAAAATACAACGCAAATAGAGCCAGGCAAATTTAACTTTTGGCCAACACCAAAACCGATGCAGTCCTCTATTTCTTTTTCAACTTTCAAGAGCCCAATGCTTCAATCTTTGACATGGTTGATGGGAAGTCTGGACGTCAGTCATATCCGTCGGACCCGTTATCTTTTATTGTGTGTCTCCAAGTCCAATTAGTAATGGCAAGCCCCTACTTGCACCCTTAGCCATTCAACTGATAATAGGCCGTTCTGCCCAGTTTTGGCACGATATTCAATATTCAATATTCAATTGTTTGAATAAGATTAGTATTGGATAGTACAAAAGATGGTTTTGTAATCTTTGCGTTTGACGCAACGGATGAGCTCGGGGGCACAACTGACTATTACTGAACCAAGGAATATTTATCATTCGTCAAGTGCCGGTACTGTTCGTAACTTTCATACTATTCAGGGCTGGAAAAAAGGCAAATAAAGTATTAAAGGAACTGGTTGGATTTTCAAGTAATATTAACAATTGTGCAACAAGTGACAAGACGACAATCCTCACACCCCCAAACTCATGCAGAATGGGGTGAACCGAACCAATTATTATTGTGTGACTGAAATGGCGCATCCAGCCCTGCTGTAATTTTTGGGTGACATCAACAGGTTTGGTTTCCGATGTGATTAAAATTAATAGGTACGGAAATGATGCATACTTCAACCCTGATGCTGAAGTACTATACGGGCATCGAGGGCCCGGCTTTTGACATTGATCTTGTTGAGCAACCAAGAACCCTAAGCCCTTGTCGATTACAAATGTGGACTTCATTGCGCTAGACTATGCTGAAGTAGTGATTATCAGGTGCGATATACGACATGACATGAAAGCCCATGTATATATCTTAGATGGATTGCGATAAGATAATAGTTTGAATTTCGGAGTTCCATGAGTTGGGGTAAGTTAAGGGAGGATAGAGGGGATTGGGGCTGCCCCATACACAAAAAATAGATGTTATCTGATTAACATCATCACGCAATCCCTATACAGGTGGGACCCCAATACAGCACCGCAGGTGGTAAAAGCATCGCTGATCTCCGAGCTCACTGAGCACAATTCCAAATCGTATATTACCTTGTTCACTTGTGGCAGTCTATTTCTGCCATATTACAAGTTCTAATCAAGCTTGTCTCCATTGCTGGGATTTCGTGCTACAAAGAATGGTGTTATCGCACGTCCCATGTATATCATTAACAGAACATACTGGGGCTATCACGTCACTTCACAAGGACGAATCTGAGGACCTACCACGGCAGGGGGGTCTTCGCAATTCAAACGAGAATATATCGGGATTTTGAGCTCAATGTTCTGATGCACCGCTGGACACCTGGACAAGATCGAGAATAAGTACTGCTAAGAGGGGTAGGCGAAAATGGAGTGATCAGATTTTCTGGCTTGAGATTTGATTGCTATCCCATTGTCTGGGGGTTGATCGCTGTTTCGGTTCCGGGGTGATTACTTGAATACAAATGCTGTCGTTGTTAGGTGATACGTGCACCCTCCCGAATGAAACCGATATCATCACATGGATCCCCGTAGACCCTGGAGACGACGAGCGGGATCTAATTCCTCAGGGTCGTATGTAGTGCGGTATTGATTTACTCACAAAATATTGGATGAATATATGTTGTTGACATGATCTAATCGAGGTGTCAGGGAAGTGCTGATGATATAATTTTCAATCCTGGATTTTAATCAGAGAAAGCTAGGGCCTGATGGAAGTTTGGATAGCAGTCGGTTTCAAATGTGACATTCTGTTAGAATAAAAATGGTAATTAAGAGGATCTTCACATGGCCTATCTGCTCAGATCTTTTGTGTTCGCGGGGTTCAATGTCTACCAATCTTAAAGTTGCCCACGGCCAACCTTCTTCCAATGGCTTCCCTCCAGAATGATGCGTGCACAGAAGGAAAGACACCTTGCAGCCCTTCATAGCTCGAGAGCTGAGGCTGAGAGCTATTAGGGGGCCTTGAGGGTAATAAGGAGAGGCGAGCCGAGGACTCACTGGAGCTTTGGAATTAGTTGGACAAGTATACTGGTCTGCCAAAGGGCAGAAAAAAAGGGGAGTCGTAATCTTGTCACTGGCCACAAATCCCGATCCGTGCTAATTCCTTCAATTTACGGGCGCCAGTTAATATCCCTATAGATATTTGGGCAACGACAAAATTTGTAAAATAAGGGTAGATTAAAGCCACCTGTTTGGTTTGTTCAAACTCCGCCTCGGCATATATGTACAGTACTGTATGTCAATCCTTCTTCCCAGGAAACATCCAGAAGTGCAAATGTGGCCATGCCTTGGCTGACGGTCTGTTCATGGACGTCCATAGCAGCAGGCAACATTGAGAAGACCGAGTATACTAGATAATTTTTGTACCGGGAATAGGGTACATACAGATAGGGTGGGCACAATATGAGTATGTGGTGTGAGGCAAGCGAACAGGTAATTCAATTATAAATCTGGTATATACATACATACACCTTGGGCTCGCGCCCCAAGTCAGACACAAAAAAAACACAGGGACTTTGACATTCACCCAATGCCACCAGTTTTATCAGCTGAGATGACTGATGATAAATCGAGCTAGGATTAACAATAATTATCCAGAGTAAAGTACTTTATATTGGGTTCAGCGACTTTTTTAGTAGCGCGGCCGTCTGCTCATTGTTCTTCGCAGTTTCGGGCGAGGCATAGTACTTTGCGGCACATTTATTGTATTGTTCTCCAACACGACACGACGCGTGCATAGCTCCTGTGACCAGGATCACATGCCAGACATGTAATACAGACTCGCCCTTTAAGTCGCAGCATTGGAACAAGCCATTTTTTCTATCAGCCATTCGATGATTTGCGACACAGTGTTTCCTTTGGCCTCGGTGTGACATTGTTGCCTCAAGCAGCGAATTCAACTTCGCGATATTTTACCCCCAGTCAATTGGGCCGCCCTCGATGACACAATAATCAAGGACGTTACCATTGTCATCAGAAAAGAAGCCCGTGCCTTCAACAGCGCCGGTCGCGGGGGGCTAGACATTTTCACCCCCCCCTCTCAACAATAACCCTTCCAGAGATCCCTACTGGGGTCGTGAGCGAGGACCCTGACCATATATCACAATAGGTGTCGATGGCTTACATTGTGGAATCGATCCCTGACCTTCAAGGTTGCTGTGGATTGCAAACATTCCGGAGCATATATTTTGGATGATTGGGACGACGTCGATAAGTTTCAGTTTGACCCAGGTCACCCGGGTCACCTTTTACAATCTAAGCGAATATTCCCTTCCTCTTCTCTAAAGTTACATGTGTGATATTAAGGTTACCCCGATCATATGTAGTATCGATTCTGTCACGACGTTCCCGCCTGCTCAAGTTCCTGCCATCTTCCGCGATCATTGGGGTTTCAACGGCAACCTTGGTGCCCACCGGTCGCCTTGTGCCTATCCTAGGTTGCTGGTATGTAGCACTGGGTTCAACCCCAGGGCCAGACACTACTTCCCTTGCCGACTTGGCAGGGCCCTCAGCGCCGCAAAATTAGCATGCAAGGCGCCAGTGACCTATGGCGAGTACAGGACGAAGAGAATGAAAGTGTAACATTCCGAGCTAAAGAAGATGTGGGTGGTGTCTGCGTTTTTGCTTCGCCAGGGGATGATATTGTTATGCAAATCGGTCATGGGAATAAAAATGCATAATTACTGGAAGAAGGCCAAGAAAAAAAGGGGGAAGCAAGCCGTGCCAAGGAATTAAGACGAAGGCTTAGGTTGAACATATGAAAAACCATTCATACGGACAAGGAATTACACGAGATTGGAAGTACGTCACAGGGTATAGTAGTTGCCAAGTGGGCCATTATGCACAGTCCGAAGATTTAGGAGGTCTTCCGGTAGCCCTTGATCATTGTTAGACAGTGAGGAGGTTAAGAAGTACTCACGAGGTACGTTGGTTCGCGTACTAGGATTCAATTTTTGTGCATGTGCCTATCGTTTAAGCCTATAGCTTGGAAGAAGTCCGAGACTTGCGGGTTTTTCGATTCGCTTACTAAGCTCATGTGACTCCAAGCCCTAGATTGTCCCTTGAGATAAGTGCCACAATTTTTGGAATTTGTCACTACTTTTTGTCCATGCCCCTAGTTTTTTTGTTGTGCTAATTCTTGTCCAAACTTGCCCAACGGCTCGTCGGCCCATCCTCGCCCAGATTAAATTAAAAGTTTTCCAACTAGTAGTGTACACTTGGCGATTGGGTAGGCCCCATTCAGGGTTCAAAGCCCAGTTCCCCCTCGAAGTTCGATCGTTTTTGTCACGTTTGATTCTCCGCAACTGTAGGCATTATTACGTGGTAGTAAATTTCAAAAGGCGTTGCACTTCCGGCTTACGAGCACTTATTAGGCCGAGAATCTACGCCTACTTTTGCTTGTCCGGGTGGGTGCCAAGCACCAACCAAGCCGCGATGAAGAATGTAATGGAATAAAATAGTGCTGACTATGTTTCATCGGCGACTCACCTCGGCTACAACTAAGGCAGCAATACCTACGCAAAAGGAGGAACGGAGAAGTTACTCGGGGAACGAGCTACACATAGAGAATCTGCATCGGTAAAGATGCAGAAGGAATAAAGTGGATGCAAGAACCTTGGTAGGGCGGGTGAAGGAGGCACAAGGAGGGCACGCCCGCCGGATCGAACCCCAAATATAACCCGCAACATGATTTGCTACTAGGTTTACGCAATTTTTGCTGTCAAAATTTCACCGAGCTAAGGAAGGAGAGTGTGCCGAAAATAGCATCGAACCATGTATCTACCTTTGGCAGTACCCCAGCACAGTATCTGGTGCTTGCAGCCGGCCACAGCGCAGAATCACAGAACAAGTCGGCGAAGAAATCATCAACTGCTCTACGGCAGCTGGGCCGAGTTCAGGCTTCTCAGGCACGAACACGCTGCCTCAACCTTCTGCCGAAGGCGCCAGGGAGCTGACTGACGAATTTTTCAATCTGTGATATTCGGTTAAGTGCATTAAATGCTGCGCCGCGCACAAACATCGTTTTCTCTGCCTCAATCAATTCACGCACCAGTACTTATATTCGTCAAATGATATTTGCATTTACCTGATGCCGTCTGCTCCCAAGTTAACACGTTAACCTATCACTTAGATGCCCAGAGGTGCTTTCTGTCGGTATATGTTGTTTCTCCGACCCTGCGGGCCGCTCCAGTAATCACATGCTATCACTTTGACAAGATGGAATGACTAATGAACGGGAATATGAGCCATGTGATCATCCGTCCACTGAAGTCTCATCAGGTCTTATCTTATCAATGTTTCTTCAAATTGCAGAACGAAAAATACAAATCCGAAATCATCGAATTTTGAGTAATTTACTACTATCACCCTTCTGCGGCACTGTCCCTCGACCTAGCCCAGTCTTGAATGCGCTAACATTTCGGTAAACCATTGGTCCCGCACATAAGTGATAACAACTCCAGGCTAAGGGCATCCCAGGAGCAGCGTTTTGGACCAATGATACCTCACATGGAAGGTGGTCTTCCGGGGCACTGGGTCGAGGAGCGGCAGTTAGGCAGCTTGTGCCCTCTCAGCTCCGGGGTTGCATTACGAACTAGGTCTAGCAATCAGAGACATTTTTACAATCAGATTTCACTAAGGATCCTGCGACCTCGGCTATTTCCATCTACATCGGCGAGTGGGTCATAAGGGCCATTGCTCAGCTTTCCTTCTCGCCAAAATGATGCGATTGAACACATTAGGCTGTGAGATACGCGGTAACCAAGGAGAGGAACCGTAACCGAACTAAATCGCACCGCAAAGTCTCGTAAGATACCTGCGAGCAACATAAAGGACCCTCGATGAGTTTGGATAGTCGCTGATATTAGGGCTGGGTTAAAAACTATTTCAGTGCTGTGAGAAATGTAAGATCCTTCACCAAGGGCCCATGTGACGAAATTTCCATTTTGAACATGTGAAATTTCAGGTGTTAAAAACATCGGAATTATAACCCAGCCCTACAGTAGCTGATATCCGGTTATTGTGAGTGGTTGTAAGCGTGTGAAACTGATGATCGAACCTCGATCGGGCGGCCTCGTGGCAGGTGATCTGTACAAACTTGTGACCTCTCTTTTCTTCCATCCTTTGGCGGACCTCTGTACTTTTCCAACTAACTCTTGCCTCGCTCGCAAAGCTTTTCTATAACAGCCCGAACCAGGCTTCGGGTTACCTCTCTTCATCACGCTCAAAGGATCTCCCTTTTTCCGAACCCCCAACCTCTTTCTTCGAGTTACGAAAGATTCAATTGCGTCTTCCCTTCTTGATTGAGCACTATTCTGACGGGGATGCCGTTCTTGGACGGTTAGCCACGGGTGATCTTGAGATTGGTAGAAATTGAATTACCAGTTGGTGACTTCCCATAGTTGTTCTGGGATCCCAGATTATCCCAGGATGAGGAATGCCGAGATGCAGACGTAGATTTCCAATTTGGTGGGGTACCGAGGCCGTTCCAGATGGTATCATCTCGGCGCCCTTTCAAAGCGCCCTACTTGCCTTTTTGATATGGACGGATCAATATCGGTGCACCATATCTGAACTTCCACCCCAGCTCTGCCACCCCATCGTATTGTGATATTGCGAAATTTTATGTATCGTTCATCCATGAGCAAGCAAAGAGCGAATGACGAGAATATTCCTTACTATTTAAATTCTCCCCAACTACCGGGTGGCCAATGCAGGCCCAAGCTCCAAAAGTGTGACGGTGTGACATCGCGTTGTATTGGCCCAGATCTGGGCTAATCCTAGAATTCTTATGGGGAAGTAGCCCACCGTGAACAAGATGGAAGATCTGAGCAGACAGGACAAATGAACAACCTACCATATTTTTTCTAAAATCAAAGCACAATAGAATGCTATATTTCAAATGGATTTGACCCAGGGCAACCAATGTGCCTGACGGGTCCCGTCCCGAGACACTACTTACTGTCCCCAGAGCGAATACTTCTCGCCTGCCCCATATCCATATAAAATGGTGGCTGGAGTGAGCCAATATCCATAAAAGGCTCGCCTATCCACACCTTTCCCCTCTGTAGCTCTCGTTGCTAATACACCAATAAATATGTCAATCCCTTGCCAATCACAATCAACCTTGCCCACCCCTTTCCTCCCCCGAGCTTCAAAAATTTACCCTCACTTGATCGTACGTGGTGCCCTGGGCACCCTGCCCACATTCTAATTAGCAAGTTGAAATCCTGATTTTCATGCAAGTCCCAGCCCAGCACCGAGTTTCTTAGGTCTGCATATTGGAAAAGAGCAATTGGGCAGAGTCTCCGATACCTTCTCGAGCGCGTATCATGTCCCGCAGGTGCACGCGACGACTTCATGTCCTACTTCGAGTATGAAGTAACGCCTCTTCTCGGACCAACACCGCACGAGTTTAAAACGCGGGGTCTGAATCCATGCACATTCTTCTCCGATGATCACACGCCAATGGAGCTTATCTGGGCCGTCAATGCCGACGGCACGATGTTCGTCCATTTTGCTCTGGAACCCCTTTCTTCTATCGACGGCACACCAAGCCACTCGTCTGTCTGGATGCGACCGCTTCAGAGGTTGCGTACCTGGAAACGTACCAAAACGTGGTCGCTTGAATGGGCGGACATCTGCCGGACGACTTTAATCTCTGAGACAGGGAGTAATAGGGAAGGTGCGGAGCACCCATCACAGTTTTTCGTTGGTATGTCCCTGCATCATTTTTATAACTCCTTCAACCGATCTGATGGCCCACCCCTGCGCACAGGAGGTGACTTTTCGCATGACTCGATGGTCGGCAAGTTCTACTACCTTCCTGATCTTCGTGCAAGAGAGATGAACATCTCCCCAAACGACCTTATCACCGAGTGCGTATCGCAGATGGGTCTCTCAGAGCCTTGGGAACGCGTACTCTCATATATGCGGACCATCCCTGAGAGCCAGAGACCCCCTCCGGCCATGCTTGCGGTCGATTGTGTTCCCTCAGTCTCCAATCGTTTCAAGGTGTACTTGCGCTCCGATGCGACAACCTTGGAGGAAGTGACTCACATAGTTCGTTTGGGCGGAGCACTCGATCGTGATCCCGTTATCAAGGAGACGATTGATCTAATCGAACGCCTCTGGAACCTTTTCTTCCCTGGAGTCGGCCCAAACCAGCATATCAAGCCCTCGCGCCCCCGGCAAGTGGCTCATGGATTCTTGATCTATTTTGAGATGAGGCTCGGATCAAGTAGGCTTTGGCCCAAGGTTTACTTCCCTGTCCGTCACTACTGCGAGAGCGACGCTTTCATTGCAAACGCCATATCTCAATTTTACGCCGCGACCAACGAGCAGTTCTCGAAAAGATATCCTACCGACTTAAGGAACATTTTGTGAGTGATGATTTTTGTCTCGATCATTGGCATGCTCGTCCTGATGAAACTTGTTCCAATTATCAAGCCAGCATCGTGATTTGTCGAGCCGTACAGGGATTCATACCTATGTTGGCTGCTGCATTCGAAAAGGGGGACCTCAATTATCGATGTACTTAAGTCCCGAGGTGTTTGCCCCAGAAAGGAAGGTTTAGCAGACCTTCCAATGTATTTATTTTTACTGCTCTGATAATGACGATAATGACGTAGAGGGATAATGCCACAAAGTTGCTTCTTATAAATTATCAATTCCTCTTCTTCGTTTTGGTTTTTTTTAATCCTGTATATCAGGAATGTCACGCTAGGTTTACCCTCTGTACTTCCGGACGTTATATATTCATACTCCATTTCAAAGCCTGAGTGGGTGAGGGGGTTCAAGGGTTGTACGTTGAGTTTTCTGAGCCGAAAATGAGGGTTACATTACCACAACTCCAACACACGAACGCCTCAATACACCTGTCCAAGAACTATTATCTTTACTCAACATTCGGACACCAGTGGAATATACGGAACCTAATTACACTGGAGTTGGAGCCTGTACCCAAGACCCTCGCCAGAATATCTGACACAGGATTTACTCCCGCCATAGCCGTGGAGCCCCAGAGATTTATTTGATCCCCACATTAACCATCGGAGGGTTCAAGTTCGATAAGGATTCAGGAACCTTTCCACTGCCCATTTGGTCAATGGCTTGTCCGCATTATATGCTAGGTCGTTGAGACTTAGCTGTCTTAAACACTACCAAAGTCTCGGACCCGGAATTGCTCAGGTAGGGGACTTTGAGACATCATAAGCGGATGTGTTTCGTCCGCGCAGAATCGTCAAGCGGGCTAAACGATCACCAGGCGCGGACCATGAGCCCGCTCCATTACTTCGAATGCCTAGATAAATATATGTTGATGAAATGATTTAATGCAGGAAGGGTTAGGGACACTTCCCATTTGGCGCTCGGCAAACCGCCCGGCGGATCAGCGGCTTAGTTTTATCCATGGGTATCCTATGGATGGTTGGGAAGCCGGATGGGCCGGACAAACATCTGAATCTCCGTTTCTGACTATCCAATTGCTGTGACCTCTGGAAGTTAGCCACTTTTCAATACTCTTTACATGTTGTTCCATGTATTTAGAAGCAGAACACGAGAGTGAATGTGGGGAACGGCAGAGTCGGCCAATATCACTCTTTGTCACTCCAAGTGAGACAGATCATCAGTAGTCGTGGTTTAAAATTTGCCCTGTGGGAATCCCATGGCTGATGCGCCCATGAGAAGTGGTATATGACCTCATTCCGGGGATTTTGGATTTGACATTATGCTGAATCCTGATGGTCTATCCGCATCATATGCCAGATTATGAGAGTGTAGAAGTCCTGTACGCTACGAGAGTTACAAACATGCAACTACTCAAATTCAAACTGATTAAATGATCACTAGGCATGGACGATAAAGCACGCTCAATTATGTACTTTGGGCCCGTTGATCGCCTTGATTTGCTGATGTAAGTGATTCAGTCGAAGCATCTGAGTGGTGTAGATGATGTTTTCGGTATTTGTCGATTTTAATCAAGGTGTTTTATTCCGTATGGCACAGTATATGAGGGGACTTAGATCCCGTTCGTGGTGACTGGAATCTATGAGTGTGATCATATTGATTTTCTTCAGGGAGGCCCGAAAGGGTGCATGCATCATCCCACAACAGCATTGGTATCCAAGCAAACACTCTGGAATTGAATCAGCGAGAACTAATCCCTTGGGGCTGTGGGGTGGCGATCAGACCTTCATCTGGGGGACGATCACCCCAGTTTCACCACCCCTTTGAATGGTTTTGTTCCTATTCTTGTCCAAATGTCCAGCAGTAAATCAGAATATTGAGTTTAGAATCATTACATGGGGTGAAGTGTTACTGGAACCACAATCTACTCCCACTTGAATTTGTTTTTGTAAAAGAAACAAGATAGTACTGTTCTTTGTAGCATGACACCTCTTCGAATGGATAGCAAGCTTGGTAACAAATGATTGGAACAATAGACTGTCACAGGTGGAGATAGTAATGCATGATGGAAATGGGCAAGGCCTTTACAAACTGCAATGCCACTGTACACTGCAGGTGTTACTTGTTAATCAAATGGACTTGAGGGTGCCCCATAGATAAATAATAGACATGCTTCCTTTTTTTTAATTTTAAATCAATATATTTAATGTGATGCCCAAACGCAGTCCACAACTGGCTACATACTACAAGTATATACCAGAGGGTATATTACTCTAATTTAATCTCCCAAGCAGAGAGAAGACAAGGCCCCTGTTACCTGAGGCCAGGAGGAGAATGTGAGGGCAACCAGTGACACAACGTGACTCAGGGCAATGAGCTAGGCAGGAAAAATGTTATCAGAAGCACGAAAGACACTCTCACACTGATAACATAAATAAACACAATATTCTCACAGTATACTTCTTTACATAAATAACCCACTGACTTATGATGACTCACTTGATATTCTGACTCATAGCCTTACCGCACAAGTATATAAGACGGTAGAATACAATGTAACACTCCAGTAGAACATTAATGTTCAATATCATCTACTGGTCCTCACCTCTACTTGATTCGCATCCGCAAGTCCACCTAAGAAACCTTTGGGAGTAAGTCTGTATAGATGCCCAGAGTTAGTATTTGTGGCCACTAAACAGTGATCCCTCACCTGGATAACAGAAAACCTCAGTATATAGAGAAAGCGTGAATACAGTAGCTACTACAACACACCTAGGCAGGGAAAACCTCAGAGAATCGGATGAGGTATTCCCTGCATCACTATGCTAACTACAAGTGCAGTGGCTGAACTACTATACAGTGCAGATAGTACAAATGCAGATAGATATGTGGGCATGCTAGGATGCAGTGAGGAGGTGGGAGGGTGCATCATGTGATTGCAAGAGTGGGTGTGACAGGTAGCATGCACCAGTTTGTGCTAGCGTTGGCTGGGGAAGAGAATGATGAGGAGGGGGAGAAACCAAGTGGTCCCCTGACAGAAAATGCACACTGGTGAGTGCGCAGATGAGGTGGAAGACCCCAGATGTTTGGCTGGCGTCCCAAGGGATAACCTTCCTACTAATCAGGGGCCCTCCCCAACTATCTGACCCCAGCTGGAGGTGAATGCACCTGGGTGGTGAAAGCAAATTGTAAGGGGACACCCCAAGTCCTCTGGTATCTCCCCAACCTCGCCCCCAGCCCCCACAATTTTATCCAGTCCTCCCACACCCTCCAGCATGATCTATCTTCCTCCCTTCAAATGCTTGAACTTCTGGAACATCTAGAATGGTCAAAGTGTTCCCCAGACATCCCCCTCACTCCCCCATTTGCTATTTTTGAGTTTCCTTGGACACTCTTTCCATTTTAAATTACACAAGTCATTTATCTCTTCACTATCCTACTCCTCATTTGTTTCATTCACCTCTGCCTTTGCTGTGTTTGTGTAGTGCTTAGATACTTTGGATAAACCTCCTACAAGTTCTATTGCTGATGTAATACATGTACTTAGGTAGTTTTCGCCTCCAGGGGTTTCCTCATCCTATTCTCTTAAGATTCCCCTGCAGGTTCACTTTAGCTCACTGAGTGGTTAGAGCTCCTTCAGGTCGCCCTAACACTTATGACTCAAAGACAGTAAGTGATGTCTTTCCTGATTTATCAAGACTCACCATCTTCCAGACATTCCTTCTGGACTACATTGATAACCTTCCATGGATGAAACTGTCAAATGATCAGCTGAAGATGATAATCTGGGTAATGAAAGAGTGCGGAGCACCTGATGTATCCACGTATTCAGCCCTTTGTGCAGTACAGGCCAGACTGTTGGGGGAAGTTGGTTTTAAGCCCAAATTACACACATCATCAATGGGAAATCACTTTTATATGAACCACCCTGCAAAGCTCTTGTCTCTCGTGAGTTAACCAAAATACAGAATGATATGTGAACTTACTGTTTCTTGGCAGGATTGGGCAAATCCCTGCATTCAGCCAATGATCCAACTTTACCCAGAGTTTCATGTTCCCATCCATGAATGCTGGCAGGCAGAGAAGTGGACAAAGGAGTCCACCACAAATTTAGACTCACCAATGTGGGCTGATTGGGATTCTCCAGTGACATCCTGGCACCAGTATTTTGTTCATGAGCTGGCACAAACAAAGGATAGGGAGTTTGTAATGCTTGAATGATGGGTCAAAACATCTGGCATGATATGTATCTGTTGAAATCAAATGTGTGATTTGCGACAACAAGGTACTTACTTAAAATGATTGTTTGTCTTGTTTTCTGACATTTTTCCAGACAGATGAATTCTGTATTACAGGGCAGAGTCACTGTATCCCTGTCAAAGAGCTGCATTACAATATTTTTGACATCACAATGAACATACCTGTAATCCAGTTCTCATGCAAATCAGAGTCAGGGGATTACCCTCAGCCAAGTCCACTCCATGAGATTGGTAAGGGAAGGCCAATGTTTCAAATTTGGGTGATGTCCTGGAGCAACAATGTTTCTGGAAACCAAAGTAAACAGTATAATGCTCACACAAACACTTGTGTGGTGAACCTGAACATACCTCATTGAATATCTGCACAAGAGTTCTTTGTTCGGTTCTGCTCAACATCGCAGTATGTGTCATCATCAGAACAGGTTGTGGCTTTGGTCGAGGACTTGTAAGTTTGACTGTAATTTGGTCTGTAAACACACAACACTCACTGAATCTAATCAGTCAAAACAACAAGTGGCACATGGCATATGACTGTCAACTTCAAATGGAAATATGCTTTCAGATACTCCCTCATGGATGGCCTGGTGATAACCCTCAGCAATCAGAGTTGTCATCGCATATTGGTGTCAAGGGTAAATTCAATTTGTGGAAAGACAAAGTTGGAGGGACTGAGCAAATGAAAGAGGAAGCTGAATGTATGTGAAATTACACACGGTGAGTCCAGTCAAGCCATACCAGGATGCTTCACTGCTTACCTAAAGGAATAATCAGAGATTAAAGGATGAAAATGGTCAGACACCTGAATGGCAGACTGCGGCTGAGACAATTGAAATTGTGAAAGAACAAATCAGGCTGGCATGTAGCGGGAATCAGAGGGTCGTTCAGGACAAAATATCACTCACCGGGGTGAAAGATAAGATCGTGCAATATTGGATTGCAAAGCTCCTGGCTAAGTGGAAACAGTTGAAGGAGGAATGCATTACACAGCAACGAGTGACCAATACAACCAGAAGGAAGGTGATTGAGGAGCAGATTAAGGACAAATTGTGGGAATGGGTGGTGCATCAGCTGAAGCGTCTGACAAGTGAGAACTGTAAGCCTCAAAGCTTTCAGAATTGCAAATGTAACCTGACAAGTTTTGTGTAGCACTTTGTAATGAATTGCATCTGGGAGACCACTTTAATGTGCTCCTTGATACTCCATGTATGTTGGCTCAAAGGCAAATGGTTTTACATCATCAACCTAAGGATGATAGGCATTCAGATTCATCAAGATACTCTGATTGAGATACTGCATACCTACCTTCTTGGGAATGATAAATATATCTGGTTTGAGACATGGAACAACTGGCTGGCAAAGGAAAATGAAGGCATGTTCACAAACCATTTGCAGTCAGCCTCCATTGATGGGCTGACTGCCATGCATCCACATGCCCAGTATATTGTCCAGTATAAAAATAATCTAATTGGTAAACATTTTCACATGTTGCAGCAGTTGGGCATTTTCCAGATTGCTGATCTGGTGAAACCCCGTCAAAGCCTGGCGCCTAGACTCCGAACCCCAAGTCCCTACCCTGGGCAAATCATTTCTCACCACCACACGCGGGAAGGACAAGACCTGCATCCCCGCCTATCACCGCCTTGGCCCCTGGCTACAAGCCACATCGGGCAAGCCCCCCGCCCTCACTGCGCGCCTCACCCGCGCCATCACACTCCATGCCCCCATCGGCGAATACCACTCTCGTTTCTTCCCGAACGAGGACCCCTCCTGCGCATGCGGCTGCCCCTTCCAGTCCCGCGACCATCTCCTGTGGCGCTGTCCCAGGTTAGCCCCGATATTCCCATGGCGCCCCGGCGAACCCCCCCGCCAYCCCGATATACTGGAGCTCGTCTCCTACCTCGAAGCGAACCCAAGCGCGTTCGCTTTCCCTCCCTCCYGGCCTGACCAGGGCCCCCCTCCCCCMCCACCSCCCCCCCCMCCCCSTGCTGCCCCSSMACCATTCTCCGTTCCCTTTCTCTAGTTAGGACATTGTCTCGTACATAGCTCCCCACTTCCTCCCCCTCTTCTCATTCTCATTCCTTCTTCCTCCTTTAGTTGCTTGGTATGTTTTTCCCCTACTCCGGCTGTCATAGCCATTTCACATCCTATTAGGAAGGCCCCTTCGGGGCCTTAGCAGTTTCTCAGACCCATAGTATAATAGTAGCTTACTTGTAGTAGCTACCGCGGACTGCTATCGTGCACCGCGTACTTTAATAAATGTGGAAAAAAAAAAAAAAAAAAAAAAAAGATCTGGTGAAACCTGAGATTGTTGCTCTTTGGAGGGCAACAGGCAAGCTTGGTGCCCTGCTCTGGTACCCTGAAATCCATGATATGGGTGAATACTTGGTATGTGAAAATTTTCCATGTTCATCGATCATCACTTACAAATCCAGTTTAATCTCGAAGTGTTGATCAATAACCTGCTTGATGCATGGGGAAAGTATGACCCCCGGTGTAATGGAAGACGCAGCCGGATGCCAGTAATGGTATGGAATGAGGATCACGAATACTCGCTACTCTCACACCAACACAACACACAACTCACTAAGCTAAGCTTAGGGCAAATGAGGTGATAGAGATGATATAAAAGGCCGGTCTTGCCTATGCAAGTTCAAGGGGTGTGATCTGACAGTGTATTCGGACACAAAGGTTCGAGTTTCTAGGTGGTTTGGAGATACCCCAATGTTATATGGTATATTCCAGGTAGATGCAGCACCGACAAGTGTTAAACTTAGTCAATGAGCAGGGTTCTCTGGACTCTAGTCTCTAAACTCTGGTCTCTGGTCTCTGTCTCTGATCTCTAACTAAGTGTCGAAAGACAACTTAGTGTACTTCTTGTAGCCATTCACTCAAGGACAAACCCTAAGCTTAAGCTCCCTGAACTCTGGGACTCTGATCTCTATACTCTCGAAGAGGTTTTTTATTTTTATTTTTATTTTTTTTATTTTTTTAATCAACATTTATTGAGGACGCGGGGCGCGATGGCAGACCGCGGTAGACTAGTACAGGTGACAACTAGAACTACTATTATACCATTGAACCTAATGAAAGAAACTTTGCCCGTTGCCTGGGCCCCCGCAGGGGGCCCCTCTACGGGTTAGAGCGCTACATGGCTATGACGGCCGGTAAATATAGAGAGTTAGGCCTCAAGAGCAGGCCAGAAAGAGGAAACGAGGGCCCAGGGCAGCCCGGAAAGAAAGGGAAGGGGTCCCAGGAGGCAGACTGGAAGAAGGAAAAGGAGGGGAACGGGAGGGGGAGAYGGAGGCTGAAACCCCAAGCGGGGAGGGAGGGGGCCTAGGAGGCCTTGTCCTTCACGTAGCGGGTCTTGACCCACTCAGGCTGGAAACGGTGCCGCCAGAAGGGGCACCGCTTGTTGTTGGCGGCATGGGATTTGCCGCAGTTAACGCAACGGCCGGCGTGGGGACATGGGGCGTCGGGAGAGGTGGGGGGGATGGGAGCGGGCTTGGCCTTGGGGTTGCCCTTGCAGCATCCCGCGGTGGAGCAGTGGAGGTCCTTGGAGTGAGGCTCGGTGCAGCGGGGGCACTTGACCGCGCGAGCGCGGCAAGCGGAGGAAGAGTGGCCCCAGCGCCAGCAGCGCTGGCAAAGGGGGATGCCGGGGTTGGTGCGTGCTAAGCGGATGAGGCATGTGGCGCCGGAGATGTGGAGGGAGCACCCCGCCAATCGTTTGGCGGAGGTTCCGGACTGGGAGTCGTGGATATCGAACCACGCGGTGCACGTGGTGGACTTGGTGGAGTTGCGGACCACTCGAGGGGGGCCGGCAAGATCGAAAAGGTGCGCGAGGGGGGAGGCGGTCATGGCAGACCGGATCGCGTCAGGGGGGAGGCGG
>JAECYV010000029.1:164101-174807 GCA_023014305.1 Lepiota subincarnata
GACGGAGGGGCAGGAGGAACCGGGCCACATGCAAGTGGGGCAGGGGGAGGGGGGGTGGGATGGGACCCTAGAATAGGGTTAGGGGCTGTAACCCTATTGGGATGCCTGGAGGCCGCGGTGTGTGTACCATGAGGCGCCTCCATGTCTACATCAAGGCCGCCGGAGGGACCAGGGGAGGGAGGGGAGGGTAGGGGGGGGAGGTCACGCGCTGCCTGGGAGGGGGGGGAACATATGTCAGAGTCAGACCCAGAGTCAGACTCACCTGAGAGTGTCTTGAGGGCCCAACCCCTGAGGGTAAGGCCGGATGGGTGGAGGATAGCCTCGCCTACATCGGCGCGGTTTTCCAGGATGGCTTCCAGCAGGCTAGAGAGGACGGGCAGGGCCACCGGGGCCGCTGAGGAAATGGCTCCTGACCTGACATTAGAGATGAGCCAGGAAGTGAGGTGCTTAGCGTGGGTGTCCGCCTCACCAGGGGAGGGGACCAATGCCCGCGGTTGGGCAAAGAGGGACTCCTCGACCTGGCTAGACCAGTCGCGGATGGGGGGGACCTCGAAGGGGTTGCCTAGGGGGGGCAGGGGGGGGGGACCGGAGGGAGCCGTGGATCCACCTCGTGAGTAGTCGATGGGGGCGATGGGGCCCTCATCCATGTCGTGTGTAGGGTCGGCTTCCGGGGTGGGAGAACGGCGGTATGAGGCCCTGCTAGAGGACCGGGTGGGGAGACCAAACTCTGTGCCAGAGGTGGCCAGAGGAGTGCGAGTAGGGGAGGATTGATCCAAGAAGGCGGGTGCCTCGTGCAACGACGAGGCGCGAGGAGTAGCTTGATCAGCGTAAGAAAGTGTTGGGGTGCCAGCGACGGCGATGTGAGAATGATTTGGAGTGTAGTTCGACATTTCAGACTGCTAGAGACCAGGGAAACCACTTCGAAGAAACGGTGGTGGTGGTAGCTGTCCAAAAAGGAATGTCCAAATTATCATCCAGAGACAAAAAATCAATAATTCATAAAATCACTACTGGAACACTGGACAATGCTGTCCAAGCTGCCCAATTTATCAACTCTACCCTATCTTCCCCTGAGGACCCTCAAAACATCAGAACTATACTCAGAACAAACCATATTTGCTCTATTATCAAGACCACATGTCCTCTCATCAAGTAACCACACTGAAATAACCACCTTAGATTTACATATCAGTACTAAAAGTGGACAGCGGAAGGTTGGAAATGGATATTATGATCAGAGTAGACAAAATCAACAGGATTCAGTCAGATGGAGGGGTGTACACTTGGAAGGAAAGAGTGGAAGAGATGTCAGATAGAATCACTACTTCTACTGTCGGGCATGGGGGAGGTGATATCCTTATGGTATGGAGTGTAGTTGGGTGGAGCATGGTAGAGAAGCTAGATGAGGTGTTGGAGATTATGTTTGCAGTGTATTCATGTGAGATTTTGGACAGCAGAGTGGTGGAAAGCTTTGAACCCCTGCAGATAGAGGAGGGGAGAGAATACTTGAATATAATAATGATCCCAAAAACACATTCAGATAGGCTTACAGGTGGTTTGATTAAAGCAATATGCAAGTCCTAGCTTGTCCAGCATAATCTTCTGACCTCAATTCCATTGGAACCCTTTAGATATATTTAAAAGACTAGCTCAAGGTATATGACAAACCAGCCAAGGGAGTAAATAAATTGTGGGACAGTTTAATGATGGAGTGGAATGGAATTCCTGCAGAAAGGTGTCAAAGACTCATACAAAGTATATCCAGGAGGCTTAGAGCAGTTATCAAGTACACGGGTGGCCATACAAGATATTCATTGGATAAATGATAGAGGGTCAAAAAACCGTCCCAATGAGTATAAATATTAGAATAATCATTATTAATTTAGTCACACATATAATCACGTGGTTTAAATACCAAAGGGGGTATAGGACCCTATAGTATACTCACAAATATTTTGGCAATATTATGTAATATATCCAATTATATATTTACATATTTGTCCAAATTGCCAAAACATTGGGACAGTTTTTTGAGCCACTGTAGATGTAGGTCAGTTGGGGTTTCAAATGGGTTGTGGGGGAGGATTGGTTCTCATTCCTGAGAATCTTCGAGAAGGTGGTGGTGGTAGTGGGCAATTAGCCACAAAATGATTGGTTGCTCCACAATGGAAGCATTTGTGTTCTTGGTAGTTCTTGTATGTTTGTGGTGACATGACCATGTTGATTTCTAGATTTTCCTGATCTTCTTGGGTTTTTTCGGGTATCATGTAGGGGTTGATTGATTCGTTGTATGGTTCGTTTTGAGTAATGTGATCTATTTCCATGGCATTGGGATCACATTGATTAGCATTCTGGGATTGATTGGAGTAGTAATTGGCATAGGGTGTAGCTGAAGATGTGTAGGAAGTTCTTTGGGATTGATATTTTGGGGTGAAGGTAGGCCTATTTTGGGGTCAGAAATTCCCATAAAGAGCTGCAGCTCAGTGGAGATTGTCATCTAAAGTTCTGGCTTGTGTGTACCATGTGGCGATGGTTGTTGGGGGGCTTTCCGATTCGTCTAGTTTTCTACCAATATGGGGTAATATAGCTCAGTGATAGAGGTCAATAAGAGTATAGTCCTTTGTTATTCCAGATTGTTGAACCAATTCCTTGAAGTGGGCATTGAATTTGTTTAGTGGTTTGGTTCCTTGTCAGATAGTTTGTAATTGTGTATGGGCAAAGGCAGAGTTATCCACTGGTCGGAAATTGGTTTGAAGTCTTCATAAGAAGTTTTCCCAAGTTTGAGGGTTGAATACTTGGGGGGTGGCCTGGGATGTGGCAACCCTTTCTTGAACATATGATGCAGCCCATGCTTGGGCATCTCCAGCTTGCATTGTGGATATCACAAATAATGCCTTTTTCTGATTGTTGTTCAGAATTTCTTGATTTAAATTGACGTAATTTTCACATTGAAAAATCCAGTCTTCAAATTTCTCTCGACTTCTATCAAACATTGGAGGTTTAACTCTGATTTCTCTTGAAGGTGTTGGTTGCGCCATGTTTTGGTTTCCCTGAGGGTTTGGATTGGGATTAGGGCTTGGAGTTGATAGTGTGAAGAGGGGGTTTGATAATGTGATGATAGAGTCTTCTGGTAGGTCGATTTCAATCAGGGAAGGGCTTGTTTGCATGTCAGTATTTGGTATGGGAGTGGGGTTCTCTCTAGGAGTTTGAGTGGAGATAGAAGTCGATGGTGGGAGTGGAGTTTGTCTTAATGGGGTAGAGGTAGTGTCAGTTACTCTTCCTCTTCTGTATTGTGGAATTTGGGGCTGTGTGTTGACAGGTGACATTGATGAGGTAGAGGGTTCAGGTGGTGGAGATGGAGATTCTTCTCTGGTAGAGAAGAATCGAGGTGTGGTGATGTGGGGTTTTCAGCAGTGACAATCAGCCACTGCTAGGATTGAGAGAGCAGAGGAAATTATGATGAGAACCGCAGTGAATAAGGTGTGAAATTGAGTTTGACAGCAGGGACAGCAGCAATAGAGGCATTCGAGTTCAGCAGTGAGGATGGTATAGGCAGCAACAGCAGTACAGCAGCAGAAAGTGATCAGTAGTAGGAAAGCCAGCATAGAGGGGAGAGTAGAATGTTTTGTTATCCAGGTGAGGGATCACTGTTTAGTGGCCACAAGTACTAACTCTGGGCATCTATACAGACTTACTCCCAAAGGTTTCTTAGGTGGACTTGTGGATGCGAATCAAGTAGAGGTGAGGACCAGTAGATGATATTGAACATTAACGTTCTACTGGAGTGTTACATTGTATTCTACCGTCTTATATACTTGTGTGGTAAGGCTATGAGTCAGAATATCAAGTGAGTCATCGTAAGTCAGTGGGTTATTTATGTAAAGAAGTATACTGTGAGAATATTGTGTTTATTTATGTTATCAGTGTGAGAGTGTCTTTTGTGCTTCTGATAACATTTAGTGAGGCCTGAACACCTTGTGTATGGTCAAACTGATGGTCTTGGGATAGACCCCAGTCCTCTATGAGGTTCATTGATGATTGGAAAACTGCCATAAATGAAAAGAATATATGTTTTATGATGTGATAGAGGTGGTTTTCATGTGTAGCTGACAAATTGGCATATCACTGGCGAGGGCCTTGATGGTGGGGGTGGGTGTGGTGTGAAAGGCACCAGTGATCCAAATGGCAGTGTGCCTCTGGGCAGTTTGGAGGGGTTTCAGAAGGTGGCCAATGCATGTGGCATCGTGGAACCATAGGCTGGAGCCATATGTCATCAAGGGGACCACGCAAGCCTGGTAGAGGAGGCGACGGTTGGCAGGAGAGAGGCCCCGTGAGGAGTTTAACTTGAGGTTATTCATGCCTCAGAGTTTTTGTCCTGTTCTCCTGTGCTACTATGATCATTGTATTCACGTCTAAATCTTTGTGCTGATTTTGCTGCAGTAATAGCATAATAAACATTCTGATAAAGCAATATCCAATAGGAAAAAAGCGACCATACAGTGCTCCGCGTTCGAGCCCGTTTATTTCTATGACCAACGGAGTGGGYTCCTTCATATTCGGTGACACCCTCTGCCCCCTGCTGCCTTGTAGTAGGACTCTCTTCGTCTGTTTTGTCCCTAGGCTTGGATTCAGATAGATAAGTTGGGTTGTGCCGAAGGTATGTTCGTTTTGTGACAAGGCCACCACCACATAGCCCACAATGGCACATAACTTTAGACAAGGCCTGGCCATTCTTTGCTTTTTTAGGCATAGTGGGTGCGAGAAGTACAGCCACGTGGCGAACTATACACTAAACGGCTTACACAATCACATGTTTCAGAAGAGTCCAGAAACGTGCCCGATGTTGTCCATACGTCCGCAGGTTTGCTCAGATTATCCAGAATCTGCAGACGGGGTTTTCACTGGGTATCAGGTCCGGAGGTTGCGAGCCCTTGGAGGCCTATGTCTATCTACGGCCAGGACTTAACTGTAGCGTGATATCTTATAATGATGCTAGTTACAACGAATATGTCGCTCTTTTATAGGCGAACGGGAGCGTAAACATGTTGAGTGACCTACGATCTATAGCATATGCATCGGGAAGGATCTACCCAGACGTGCTAGACCTCTAAGAAGTCCGGGTCTTCCTCCACAAGCATGTCCAACAACGTAAAGAACGAAGTAGCCGGGAAGCCAACGACGTTGTAATAGTCTCCCTCAATCTTGCGTACTAATATTCCTCCGAGGCCCTGTATGCACATCCCCATCATTCAGCCACTCGAAAAATACGACAGGATCGGCAGGGGAGGGGATTAGTTACCTGAATGGCAAAGCCACCGGCGCGATCAAGACCTTCTCCACTTTCGGCGTAGGCCTCGATGATGTGCTTGGGACTGTCAGCAAAGTACACCAACGAGCGTTCTTCGATTGATCTGTAACATCGTAGCACCCGCGTTTGTGGGAGAAAAGATGGGAGCGCGCACTTGATGTTGTATCCAGGTGAATGTATAACGGGGTACGCTATCAGTGTGTGCGCATGATCAGTATAGGGTGAGGTGGGGACGAACAGGTAGGACTTGCCGATAGTGACACCAGTAACTACCTCACATACTGAGCCATTTAGGTCCAACAGCATCCTCAGATTATCATTTTTATCAAGGGGCTTTTCCAAAAGTTCTTGGTTCACCTCCGGAACATCAGCATATGATGTCTGAGACGTCATCGGTTGGGCGTGCGTTAATACAACTGTATCAGCTGTGGGTGGCCGTCAGATTACATCTTGAAATGGCTATGAGGGCGTGGAACCTGCGATGACGAGATCCGGCGCATTGTCTGGGTCATTTTGCTTGTAATCAAGTCAGTTGTGATTGCCCTAAACATGCCACGAAGGACCTACGACCAACCGCTCATAGACTTCGACTGCCTTGTGTGTGGCAGTAGCAACTGGATACTCGTGTATATCTGCGAATGAGTTTACCGGCAGATTCTCCTCGAACGTTGAGGGCACAACATCCGGCGCCAAGCCCTAAAACCACTTCGCGAAATGCGCGGGTAGGGTGGGTTCGTTGTCGGACAAAATGCCAAAGTATTACGAACAAATGTATGTAAAATTTCCTTTCTCCTGGGACTGTTCGACGCCAGCACAATGCGCCTGCCCTGGAGCCTCTTGATTGCTGGGATCTGCAGTGCGTGTGGGAGGATGTGTGTCGACATGGCGGTGGATGAGGGCGAGCGTGGGAAAGTGATATGCTGGAATCAATCACGCTTGCTGAAAACTCACGGAAATGCGTTTTCGCGCAACCATCGAGTCGGTCTCGATATTCTACAGTAGGCGGCATTTTATTTAATGCTTATGGTGTAGCACTGACACGTCCTAGAAATCACCCAGGCGGTTGAGAAGCTGCAGAAGCGTTTCATCATCCAATTCACTGAGGAGTATCTGCGTGTCATATGCAATCACGAGGCAAATGAAGGCGGGATCCAGGTCTGGTCGTACGTTTCGAGCTCATCATGTCCAAGGCGACAAGTCAATGTCGCAGCATAGGCAGATCAAAGTCGACCCCATCTTCGTCGACTACAGGATCCAGTCAAGCTCTAACAACGAGATCACAATGGCGCTGTCTTCGGAAGCTCTCCTTGCTGCACTGAGATCGGCCTCTGCGTCGTCTTCCTCGACCTCAGGATACCATGCTGAGGAGCTGGTCATGAAGCTCGCCAAAAAGAACGACCGTGCCATCCTAAAATTCGAGATGGTCGCGACTACAAGCGTCGGGAGGCGTGTCAAGGTGTCCCACGATGTCTTTGTGGAGGTGCTGAAGCCAACAGAGGTCGAGAAACTGGCGGAACCTTTGTGCCCCGACCCCGATGTGAGTCATTGCATTCCTTTCGTATATTGGTGTTGAGGATGCCTCCAGCTACACATCCTACTCCCCCCGCTGCAGAAACTCCGAACGATAGTCGAGAGGCTTCGGCCGCTCTCTGATGTATTGGCCGTTCGTGCCAATAACAATGGCAAGCTCCAACTTTCGATAAGCGCAGAAAATGTCCGGGTACAAACTGAGTGGAAGAACCTCGTCAATCCATCGCGTCCGTGTCCCTTCCCCTGCTAGTTGCTTTCCGCTCTTACATCACCTCCCACAGCAAACGAGGATGAGGGTACTAACAGTAATCAGAGAGATAAAGACATCAGCCCCGATAAACTCTTTGCAGTGCATGTATCTACTCGAAGTTTTCTCAAATTCCTCAATAGTCATGTCATCTCCACGACAACAATAGCTTGTTCGTATTTTTCCTTCCTGCAGTTGCCCAGTTGGTGTTTACTGATAGCTGGAACAGGCATATGTCAAGGCTATTGTTTGATCCTCTATGTCTATATTGGTGACGCAGCTGATGCGGGGGGAGTATTGACGTTCTATGTCCCTGCAATTGTTGATGGAGATTGACCTGTGTGAAAACTGCGCGGCGTTATCCACGTGCCATCCCCTTTATATCTATTGCCGCTAACCAGATTATTTCCCGGCTCTCTGAGTTCCCATAAATCCCATCCCATCCAAGTGGAAGATCAATTGGCACCCTTCTAGACTAGCAACTCTCGCAGGGACGGGGCAAGCCTGGAATAGTCCATCTGGTTGTTGGTCGCTGCATCTATTACTGGTGGTGTTATTTTGTGATCCATTCCCCTTGGATCAAAAACGGGGTATGCTTTCTACCTAAGGTCCCCAGTGTAACCTAATACGTATGACAAGGCTTACTTGTGTTGGCACTATAATTCAGAATAAATTAACACCTCACGAATGGACATGAAAGTGATCTGGACACCCCCTTCCCCGCAGGCATTACCGTGAAACTGTAGAAACACATACAGCAGTTAACCTCGGCTAATTCATCAGATTGTAGTCATACAGCCAAGCCCAATCCCTCGGTATCCATACAACGCAGAATGAGGCCGTCCGCGGACGTTTCAAATCCACTCATCCAGTAACCCCCCACATCTCATAATCCTCATCTCGCCATACATACTTCGGCCTCCTCCACATGTTAACGATCGAAATGGAAAGTACGCGTACGGCCAGTTGAAACCAATCAATGCGATATATCTTGCCACTCGGTCACTCAATCTAAGTTTTTTTTTCACAGTCGCTCCATTTTCCATGCTCCCTGCGAAATGGACGCCCTTCTTATGTGAAAAGCTCGACCTGGAACTGAGCCCATTTCTCTGAGGGTTATTCCCTTTCGTATCAAAATTGTTCTGATGATCGGCGAGGAGCTAATTATTGTGTGAACTATGCCAACGGATGCCTCCGTTCAGACAATTTGGGCTATGCAGCCGGACAGTTGGCTCGCCACGCTCTAGAGCATATTGATTCAGAGACCTTGGCTAATTCCCCTGCAGACTTTGTCCCCTTGGTGATATCATATTTCCCCTAGCGGCACTTGCGCTTTGCCGACATTGGACTACCAATTCTGGATTTGTTCGAGACACCCTTATATCGGCGCTGAGAACCGATCGCTTGCGGGCCTTAGTTGAGGTCAAATGCCGAACTCACCGCGTCCGAGGACGGTGCCTTGGATTTACTTGGGAGATTTTACTATTGTGATTCTTCTGTACGACCCAATGCTGTGAATGCTGCTAAATCCCTTAAGTGAATATCCTCACGCAGAGCGGTTAAGGAAGAGTGCGGCCTTTCCTACGATTACCCCTCATGGACACAGACGTGACCCCATTTTCTGACAGCATTGAAAGAGGTTGAACTCTTTCAGGCTTTAAAGGTCCCACAGCTCTACTTCTGGCCTTATGACAAGATAGGTTGAGCTCACCCTGGTTGGTGAGGACAATCTGAAACAGATTAACAAGGCCCCGGGGCGACTTTGTTGGGATAAAGCTCATTGAACTCTACCTGATTAGTGGTCTGCCACCGCGAACGCTATACTCGGCTTGGCCATTGACGTTCGGCCCAATGTCTTAAGTTGAGTCTTTTACTATCGAGGTAGCCGACGATGGGTGCGATTCACACTTAATTAATCTACATAACAGAATTACTCTTAGCTGATACGTTGCGGCACCCGGTTATGTGACTTTTCACATCACTCGAATGCCTGGTAGCGGTTACATACAAAAATTCAAGCATTCTAGGCGTGCATAGAATGAAGTTCACCAATAATTTACGCCAAACAGGCGAGTACTCTACGAAAAAAGGAATGCTCAAAAAAGTGCTCGGCACCCCATGCACCTGACACCATTGAAGGCAGCAGTAAACTCTTGTGCGCACTGGGGACGAAGTCGAGGTATCGGATAACTATTTTACATCCTACGCACAATTTTCCATGATACCCCAGCTTTCGAATTCCCCCGTCAACACTGGGGTCGGTTCACGGGTGTCCTTCTTAAGCCGTTCCCGTCCGTGAGTCGCTCGCGAGGTGAGTATTGGCATCCTAGTATTCTAGTAAGCGGCGGTCTGACCTCGCAAGTCCGAGCCCAGAAATGAAGTGGGCATATAAAATCAAGGTTCAACCCCAGCTTGCAAGGAAAGCGTGAAGGTAACTCTGGTGGTATCTTTCTGGCGGCAGAGGAAGGCAGGGAGACGATGAAAAAATGTGGGTGAAGGATTTGAGAGAAAAGCTGAGAAGAGACGGCCGTGGAAAGCTGGGATCCAGCTGGTATAGGGGGAGGAGCCCGTAGCTCCTGTCCAATGAATATCAACATCTATTTGCGATCGGAACATACAAGACTCAGTGTCTCAGAGCCAGAGTGAAGGAGGTGGGCGAAAGCCCTGGAGGGGCTTCCCTGCCTACGCAGGGTGGCCGATCGGGATCGAGAGCGGCGCGACGGGCGGATGGGTCCACCGCTTGTTGCGCCCTCGCAGTTCGCCTGAGACCGAGGGCCGCGGGCCTGCACAAGCACAGTGCGTCGTGTAGGGAAAAAGAGGTGTGGTGGGCGGGCGAGAAGAGAGGAGGGAGCACACCAGCCAGGAGTCACGATGGGCCAACGAGGTGGTAAGGAGAGACGAGGCCGTGACCGCCGTGACTGAGCAGTGCATAATGGCTCGGATTGTTTAGATGCGAGATATGCTATGGAGTGGCTTTGGGAAGGGACGGGGCATAGTGAGTACCATAGGATGCGGTTGGGCCGTCCCCCCTCCTTAGTTGCAATGTTTGGGTTACTAAGAGTCAGGGTCCGATCACACAAATGCTGGTGGTGTTGTGAGGAATCAACTTGGACGCATGGCTTTATGGTTGTGTGTAAGGCTATGCCTACAGCAGAGCCAACTAATCATGTGATAGACACGAGAGACAAGTATAGATAAGTATATATACCTTCGGTTGGGTACATAGCAGTAGTTTTTCTTTCTTTCCTCTTTCCAAATACCATCTCGAGTTCACTGTAAAAAAAAGTGAAAGGCTACCGAGAGAGTGAGGTAGCCTAAACCCCTAACCCTCCTGCCAATGAACAAGTGAACAGAATCATCAACCATTTCGATCACCGTGACATCGAAACCTGGATCGCAGCAGAACACGCCCGTTTAGTTGCCCTATCATTTGCAGAGTTCATTGCAGAATTACGTCGTAAATTCCTCCCGACAGGTTGGGAGGTCCCCCTKATCCGTGCTATCCGCAAGAATCAAGATGATCTGCCTTTTGAACAATGGATCGATGGTGTTCGAGAATCAAATGCCCAACTGGCCGGCTCGACTGAGCAGCTGACCGATGCTTCGATCCGAGACCATTTC
>JAECYV010000029.1:202028-282523 GCA_023014305.1 Lepiota subincarnata
GGGGTGGTGTTGGGGGCATGCATTCTTCTGAAAGTGAGTTTCTCTGGGGCCTTGGTGTTGTTATTTTTTGTTCATGGGTGTTTCAAAGATTCTCATCGGTTGTCGATGGAGAGTTCGGTGCCTTTGAGTACGATTGGACATAAGATATTTGGATTAGGAGGAGGGGGGAGTGGTGGGGGGACGACGGCGACGTCGATACAGGGTGGTGAAGCGATGACTGGGGATAATAGGATGGCCGAGGTGATTTCGTTGGATAGTGATCGGAACGAGGAGCTGCATGATCGACAGCAACAGCAGCAGCAAACGCTGCCAGTGCCAGTGCCGGTACCGCTGTCACCGGTGAGTGGATCACCGCATGTTGTTTCGCCGATTCCTATCACGATTTCGCCTGCGACGCCTGAACCTGGAACGTTGCATCATGAGCAAGAGGTTGTGTATTCGCCGGAGGATGGGGTGTTTGTGGAAAAGGAAAGGGATAACAAGGACAAGGACAAGGAAAGGGAAAAGGAGAAGGATAAGACGAAGATGAATGGGTTGCGTGTCAAAAGGTCTATTTCGATCGACCGAGGAGGAGGGGGTGGTGGTGGAGGAGGTGGTGGGGACACGTCAAAGAGTAAAAAAGTGCAGCAGATGTTGAAGGATCATGTGCACAAGGGACGTGCGGGGATTTCGGCGGTGTCGAGGAAGATTGGGCATGGTGTTTCGAAGCATCATAATTTGCATTTGAGGAGGACGAATTCGTCGCCGAGTGCGTTTGCTTTTTTGTGGTTTTTTTATGGTGAAGGGGACTGATGGGGAAAAATTATAGATTTCCATGAAGTGATACGCAATGCTTCGTTTCAGGCTTCGTCGATTCATTCTCGACGTCGTCTTGGGTCGTTTATGCAGTTTAATGATAGGACATCGACGGCATCGCCGCCGCCGCCGCTTCAGCTGCCACCACCACCACCTCCACCACCTCCACCATCATCGTCTTCAGGTTGGGCACCTAACCCCCAATCCTCAGGAGCGATGCAGCCAGAGTTGAAGCTTACGAGTCGTCAAGCGAGGGAGAACAGGTTGTTGAGTGATTTGTGGTTGATGTCTGCTGCGACGTTTAGGAGGTTGGGAAAGATTGAGCAGGTGAAGGCTGCGATTCAGGAGGCTGAGGTGAGGGATGAGGGGAATCCGGCTGTTTGGGTTCAGGTGTGTCTCCCGAGAATGAACTCGAAGGTCCTTTTTTCCTAACTTTTTATTTATTTATTTTCAAGCTTGGACTTTATTATGTTGCGTTGGGTCAACGTCAAGATGCGATTGATGCGCTGCAGAAAGCGTTGTTTATATGTCCGGATGATGTTGCTGCGACGATTCATCTGAGTCGGCTTTATCTTATGCCGGTATCGTCTAAATCTACCACATCGATGACTTCTCCGACGGCTGCTACGACGACGACGAATGCTACTACTACTACCAGCAACAGCAGCAGTGCCACCGCTGGCGACACGTCTCCCACATCTACCTTCAACTCGACTTGGGCTCCTGCTCCGGGAGGCGGARGACACAAGGGAGACGAGCCGGATCGGAGTAATGTTGATCTTGCGGCAGGTTTGTTGGCGCATTTGACGAGGGGGAAAGGATGGGATGTACCTGAGGCGTGGTATTTTTTGGCCAAGGCGTATGGGATGCAGGGGAGGAAGGAGAGGGAGAGGGAGGCGCTGAAGATGGCGCTTGAGGTTTCGGAGGGGAGGGGGGTTAGGGAGGTGCAGAGTGCTTTGGGGTGGTGTATCTGATCGGAAGTGGGGGACGGGGAAGGGATTATTACTTTTTTGTGTAATGCCTTATCCTGATTTTTGATTTTTGAGGGGTGTGAGTGTGTGAGTTGTCTCTCTTTTGTTGGTTCGTGAATGGATGTCGGGGGTTTCAATAACAACGCGGGCGTGTGTTGGCAATTATGTGTCCGTAGTGTTATTTACGGCTCTTAGAGATTAATTGGTATGCCTTTTTTTTTCTTGGTTGCCTCGACCTGGGTCGAATATGATACAAATTTCCTGGCTGCGTCTRGCTGTGACATTCAACTTCCGCGTCAAGTATCGGCGCTGCCACTGGAAACAAGCGTATTACTTTTGTTTCGTGCCGTTGGAATGGGGCGTTGTGGGCCAATTTCTTCAATGATGGCTCATASTCGAAAAATGAATGTGAATTTTTGACCAGGCCGACCCCAAGTCACCTCGACTCATTCGGTATCGAAAAGCGGCGCATCAATGTTCCCAGCGCCTCATAGCCTTCCGGGGGATTAGCATATCTTTATGTGAAGTGAAAAATGTCGTTGTCGCCCCACTTCCCATCACTCACCCCCTATACAACAATGCCACCTTCCAACCCAAAGCGCTCAAAGACGAACAGCCCGTAGCCTCAGTTGGACGCGGTAAAGCGAATTATAGAGGAATGAGGTAAGGACGTTCAGTTATCTGGAATCAGCTACTCCATCTCCGAAATTTGGTTGATCACCTCTCCCAAGCCCACCCAGATATTTGTGCCGACTTCAGATGTATCTCACTTCAGCTCCAAAGTGCAGCCGCTCGAGGACGCTTGAGGAATACTGATTCGCTTGAGGAAGAAACTCAACACTCATCACCATCTTCCAAGGAAGTGAGATTCTCTTGCGGAGAAGATCCGACTACTTCCGGGCTGTGAAGACATTCTTCTTCAAAAAGAAAACTTCTGTTCTGATGAAGGCTGTTCACTCGGGGGCCCCATAGTTGTCATCAATGTTCATCAACTCCGTTGTGATGCATTGGTACTCAGCCGAGGCAGAGACAATGTGCGACGACTACTTTAGAAATACTATTGTCCCGAGTAAAGGTGGAGGCGCCCGAGCGTGGCGCACTCGTGTGGGAGTCGGCGGTATTAGGGTTGACGATGAGAAGACGAATGTCTGTCCGAGTAGGGGGCTGTGCTTCATCAACGAAAGCGGGACACACCAGGAGCTTCGTCGTCTCCCAAGCTTCGCATCACAATTCTGTGGAGCGACAAAGAAACTGGGGCACCACAATCTACCATTGAAACAAACAAGTCATTGATATATGACATATTTACATTACTCAATATGCTCAGGCAGTTTTCACTGCCAGTCAGCTTCAGAGGAGAACTACCGTAACTGCGGCGGATTAACATGGCTGGGACCATTCTTATTCCTGTGCAAGACTTTATAAATGGCTTTAACACTCTCAAACAGCGAACCCCCGCCTCGCTCATCTCCCACTCAATGATGACGCTCCGGCATTCGCAAGGTTTCTTCGCGAACCGAGCAGCCTCCTCCTCCTCCTCCGGCGATTGCGCCACTCCCACCTACCAGAGCATGGGAAGCCTTTTATTCAAATGGCAGGATTAATGCACAGGCCTCGGTACTTGGTAGGTTCGGCTTCTATCTCTCCGGCCCAAAAGTACTCCCCCATCAGCCCGAGGAGGGTGTGGCAGAACCCCTCGGGAGTTATCAGAAGATGAGGGAAGAGGGTGGGAATGGATCAAAGGTAACAAATTCCCGGGGYTCTGTGAGTATATTTCAACGATTGAATAAACTAATGTCAGTTTTGGAGTCAGTCAAGGAGTCAGGCAACAGCGTTTTACTTTACAGCTCATGTGGAGGTACGCAATTGTTAATCCCGATGTAGGCATATCGTATGTGCCGAACGTCGAGGCAAACGGTGTTGGTGAGGCTGCTACCTATCTTCCACAAGGAGAGGGGAACTGGGACTTCCTTAAGGAAGCTCATTTCCATCCGTAATACCGATTATAGGTCCTCTGTTGGGCGAGGGGGATTCCATTTGCAGAAGGCCGTTGGGGGGGCAATGCGGTATGTGGCATCAAGATCAGTGATATTGATACTTCCAACGGTGTGCGCCAGCATATTCAATAGTGTCCCTAAATAACTCACAGCGAAGACAAAATTAGGTGAGATCCAGATGTAGTCCGATGATGAGCTTGTGATCTCCGTGGGTGGGCTTTCGCTACGAGAGTCTGGCGAGTTTGTTATCTAGGAAATGTTTTTGAAATTTTGTTCGGAGATGAACCAAGTTACCTTAACATCTTATTCGCTGCACTCTGGTCAGGACATACACAAGACTGGGCTTGACCAAGAGATCAAATGGCGCGGTTTGCGGATGACGGACTATTCTTCGAACAGGCAGAATTAGCGCTCTGGTAGTATCACACTATCAGTAAARCCATTTTAGCCCCTGAACTCGCTCACGCGTTGTACTTGAAGCTTGATATATCGAGCACAAAGCGAACATTCACAAATAGGGGGACTTGGCAGTCATCTATGTCAAATGATGAGGAAACTTCCTCATGAGGAGATGAGTTGTCGAAGCGCATGCATTGGCTAGCGCTTCGGCTTCACACTCTCACAAAATATCACTCAGAACTCGGCGAGTGGGAGAACACTTTTCTTCTTCATCCTTTCGCTCGCGAACATTTAAAAATAAAGGGCTTGGCAGTCGTCTATCTTTAAAGAACATGCTCCAAAAATATGTCGATGAATTGACACGTACTCTGTGAGACCGGGGCGGTAGGAATTTACTATCAAARCAGGGGTGGAGGGCGGAAATACCATCCAAATATGAAAGATTTCTTACATACTATGCAAAAAGGCGGACAATTGCTGCTCCACATAATTACATGAAATGTGCCTTTGGCCCTTTTTGGCGTAAGTTTCCACGATCCTGGTCTCACTCCCGGTATAAGTATCGCCGCCTAGAAATTACTGTTGACCTCAGCCGTCTGCTAAGTAGCTCGCAGCGCATTCCAATCGGCATCAAGAATCTGGGTTGATTTCCATATGGTGACTCCTCACATCGCAAGGTACCGAAGCAGCACCATATTCGGTGAGGTTCAATTTGGCGCCCACAATTCATCCGGACGCCTCAGAAAATAGGCCCAATCKATCATACATTGCAGATTCGCTCCACCAAAAATATACCCACCGTTGCTCCCAACACACGTAAACTCCCATTTCAAAGTYGGTATAGATGGCCGGTACCGGGGTGTTARAAGGCAAAGGCAACCGCGCATTCCAAACCACTCAACTACGCCATGGGCTACCCTAGCAAAGGTGAGATCGCCTTGCCTCTACTCGATGGATCTTGTACACTCCCAGAGGCTCTCGACTTTCACCGTACAAACCATCCCGATGAACCCATGTATGTGTTCAGTAGCGATCCAATCACGCCTGGACCTACCAAGGTGACGTTTGCCGAAATCTCACGAGCTTGCGATCGCGTGGCACATGTCGTTCGACCAGGGCGAGCTGGCCATGATGGACGAGTGGTAGCCCTTATTTTGTTGGCAGACCCTCTTGTCTATCAGGCCATGCTCCTTGGCATCATGAAAGCGGGACTTGTGGTGAGACAGCCATCGACTGTGCCTTATCACTTCATCTCAACCCAAACTTCCTAGCCGTTCCCGATTTCCCACCGGCTTACACCACAAGCCGTTRTCAGCATGCTCATGGAGACTTCATGCCATGACCTGATCGTGACGGGGGCATCACTCCCAGACGACCTTCTCGGAGGGATYAAAGAAGAACTTCGACAACACGATAATACCTACGAGTTGCACGTGGACGAGGTGCTCTCCATTGATTATATTTTTCCCAAGCTGGGCAAGGAGACTGAATCTGATCCTGATGATCGCTATCCACCATGTCCTCAACACCCCCCTATCGACAACATAGTAATTTATCTTCATTCCTCAGGTAGCACTGGAATACCGAAGGTAGTCCCTGAAACACATCGCATCTTCGCTCAATGGGCGGATTTCGGTGCGCAGAGCTTTTTGTTCGAAATCCCGTTCAACCGTATTCATTTAACTCATTGTTAGGTATTCCCGATCTCAGGGTCCACAAGAACCMGCGCTTAAGATATGGAGCGATGGCGCTTCCACCATTCCACGCTCTCGGATTTGTCACATACATAATACTACCACTTTACCACGGCTTATCCATCTCCACATACCCTCCAGTGATTACACCATCCAACCCGCTTCCAATCGTGCCGACGCCTGAAAATGTTATTGACCATCTACGACGTACTCAATCCAGTGGTCTCTCGATTGTCCCCGCATTCCTGCATGCCTGGTCAGAATCTGAAGAGAACGTAAAGTACCTCAGCACCCTCACGCATATTGTAAGCTCCATTAATCCCTGCTCCACTTGGATGACAACTCAGTTATATTTTATATTGTTAGCTTTTCTCGGGAGGCCCCGTATCCACCAAGGTTGGTGATTCCTTAGTGGCCGCGGGCGTTAACCTTCAATCGATCTATRGAGCGACGGAGTTTGGTCCGCCTGTCAAATTCTATACACACCGCGGACGCTCCAAGGACTGGGAATGGATCGAGTTCAGCGATAAGGCAAGGATTGAATGGATGGAGCAGGGGGATGGAACATACGAATGCCATTTCATGGTACGTTCGGCCTTCTTTGTCCTTGACGCTGTCGTGGTAGAAATATTGACATCATTTGTAGAAGTGGGAAGGTCACTATCCCTCCTTACTGAACCGGAGCGGCAAAACAGGCTATGCTACTTCGGACCTCTTTGTAAGGCATCCTACAAACGAAAAATTGTGGAGAATGTGAGTCCTCCGCCCCGCTTTCTTTGTGGAAGCCAGCAGCTCATCTGGGGCCTCGTGTAGTGTCGGTCGGATAGATGACGTGATTACACATTCTTCTGGAGAGAAGACCGTCCCGGGTCCGATGGAGGAGATCATGCTCAGTAGTTCAATGTATGCCCTGTCTGGCTCCTTTACAATTTGCGAATGCACTAACTGATCCGTAATCCCTACAGGATCCGAGGTGCCATCATGTTTGGAAGAGGCCATGACCATGCAGGTGTGCTCATTGAGCTCCGGGAAGACTTGGCTATCGATATCAAAGACAATGAGACGTTAGCGAGTCTACGGAACCACGTCTGGTGAGTTATAGTAGTGTCCACCTAATGGTGCGGTTATCTGATGGACGAGGTTAGGCCACTGGTAGAAGAGGCAAATAAAGTTGCCCCGAATTATAGCCGTATATTTAAGGAAACGATCCTTATTTCGAGCATTGATAAACCGCTACCTCGTGCGGCCAAAGGCACTGTGATGAGAAAGGCAGCGCTTCGTGACTACGAGGATGAAATAGAGGTATTGTGAGTTCTGTCCGTCTAATTTCCTTTCCTCGGGGCCTCACTCCATTATAGATATAAACGTGTTGCTTCTTCTGCGGGGAGTGAGCACGTAGAACCCCCGTCAAATTGGGAACAACCTACAGTCGAAAAGTGGCTACTGGAGCAAGTGGGGCTCATTCACCAGGCTAGAGAACCATTCTCTACAACCAAGGATCTATTCGAACAGGGCCTCGATAGGTGAAGATTTCCATGGCTGCAAGCCTCAGCTCTGACTTATGCCAAAAATTTACAGCTTAAGCGCCACCTTCCTACGTTTGCGCATCCTCAGCGCAATGTGTAGCTCCAAACAACCGGCTAATGCTATTAGCGCTATCACTCAGAAGACCATTTACGCTTATCCAATGATCAAGAAACTCGCTCAGCACATCTCATCCTTGACTATAAACACCCCTCAAAATAAAACGCAAGGAGGGCATGTGAAGCGTATAGAGGCCATGATCGAAGAGTACTCTGCTGGACTTGCCCCTGCCATCCTTTTGACAGGTTCGACTGGTCACCTTGGCTCCCAAATATTGGCCAATCTACTCAGTGATGAGACGGTGCAACGCGTATATGCATTTAATCGTCGTGCTTGTGCTAGGATCGAGCAGAGGCAGTTCGATCGGTTCAAGAGTGGTGGGCTCGACATCGAGCTCTTAAAGTCTAAAAAACTAGAGTTCGTCGAGGGCGAGTTGRCTGACAAGAGCTTGGGGATCGATGCCAAACGGTACAACGAGGTATGCAGACGCAAATACCGTGGCTCACGGGTCAAATTGTCAACTCAAAATGTTGTGTAGCTCCAACGATCTGTCACTCTGATTATCCATACCTCTTGGAAGCTCGATTTTAACCTTACGTTGGAGTCATTTGAGTCYCATATACGGGGCGTTCGGAATCTCATCGATTTCGCAAGACGAGGCCCTCGTGCATCGACGCTTCGATTCATCTTCACATCTTCAATTGCTTCTGCTCAGTCATGGGATCAACTTCAAGGCCCATATCCCGAAGAAGTGGTCAAGCATGCGAGGTTTGCCATTGGGAATGGATATGGCGAAAGCAAATATGTGGCTGAACGGGTTCGTCTTGTTTGAATCAGTTCTCTTCCTCTGTGTCATTCAACTCCTATCCGTAGATCCTAGAACGTAGTGGACTGAGGGCGTGCTCCCTCCGCATCGGGCAGCTTAGTGGGAGTATAGCGCACGGGGCTTGGGCCACGACGGAGTGGTTCCCGAGTTTAGTGAAATCGAGCATTGCCCTAGGTGGTTTCCCATCGGCGCCGGGGGTAAGCTCAACCACCTAGGATGGGTCAAAGAAGTACTAAAAGAGTCCTCTAGCTGGTTGCATGGCTCCCCCTGGATGCCGTAGCACAATCGATATTGGATCTGGCCTATTTGAGGGAACACCCACCTTTCGCTGTCAACCTCGTACRTCCCAGACCTGTAGCGTGGAATTACGTTATCGAGGCCGTCCGTGACGCTGTGGTCCAAGTAACCAATATGAACTCGGCAAGGCTACCTTTAATTCCCCTCTCAGAGTGGTTGAATCGTCTCTTAGCCAAAACACACTATGCTAAGCCAGAAGACTTTGAGAGTGTGGTACGTGAAATTTTGGGTCAATGCACCATCAGTCAGCTGAAATGGCCTAGCCCGCTATGAAGATCGTCGACTTCTTCCGAACTATGGCGAATCCGAAACAAGGATTTGGGGATAGAGGGGAAGATGATATGGAGTTTACTGGAGGACCAAGGCTTGATACAAAGAAAGCACAGGAGCTGAGCGTGACCATGYAATCTGTGCCCCCTCTGCGGGCTGAGGATGTAATTCATTGGATAAGGTACTGGAAGGACGTTGGTTTTCTGTAGAAACTGGATGTGTATTAAGTATTGGGATTTATTATCTGAGGCTTTTTGAGCAAGGCGAACGTTTCCTTGAGCCCAAAAACTTAGTTTGGGGGTGTATATATATTTATTGGGAGCTTGATGATTGAGTATCGTGGACTCTAGAGCCAGGTCTGCTGCATCTTGGGGAATATGTCAGGCACATGATTGGGAACCTGAGAATTGATGTTGTCATCTGATTTTGCGACAGACTTGTATGTGCGTTTGACCAGGCGGAAAGGGTTACGCGTACCTAAGGCGTGGTACTTTGTGGCCAAGGTGTATGGGATGCAGGGGAGGAGAGGGAGAGGCTGACAACGGTGCTTGAGTTTCGGAAGGAGTGGGGGGAGGGTTAGGGAGGTGTAGAGTGCTTGAGGGTAGTGCATGCGATGAGGGGAATTATTGCTATTGAAAAATATATCCCTAACTTCGGAGGGCACAGCTTAGAGCTTTCTCCCTTATTGCTTCATGAATGAATGTCGGGGTTTCGACGCCGCAGGCGGGTGGCAATATGCATCTGTGGTACTGTGTACTGTGCGAAAATATTATTTGGTACCCTCTCGTTTTTGGTCGCCTGGATTTGGGTCGAGTCTCATAGTTCCACACAACTCCTGACTCGCCTGGCTTTGTTGTTCAACTTCCAAGTCAACGTCGACGCTGTCCCTGAACCAACCATAAATTTTACACAACATTGGGATGGGGTCGTAACGGTCAACTTCTTCATTGATGGCAGTTTCATTAGAGTCGAAATGACTGTAAATTTTGATCAGTCGACCTGAGTAATCAATCAATTGATAAGGGATGACTCACTCTGCATTGAAAAGCGGCGCATCAAGCGCATCAATACGCCTACGCCGCCCGCACCCATCACCTGTCACACTTGAGTCCCTGACATAGCCTTCCGGGGGATTGGCCCGTCATTATGTGAAGTTAAAAGGTCGGTGCCGGCCCACTTCCCATCACTCACCCCCCTCTGCAACGATGCCACCACGCAACCCAAAGCGCTCAAAGACAACGACAACGACAACAGCCAGCGTGGCAAACCAAGGCCTCAATGTTCCGCAGCCGCAGCCCAGCATCGCGGCCGGCACAGGGCGCCAAAGAAAACAGTTACCGTTTAGCGGTGACAACAACGGAAAATGCAAATTTGTCGAGTTGCCTGTGGAAATCCTACTGGAAATCATGTCATATTTCCCGGCTGTGCACATTCCGACAAGTAGACGCTTCAATACGCCGGTTCTGCCCCCGTGGATTTTCCAACGGTGGGACGTCTTGCGTGCGCTGTCTCAGACGTGCCGACTTTGGAGGACCATTTTCTTCCCTTTGCTTTGGGAGAGGATGGAGGCGTGCGCTGTTCGAACGGAGCTTTCTTTAGTCCCTTCCGAAGTCGAGCCTGGTATTTATTTCTTCTTGGCAGAAAATGTCGTGTATCTGATGCATGATAATGCAAGATATAATTAGTTACAGAGGAGACGCGATCCCTGTTAACTGGTACAAGGGTGTATCACGGCTACTGGAAAATTTGAGCAAAGGGTTGATAGCTGATCCAGCCGCTGCCGAATGTGTTCGGTAAGTGACCAATGATCCATGTTGAGAATATTTGAGTTTAGCAGTGGGCCCTCACCGTTCAACTGCAGGACTGTCAATGTTTCATTGACGAGGTGTTCTTATGATACTGTCCTCTCAGCCTTTGTCCAATGTCTCGAACGCCTTCCTAACCTCCGAAYACTCCAAATACTTCGTGCTCACAGCCAAATGACAAAGATGCTCGAAACTCATTTYGAAGGCCATACATTTCCTGCTGTTCAAACTATCATCGTTCCCGATCACGGGCACCAAATTTTGCGATGTTGCCCCGAAGTGAAGAGAGTGATCTGCAACAACGGAGATGGAAGCAAGATTATCACAGCYATCGCGAAACAGTGTAAGAAAGTGGAGGTCTTGGAAGGGATATGGGTTCGCAAAAACATCGTAAAGCGTACGCTGTYTTTARAAAATACAATGTTCGTCCTCTATGCAGTTGTCTCACTTTCGAATCACAGGTGCYGTGCGAGCCTGCCCAAATCTCCGACGGCTCAGCTTGAGAGGTAGCATYGACGCGGATCCCGTGAGTCATCTGGCGCAGACAGTCAAGCTTTTTATTGCAAAGTAACCACTSCCCMAGGACATCCTTTCCCTCCTRGCTCCTCTCAGGAACTTGACAAGAATAGAAGCACAAGTACAGAAAAACTACGGTGCGGATTATGCCCAAGATCCAACAATTGCACAAATCATCAAATTGGCAAAAAGTAGCTTGGGCAACAACGCAGAGGGGGAGAAGAAGCTCAGGTTGTGGTATCAATTTATTTCCCAGTTCCAGGGAATCCAACAGTGGTCTGTCGAGATCTCCCTATARTTGATCCCGCTGTGCCTACCCCATAGTATATATAATGAAGTTTCGCTRAATTGAGACCCAAAGTACAGCCTCACACCAGTGTKCTTTCGCTCCTTAGTAAGATACTTTGCACATCTGACTGATTGTCGATGGTGGRRTCTCCTTATGGAATGCGCTGTGACAATAAAGTGAGACCATCGTTAATTATCTTCTACGTTCAAGTATTTCCCGGTAGCCTGCAGAGCAGACGATCGTTAAGAAATTAACATGCGTATTAGTACTTGGAATAAAGTATTACAAAAGAATGTAGGATGAATGTGCAGAAAATGTGTACGACGCCCTCAAAAGTAACTGTACGGTGTCTCCGACGACCCTGGAACAGAGGGTGGTGCAAAGCTGAACCGTATGGGAAGGGGGAAGGGCGAGCTCCGACCTCGAACGTGTTTGCCGATAGGATGCTGTGAGCCTTGGTACGCCCGTGACTCTATCATACTCATAGGTTGAGCATGACGTATTCGAGTGCAAGGAACTGAGGATGAACGAGTGGAAACTGAAGCTGAAGGGTAGGTCATTCGGGCTTGCGGATCGAGTGTCCCGGAAAACTGTAGTCGTCCCCTGGGCTGCTCGGCTGGTATCGGTGATGGTGTTGCAGGGGCACCTTCAAACATAGGGGTTGTGGGCGGAGTAAGGGGTGATGAAGGCTGATCAGATCGGCGATCGGAGGGTGTTGTCTGCTCCATCACGTTTATCACCTCCAGCAGGGAACTGGATCCTGAACTGTGTGGTGACCCAGGCGATGGTGARCTCAAGACGAAGTAAAACGGCTGAGTGAGTTTTGGGAAGCTTGGTTCTAATGATTGTTGATCCGGTTGATGAGGATGGAGAAATTGCCGAGAGATTAGTGAAACATTTTCTGGGGATGGTGGAACTGGAGCGCCCAGTGGTGAAAGCATCTACAGCGGAGGTTATTGGTGTCACGAATGTACAAMGCCCACACATACCTCTTCTTCCGTGTTGAAATAATCATCATAAGTCTTGTATAGGAGACTATCCTCATCTATAGATGACTGTTGTGTCGATTGACGTACTAGCGTTCGGAGAGCCTGCTCGGGCTGAGAATCAATTTGTTCCATGAGTTCAGATGGCAAGTAGGGTATCGCGGGTAAACGGCGCACGGGGAATGCAAGCCATTAAACAGGGTCGTTACAGCGGGRTCCGAGTAACAACTTTCGTGCTCTTGCATGTTATAAGTACCTGTTATACGGTGCGCCTCGACAGCTGGAACGCACTTTTAGAGTGTTGTCCATCAAATGAGAGTCAAACGTCTCCACGGTTGCCATAGCCACAGAATTCTTCAGTTCAATTACTGTATCGCAGGCGTCGGACATGTCACACCTTGATGGCTGAATCACAGCCTTGTAAAACAACGTAATCAAAGGGCAACCCCGACATTGCAGCAACATCGCATTCCTCGCCAGCTCCATCGCGAGGGTGTTTGATGTTGGTCCAAGTTGCTACCTAGTACTGATGAGTCATTGCATGGTGCATGAATTGCGTCGGTTGAGCCAAACGGTACTGACAAAGAGGGGCAACTTTGCAGTGATCAGGTGGAGCGGGCGGGGCGATGACGAGGCAATGCATACCTACTGGTTAGCAGGGACCGCCCCGCATTCATCCACCCGACTTCAAGCGCTTGATGACCCGCTACCGGAATCGGCCCAAAGTGACCGAGTACCATACTCCCTTGATGGRTCTGAGCTTCCTCTAAGTGTCCAAACGCCTTTCCCGCAGAACACCTTGCTTCGCGGTCGTACGAAGAGATGATGCTAGCTCACACCTGGGATCGGGCTACGGACACCTGWGCTCTAGCTTGACCCAAGCTCGGGGTTTGATCCCCTCGACCGAGCTGACACACTCCTTTCTCGCAGCCCTTTGAATAGGGCCCCTTGTGAGTTCTTGCGCGCCAAGCAGGTTACGAAAGTATTTCTACTCTCTTGAGAGTACCACYGAAAACCTGTTCCCCGCCCCCCTCTTCACCACTGCTACAACATCTATCGCTGGATGTCCCCAGGTATTCCATCGATAGGAACGTCTATCGTCATTGCGAGCGAGCTCCTCCTGGTCAGCTCGACTTCCTTTCATTGCAAGGTCATACTGAGAGCCTAAACCAACAGACTTATGATTATCTATGCACACTAGCAACCGAAGTATACCCAACATTCATGTCGCTCCATTGTGGCGATCTGATTTGTGTCAGGCCGCCAACATCTGGACCCGCCCATTGTCCTTCGTCACCTTCATATTCTACATTAACCGTTATCTTCCCTTCGTCGACACGAGCATATTGTTAGGCCGTAGGTGCCTTTTTCCAAGCTAATCTTCCCCTGTGTACTCAGTCATGTTTTCGTGGTTTAGTCCATATGAGCATTCCAACTCTTCAGGTCCGCATCTCATCCCACTCCTGACATCCTTTATCACAGGACCCGCTAGGTGTGCGAAAGCTTCACTCGAGTATATACATGTAAGACGGGAGTATTCTTTCCTCCACATATTTGGGTTTTCAGAATCTTCTGCAGGGCTTTTAGTGGTCGGTTCAATACTATCTCATGGCGAGTATTCCCAATACACCAGGGATCTTAACAAACACGCTCACACCTCTTGGTTCTGCAGTGGTTATTATGGTCAGARCTTGTGCTTTGTGGGGTTATCATCGACGGATTCTTATTCTAATTGGGATGTTAGCCCTGGTAAGTGGGGTCTATTGCACTGGGTATCATGGTGGCTAACACCTATGCACGGTAGTTTGAATTTACCACTGCACTCGTAGCGACATACTTTCACATGAGATCATTAAAATGTACGTAGCCGGTTCACTTGAGCTATTTCGAGCTGAGTTATCCGTGACCATGACAGTGGTTGCAACCCCARCAGGATGCCTGGTCCGACAGGCCGGCAAAATAATCGTTGTAGCATACATCGTGATATTTATAATAGAAGCCAGTGAGTTCGATGTGGGCGCCTTGTACATACAAATGCTGGATGATTGATTACTTTCTAGTCGTCGTCATTCTTACGCTCGTCATGGCCTACCGTCACCGTATGTTAGATTTCCTTCATCCACACCAAAAATAACTAAATCGAATGGTGTATTCTCTATCACCGACCCAGTCTCTGCCTCTCAAGCTTCCTGGGTTCGCCATTTGTATCAAAATGGTATCTGCGTTTCCCCCATGAATGCTGTTGCGCCTAACTTAGTATGTTGCAGGAATTCTCTTCTGTGTCATGATGCTAGGTTCGCGAGTTCACCAGTGAGCTCAGTGAGTCTCAGACCTGACACGCTCCCGCTGGCCATCATTATATCCAGTCGTCAGCCTAGTCAACATCATACTCCCGCTAACAACCCCGGTACGTGCCATCACCCCACAACCAGCTAGCCACAAGAACGACCCTCACCACCATCACTTCCTGTTTACTAGCCAATGTATAAGAACCTCTTCTCTACGCACGTCCCCTCCCACTTTCATCAAACCGTTGACGACACTTCTGCTCACGGGTATCTCAATCTGGCCCCAACGAGTCCTCCACTCCATTATTTGCAATCGAGTTTTCTTGCTCGTCTTTAAGCATCGGGAAGAATTGGAGGATCGCAAAGCCGTTGGGTGGGTTGCCTTCGTTTTTTATACGTATGTAACTAGTTTTTTCATGGTGATAAATACAGCGCGGTCGCAGCGAACATCTGGCTCAGCCGGACGAACCATACTACCATCAATACAGATCTTTCTCATTTTCTGTTTACCCAAACGATGCATATTGATCAGGTTATTGAGGTTTCCCATTAAAGTAGAAATATGTGACCCTCTGTATTTATGTCGAAACGCTAGGAAAAAAGACTAGTACAAGTAAAGAAACGGTAATACATTTTTAAAAAATAGTTGCAATGTGCAGTACACCACAGCTTCAATTAGATACCGAAAGCAAACGAATGAAAGAAGATCAGCGTCCATCACATCGCCACCTAAAGTGCCTCTCCAACCATCCACTCCCCTTCTCCTTCAAGCCCTGATACAGGACTCGCATTAATCACGTCTGGTGTCGGTACAAATGGCTGAGATTGCACTTGTTGATCTTGTTGGCGGCGCTGACGAAAAGCCTGACTGTGACCATCCACGAGGGTGACAGGTGTAGTCGGTATCATGACAGATGATCTCGCCGGCCTGGGTGGCGTATCCATGAAATCCCACCCGCCCTCCTCCGCTAGTTCCTTATTAGACCGTGCTTGGAAATTAGCCAAGGAGTTGTTACTCATTGGGGGGTACGAGTTTTCTTTAGTTCGGAGATTGGGTCTTGGTCGGAGGAAACGAGAAGCGGTAACGATTGGGGGTGGATCTGGCCTTGCCGTAGCCGTGCCCTGACGGGGAAGAACATGAACGGGGGGAGTGCGGATTTGTGGAACAGGGGGTGGTGGAGACCGCGCGAGTCGGCTTTGACTTTGACTACCCAAAGAACCACGACCTTGATTCTGGGGATAAGCGGAATGAAGATCAGGCAAAGATGGTGACTTGAACTTGGCAGCTTCGAGCTCCGAGGCCCGTAATTGCCTGGTCCTGGTTCGTAGAAGTCGGGAGACGGCGTGAGATGGAGGTGCTCGGAAGTCCTGAGGTTGAGGAGAACTGCGGGAAGAAGTGGAGAGGACATTAGGAAGGGAATCAGACGATGCATAAGGTTTGACATCCGGCGAAGACTTCACGAGTGAGGGAGGCCTCGACTCAGCTACATGACGTCGTCCATCCTCACTCCTCGAAGAGCTTCGTGTCCTCGATCTAAGACGTTCAATCACAGAAGGGGGCAACCGCTGTACATTATTCGTAGAGGGGAAAATGGGAAGTGAAGGCGAGCGAACATGTGTTATTCCCCTAAGAATTCCCGGTCTGGTCTCCGGCCCTTCGTGATATGAGTTGGTGTTGGATTCTGAGCGCGGCACCTGATCGCTGAAACCGGGTCTGAGAGAGGGAAGGGAAGGGGATCGAGGGATCGAATGGTAACCATTATCCTCGCTATTAGATGATGTGTTATTGTTCTGAGTCCTAATCGAAAGAGGAGAGGGAACAGCGGGTCCCACCCTTGGAGTCCTCCGAGAAAGGTCCCGAGTACTCTGTGCGTTCCGGCGCTCCGAGAGACCACCCACAACCGATGGTGGCAGTGGACTATGGGCTGCGACCTCCGCCTTTTGCGTCTGTCCCGGAGATCTGACAAACGGCGTCGAATTCACGTCGCGCGCGGCACTGGCCCTAGGTTGCTTTCTTTCGCCACGTCGTGCCTCCTCTCCCCCGGTCTCCTTGAACTTTGAGGCATCCCAGTCCAAGAATGCAGCCGTCACCGAAGTCGGACTAGAGGAAGGTAAGGGAAAGATGATTTCAAGACCACTTTGCACAGGCTCGTCTACGATTCGGGATCTGGATGCAGGGATCGACCGTGGTGGTGATGATTTCCCTCCTGAAGCAGTAGCAGTACGACTGGGCGGGGGAATAGCCAAAAAGGAACTTGTCATGTCATTGATACGTGATTCATCAACAAAAAGCCGTGCCCGTCGCTGCCCATGCTGCYCGTCTTGCTGTTGGTACCGTTGCGGCGCCTCAACTGTCGAACCCTCATTGTATCGAAGTGGCTCGAACTCTCGCATACTCCGAGACTTGTTTCTTTGCATGGTCCTGGACATAGGCACCGGAGCCTGGGCAAGGGTAGAAGCCGGTGCCGCAGGTAGTGGTCCCTCTGGGGGGGGTGTTACACGGGCTCTGAGAGATGCGCGTAAGGAGGGTACAATATGGGGCATAGGATACCTCCCCTGGTTGTTGGTCGCGAACTGCGGTTTGCGAAGTGTATCCGTCGATGTAATGGTCGGGGACTCTTCAGAGTTCTTACGCGTCTGTCTGGATGGAAGTGGCAATGACACGACACTAGGGGTCAAAGGAAACGGAATATCGCGACCACGGATATTTTTGTGTTGCGGTTGTTGGTGGTTGAATCGGGATAATAAAGGAGGGCTGGGTATTCCAAGCGGGGATGAAACTGATAGTGACCGCTTCAATCTGGACCGAACGTCAACGGACAGGGTCTGTTTCACGTCAGGCGTGCTCCCGTTGCGCCTGCGGGTCGAAGAGTCAAAGAAATTCGAGGAGGGAGGGGATAAATTATAGGAACTATCCGATGGGAGGTGATCAGTGAGGGACGATGATGAAAAGGGGGGGACGGGAGGTATGAGGGATGACCGTTTGGAGTTGCGCTTCGAGATGGACAACATCCGAGCCAATGCTTTGGTGGACTGGGAGGCGCGCTTGTATATCCGCTTCAACTTGGGCGCTTTCTCTTGTTTTCGATAGGTCTCAGACATGTCTGAGTAATGGAGAGCCATAGAAATGCGTTCAGGGCTGGTAGTACTGGATGAAGCCCATTCTGAGCTCTGACGGCTGTGGGATGAGGTGGAGTAGCGGTAATACGGGTGTGTATCGAGAGTAGAGGTTTCGAAGGGGTCTCGTGGCATAAATTCCTCGGCTCTGAAAGAGCTCGCTTCGCTTCTGGGTGCGGCTTCCCTTCCGGTGAACCTCAGTGGAGTGAGCTTGGTATCAAGTGTCCAGGATTCTGGCGCGATCCACGAATTCTGATTGGGGGGCATTTTGGCGGAGGCCACCTGCCTTGAGGGTGGAACCTGCGAGAGATCCTAGTTGAAGGTTATCATTTGCTTTGAGACGGATATCGAACAATGACTCACCTTGCGAGCCCTACTCTTAAGGATACCTCGCCGAGTATCTATCGGGTCATGGAGGACGGAAGACAGCGCCAGACTGAGCCGCCCCGCTTTAGGTCTACTGATCCCGCTAGAAAATTGGTATTCCATCGTGCCCCAGCGGCGAGAATATGGGAGTAGCAATAAAAATGTGGAACGTTCGGCGTTCCTACCGCAATGGGTTCGAGGATGTGGTAGATTATGTAGCACACTGGGACAAAAGCAATCAAACAAATCGGAAATCGGACGGCTTAGCGACAGGGGATGATTGTACGTCCTGATAACCGTAGCGGTGCACTGGTTTGATGGGGTGTTGGCGGCAAATGATAATTCAATTGTTCCCGTTTTTCGGGTAAAGCGATTATGCTCTGTACAGAATAAGACCCCGGATCAGCGGTTCAATTAATTCAGATCGGTGGAAATAAAATGGGGCCAAAGACAAAAAAGACAATAAAGCCGTGCCCACAAGTCCCAACATGGATAAATAGGTTGCAGTCGGCCACGTGACACACCAAATGACGACATTTACACATTTACCATCATYCACTTGCCTGGCGCGATGAAGTTTTATCCAATGTTCACAATTGTCGCAGGTACCATTTGATTAAGTATGGTATTGTGACATAGTAGGATGGAGTACGACACGGAGAATCTCTGTTCCCCACCCACCAAACTGAGAGCATTGACAAATGCGATGAAAAGAGTGGAAGGCCATACACATTTCATGCAATTCCACTGACTTAGAGAACAGTGATATAAACGTTCTTCAAATGTCACCCGAGCAGAAATGTCATATTTATTCTCATGAAAATGATCACCCCTGATATTGAACATTTTMTATTTAGCAATGATTCCAGTTGGGGCACGTCCGTCAACCTTTATTGGGACCAAAGTCACACAGTGTATCGAGATTTTTTGGAAAACATTATGAACCCCGAAATGAAGCAATTTTTAGTCATCAAATGACTGGAGGACRCATAAAATACAAACAACGATCTTTTCCAGTCCTTCCGTGYGTTAAGTATTGGCTCGTAGGAACTCAAATTTTCCCGTAGATTATAGACGGTTGGTCCGTTTTGGCTAATCATCTGCTTTCCAGGTTCAATGCTGATTAAATTGCATAGATGGATGAGAGCTCAAGAATTGAGAATACCCCCCTTACAAAGGGACCTGGGTAGATTTACTGGACGGTGGGAGTGAGGTATGTAGGATAAATCATAGTTTGGACATCAGTTTGGGTTACAGGTGCCTACTCACTGGCTACTCATCAACGACTTAGGGTTTCACAATGGGGCTATAACTCCATTGGTGAGCCCCCACAGACCTAACTAAATGGGAACATTAGAAAACTCGGGTGTGACCCGTGCCAGCCCTGTGGACTGTAGTTGGTCGGCTGTGCAGAGACCTTTGGTGAGAACTTGGCGCTACATGCATCTTTTGTGGCTTACCAAGTCCAATCAAGTTTCAACTTTTCGAGGGATAAAGAATCAATTACAGGACAAACATACYGGTGTAAACTTTGGGGTAAGGTGTGGTGGGGATAGGGGCGTCTAGATATTACCCGAATTAGTAATTTCAAAGAGGCTGGAGGAGCCCTGAATMTTGCGATGTGGTGTTAAAATAAGCAGAGATGTCATATGGGTGAGGAAGGAGGGGCGTGCAAAAGGCTGGAGATCCTCAGGGGTCTGTTGGAATAAATCTTCCAAGGAGCAGCCCCGAGTGGAACACGACATCCCACCGGAGTCGTACTATCCCGTTTTTCGCTTGCAGCRATGGGATATGGTGGAAAAGCAGAAGGTTTTTCAGACTAAGTATCCTATTGTCAGAAATCTCGCTTGGGTATGATCCAAACCAGTACGGGTAGTTTTCACGCAAGGGGCAAACTAAACCGTACCGATTCTCCCCATCACCTCTGACACCCACGCCATTTCCCCTTGCAGTTGGGCATCAGCTCTCCCATTTCCCCAGTGAACACCTACTGAACTGAAAGGGGGGCCAACTAGCATGGGCGCACAACAGGAATTAGCGGTAGAAGTGGAACATACCAATGGGAGTTGTTAACTACTTCAGTTCCTCTGGTTTGGGTACACAGTACCCGATTTTTTTTCGAGCCGTCACCCGCGCTTTTGAACAGTGATCTTGTCAAGCATCACTCGCAGGCTGAAGGAGGCACCATTTTTGCTGGTTTTCCGTCATCATCCAGCCGTAGGAACTGGTCACACGCATTTCATTTATTTTATTTTATCTTGGACTGCTGTAAGTAGACAGGCTCACCACCCTAAATTTTCGAGGGGCCCGGAGATGATCTAGTGGGTGCAGTGGACCTAATGTGGTAAGTGTGTTGGAGCCCCGATTTTTATAGAAGCCCGGACCTGAAGGAGGCGACCTATAGGCGGAGACTCCACCATTTATGCTGCTCTTTAGGAGGGTTATTTCTTGAGGTCAGATCCRTAATTTTGAGCCTTCGTCTTCGAGAAGAGTATTTAAGGAGTGCGGGTGCTTACAGCACTGACYGAGGGCTAAGTAAGGACCGTTGTTATGAATCTGGGCCTTGGACTCTGATTAATAYGTCCAGCCCTTGTTAGGATCTGGTTGATGGAACTTCCCATCAACAGCTACCCAGATGCCTTGGTCCTCTCGTAGCCTAGGGGGTGTTCATGTCGCTCTTGCACCCTTGGGTCTTTCAAGCATCACATGACCAACACTACAGTACCAAGCCCTTCGACTAGTTACATCCACACCTTACTCAGAACTCACACCCGTAGACTATCACCGCCGCTCCCACGTAGTCAGTAGTGTATATTGTACCCCTGGTGCGCGCCATGTCTTAGCACCAGCTTGCTTGTTGCGGTTTATAATGGCCTTTCTCTTCGGTCGCGTCAAATTCCCCCATCCGCCACTCTTGTCTTGTCCAGGAAATATTTGTTCAAGAAAAAGGYAGAATTTGAACCCAGATTCGTGACATTCTGCAGTTGGGAGGGCTTTATACATATGATCTTCTGCCTGTTTTCTTATCGTTGCAGCATCCCGCGCYGTGTCTCTGCACTTCACATCCACRCGTCCACTCTTACAAATGCAGGCAGCGAATACCCCAATTATGCTCCTGATATCACACGCACCATACTAGGAGGGCGATGCATATAGTGAGGAAGAGGATGTCAGTGAAGTTGTTGGTAATGAAGAGCTCGAAATACGAATGTGAGGTAGGTGGAAATGGTATGGGTATGCGAGGGGCAGGTGGGATAGGTAAAGCCTTYGGAGCGATGGGGGTAGTGCTGAAATCTTCGCAGGCTGGTTGAGTAAGATGGGAGTATTCTACATGCAGCGTGCACGCTATGTAATGGCGTGATAYGCAGGTGAAAGGGCATGTAGATATTAGAAATGAAGGCTACAAATTGCCCAAATCTTGTCGGTTTTGTAGCTGTGAGGTCCTTGGAGTTCTCAGCCTCCTGTTGGTAGCTAGGAAAATGCTACTATGTCGAACACCCGCGAAAGTCAGCGGGCATCAAAGCTCCCCATGATCCCCATAATCACTTCAGTYGTCAGTCACAGTAGGCACTTGGAGTATGACGTGGAGCTGGCAAGATCCGTGAATGGGGGTCAGGTGGGAGATATATATTTTGTTGGCTTGCAGCGGATATCTTGGCTATCGTAACAAGCCAAGAGTTGTCCGAGACAGGAGATCGCATATCAGGGGTACAATTGGAGCCAGAGGGCCTGAACCCAGCTGCATTGTTTGAGCAACTAGTAYRCACGTACAGTCAGCCCAGTCTGTGAACGGTCATATGCGTAGCCCAGCCTCAAACATATAGCCTACACAACCACATTCAAAYGTCCCCATTACRGGTYGATCTCACATCCCACTATTCAACTTAACCTGTCACACAGCCTCTGATGGGGCGAGCTTCTAGATTGGAACGTGCTCAGGAGTCCTCCCACGTCCTCCAGAGGAGAAATATGTTGAGCTTGGCTGCGAACTATGTCATAACTATTGGTCAATGATTGATCCACCTGGGGTAGGATAATGACCGACGGGATTTAAGTAAATGTAGTAATGGAGCGTACCAAGTACCACTGTTTGACAATCAACCCCCCGCTTGTCCCTATGTCTGAGTATACCTCCATTGTGAACATCACTGTGTTCAATTTTCGGACAGCACAACTCAATGGCTTCTTGTACTGTAGGTTTTCTGCATTCATGTCAGCATGATCAGTACCCGACAATGCATCGTCCCCACCAGTGTCTGCCATCACGTTGGTTTTCTATGATTCTCTTTTTATATTTCCCCAAGAGRCAAGTAGATTATCATGCTAGGCATAGCAACCATTCACTTCTGTTGCAGGTTAAATATATCCACCGGTGCGTACACTCACAATCCAGTCTATGCGTGAATTCAGCTGATCATGAGACAGAGGAAAAYGGTCATTAATACAACTTGTTTATATTTCATTCYGTGTCTTCACTCTTCTATATTTGATGTACGTACCATAACTCTTTCTCTTTCCCTTTTATTCACAGACAGGCTGTTGAACCCAAGACTGAATACCTATGGTAAGGAATGATATACTCTTCCTAGCCGTTTCATACCTAATATGTGTAATATTTTAGTCAGCTTGTCAACTTTTATTCCTCCACATGTGAGTTATTGCTTCGAACCGTTTCACCCAATGACTATTCCAATGCTGATGTCATCCAATAGGTGTAAGGCAATATATTCTATTATTGTCACATATACGTATCTAGTATGAACTTGCAGGTGCACAGCTTATTACTTGATGACTGGGCTGTGAGTTACTTTCTCAAATCCATAAAATCAAGATAACTCATAGTACAACAGGTCCATTGGGGTTCTTATTCCTGGACWGATGAAGACCTTACTGGTCCTGAGGTTATGTGCACTGTGGGACTATAACCTTGGAGGTGAGTATTGGTGCCTTGTGCTGATTATCTATTATTAACATCAATAACTCCAGTTACAATCATTTTATGTTTGACAGTACCTGGTATGTCCAATACCCTGTAACTGCACATTGACTGATAAAGATGAGTGTAGCTGAACTTTTTGTATGCATTTTACTTACATATAGTATTGCACTAATGATTTATAACAACTCAGAGTGGCTTGATGTCAACTGTGATATCTGTACTCATTTATGCAAAGTTTGGGCTTGATTCCTCTCCATCTCATGGATGCGTAGCCGTTCCCTCCAATTACTGGGCTAAGCTTGCAATGACTTTCAACATGACCAATTGGTTTGTCAGCTTTTTATGATTTTTTCGGATGGAATATTGAAATAAATTCATAGGATCTGTACAATCATTAGTACAGGTGTGGCAATCCCCATTTGATATCCACAAYATYCCTAACCACTCCAGGCATTGAGCTTCTGTTAACCCTTGTTAAGCTCTATCAGTCTCTGAAGCAACTTGAGTTTACTGAGAGCTCATTCTATGGGAGGATTACACATCTGAGAAAATTCACACCCATCATTTATGTGTTTTATCGTGATGGGACATTGTTCCTCATTCCGTAAGTGCAAGACCTCCTATGATTATCACCGTGGATTAGGACTTACCCCCTGAATTTTTACTAGAATTTTTGGTTTGTGTTCRGGACCTCATTGTACTTACCTGCAATTCCTGATGCTAGTTCCACAGTCCCGGCTGTACTTTCGGCATTGGTTCAGCTCATAACAATCAGCTTTCCCTGGAGCCTCGTGCTTGGTAGTGGGATGTAAGCCATTCACATTATATATAACTTACAATGAAGCGCATCTTATCCTGCTAGATGGACGGTTGTTGGATATTATATTTGTGTAAGAGCTCTCCTTCATGTTAACCATGTGCCGCAAATTGAAATGATGATGCATGGTAGGGAACGCGATTGATCATTGGTATTCGGAAAAGTAATTGCAAGTTTACCGAGTCTTTGGTTCTGCAGCAGATGTCCACCTTGCGTTTTGAAGCCAGCCAGGCGGTTGCTGGAACGAGTGTTGGTTTAGAATGATGGCTAAAGGTTGRAAATCCATAAAATCGGAAGGAGGGAGTTGTTGGGTTTCTTCATAACTGTCGTCGAATTGTAGATTGATCAATTGGAAATAAATTGATTTATTGGCAGATTCAGAGTTCTGCAAGCGCCTTGTTGTTGTTGTAGCGTTTACTTGAGAGCTAGTATTTAGGTGTAACAAAAGCTTCATCTCATCCATCCTGAGGGCATGACCGTGAACGCAGATTTTGGTCTTGTAGTTCCTTGCCGATTCCTCAGCGTCTAAGTCTGCTTATCCACGACATGTACCGCCCTCAGGGGTTGACCGGACCCTCAGGACCTGTAGGCTTGCATGCAATGAATCAGATCAGCACACAACAATGATTCTAAACACTCGGAAAGCACACAATATCCCTATAACCAGTGTCAGAGATGGACAGGTTTTTGTGATTCTCAAAGCATACTCGATGTGGGTCCATACTCATATATCCCCGCCGCTGTATGTACCTGGGCATGGTGCCCGGGACTGATCACTCAAAGGGCCCCTACCTGAATCCCTTATTTTGCAGACAGAAGCATTCATATTGTTTTTACGCCTGCAGATTCTTGTCAACTCAGCTCCCGCCCGCTCGTGCCCTGGCGYTGGCGCGAGTGGCTACGGGCCATCCTGCTCGGGAAGTGGCTGATCGAGACAGAGCCAGGAGCAAAAGCCATCTTTGTCACCTCCGACTTAGGCGGCCTGTGTTTCCTCTATATATCGACATATATGATCTATCTAAGATACACGTAGAATAGAGGTAACAAACCTCCTTCCCATAACCCCCAATGCAAACATAGTCTAATCGTCCGCTCGCTCACTAGCTGACTATCGTGTTAGAAAAACTGGAAGCCCTGGTAACAGGCTAGTCGATTGCGTTGAGAAATTCGGGCCTCTTGTATGTGAGGTCTGTATGATATCGTCACTCGGACAGCGGGCTCCGTTCTCCCATGGATGAATTTCATAATATAGCAGACCTATAGCATTTCCCTTTTCAGAATCGCCGGTTCAATCATCTCGGGTAAGAAAATAGCGGTCGTGTCTGTGCCACTTTCTCTGAAACGGATTGCCGAGATCTGGTCAACCGGCAATTGCTTCATGGCACCTTCCTCAGCCCTCCTCTGAGCGGCACGGATGAGAACGAGATTGAAGGCAACACCCGTCACAGGGAGATTCTGACCCGGAAAATATTAGCCCCGCGATTCACAGTACAATATACGTAGCTCTCACCAGCATGCTCATAATTTGAATAGCAACATTATTTGTTGTAAACCAAGCGACAAAGTGTGCGATGGTGATGGAAAGATAGAGAAGACCGGATTCTGCTAAAATCCTCATGACAAACCGGAACTGTTGCGCTGACGTCGCCATGTCGCATTCCGTGGCCACTTGGTATATTCGACGAATTAACATGACTGGATGTGTATTCAACATCTACCAACACAGGAGAGAGTAAAACATCAACTTACTTGTTGCATAGCCATTTAGAAGAGCAGTTGACGCCCAGAACGGGATGAGAACAATCCCAGGGCCCAAATTCATATTTACTGGCCCCCAACTTCGAGGACCAGTGAGGGGATTGTGAGTGTGGATGATCTGGAGGTACATCTGGAGTGCGGTGCACACGATCCCGCTGAGCCACATAAAGCCTGGAAAAATGACAACGGCGAACGATCGGCCATAAACGACCCAGCAACGATGAATCAAAATCCAATCTGCCAGGAGCGCCGTCAGGTTCGCTGAGGTGCACTATGTTTGTTGCTCAATTCTTGGTCTGCTTAGTGAGGGGACATTGACTTACTTTGACGATGGAATCCCATGCAGGACTGCGGTACACTCCCCCACGATTACCTATCACATACTCGACTGTAGCCATTGTGCTGCGAAGTGACAACACGAGATAAATCAAGTTGAACACAAAAATTAGGAGCGCAGTCGTGGCGACTATCCAATTGATCTTCTTCCTAAGTTTCCATCCTTCATCGTCAAAGAGTAGCCAGCGGAAGCAGAAAAGCAGCGTGATGAGGTACATGCCAAAAATGAGGGAAGCAGTGAATACGACGGCCACTTCCTTGTGTGCCGGTATGGAATCTGCCATCAAGAGAGGAGCGGGAGGGAGAATTGGGAGGAACGATACGGGGTAAAGAGACTGGGGTCTATGTTATATTCGAGCTGAAAGCCTGGATTCTCGGATTCTTGGGCGCATGGGAACATTGGTGCCTTGTCAAAACTTTAGATATCATATCAATGTATACTGTGCAATGAAGACAATATTAGAACATGTCCACAGATCTGGAACGAAGTCAGTTACCTTCGAAGGATGCAGAGCACGAACGCGCATGCCCGGCACGACAAAGCTCTACCAACATTCGGGGGGCCTGCTCCTTGACTCCTGTATCCTGTAACAGATGAGTGCGCTGCATATCGCTAATTAAGGCAGCGACACATCACGGAGCTAGCGGAATAACTAGGCACTGCCAAAAATTAGGTCGCCAAGTCATCATTCGGGATCGTGGTGCTGTTAAGTTGATGATATGCATCCAACCTGAGGCGTGACTCGACCAAGTGGATCTACTCGCCAATAGGACACAGGTCCCATGATGCACGGGATCGCCGCAACGCTGGGGAGTGATCATCATTTAAGCGTTCAGCGCTCGCTCAAGGATATGGGATGGACTCCGTTATTCCTGGGGCAATGACTCATGCTACTGTAAATGGCTGTCACCCTCGTCTATACTCAGTTCCTGCTGCGTAGGACTGCAGAGATGAGTTGGAGCAAGTGGTCTGGAGTCGGTTCCGCTGGAAAGAGGCAGTATAAGTATGGTTGGGAGCGAGGAGTGCACCCAGCGCGGGCGTTCCGCAACCCCAAGAACCCCGTGAGAAGGGTCTACTCCAAGTAACGCTGACCAACTTACCAACTTTACTGACATATATTGAGTACAGTCATCAATTCTCTCCTGATCGGTCACCTTGTAATCCTATCCCTTGCAACTCCAAGGACTCGCTTTTGATTTAAGCAAGACTACCTTCTCCATAATACCTCAACTTGTGCCGATTTGTGCAAAGAAGTCTGGTTTGATGCACTGGCCGCTGCCATTTGTGTCTTCATCGTTCACAGGCTGAAGCATGTGGCTGCTAATCTATCACAGACCTCGGTCCGCCTTGTCCGAAAAGACATCCAAATCACGAGTTCTGGGAAAATGGACTTTACCGTCAGCGAAGGACAGGTCAATATCTTTAGGCATGCCACTCAACGCTTGTGCACATACCACCGCCACGTGCACACGGACACATGTCTTTCCTCCGAGTATCCGGGACGAAGATCATCGACGAGCGAGGGTCAGAGGTGGTCCTGAAGGGGGCTGGTTTGGGTGGGTGGATGTTGTAAGTGATCGCTTCCAAATAGTTTACCCGTTGGCGTTTAACTGCTCGAAAAGGATGGAGAACTTCATCTCTGGTTAGCTATAGCGGCCAAGCGGGCGCCCGAGCACCCGAACTCACCTTTTCGACAGGCTTCCCTGGATGTGAATTCCAGATCCGYGAAGCGCTTGCGGAGGTCCTTGGAGATAACAAAGCCGAATTTTTCTTCGACAAGGTGGGCAACCACTCAGATGGCAGAGCTATGATGATTTAGAGTCACATCGGTAGTATCTTGAACACTTCTTCACATCCTCTGACGCCAAATTCTTCAAATCCCTCAACCTTAACTGCATCCGCGTCGCTGTCAACTACAGACACTTCGAATCTGACGCCAACCCACGTACACTCAAACCAAACGCGTTCAAGCACCTAGATCGAGTCATCAACATCTGTGCCTCAGAAGGGATCTATATCATCATTGATATGCACTCCGCCCCAGGCGGACAATCCGGCGGTTGGCACTGCGATTCCGGTTCCCACATCGCATACTTTTGGGTACATAAAGACTTCCAGGACCGACTGGTGTGGCTTTGGGAACAAATTGCTGAAAGATACCATACAAACCCATGGGTAGCGGGATATAACCTCCTCAATGAGCCGGCGGATCCCAGTCCCAAGTGCGAGAGGCTGATCCAAGTCTATGATCGTCTTGTGCGTGCTGTCAGGGGCGTCGATACAAGGCATATCGTGTTTTTGGACGGAAACACCTTTGCTACGGATTTTACGCATTTTCCGGCTGAAGCTGGGGTTAGGTGGGAAAATAYCGCATTCTCTATACACGACTATGCTGTGTATGGGTTCCCAAGTGCCCCGGAGATGTATGTTGGGAATGAGGAGCAGAGAGAGAGACTGAGGCGGACGTATCAGAGAAAGAGGAAAWGGATGGATGAAAAGGGGCTCTGTGTGTGGAACGGGGAGTGGGGACCGGTGTATGCCCGTAAGGAGTTCGATGGGGAGGCATTCGATTCGATCAATGAAGCGCGACTGAAGGTGGTTAAGGATCAGTTGGAGATATATCGCAAGGTAAGGATCATATGGGTGTGACCGTATGAGAAATCCGGACTAACATTTTATAGGATCGATTAAGCTGGTCCATTTGGCTCTATAAAGACATTGGTTTCCAAGGCATGGTTTACGTCTCCCCCGACACACCCTATTTGCGTCGCTTTAAGGATTTTCTCGTGCGGAAACACCTCCTCGCGGTCGATGCGTGGGGAAAAGACGACTCCCGCGTTAAACACATCTACGCACCCATAGTTGAAACAGTACGCTCCGCRGTTTCTGATCAGTCTCACCTCAAACTGTACCCTCCCTTGTGGACCGTCGAGGAACGCGTCACGAGGATTTCGCGCACGATGCTCGTTGCAGAGTTTTTGGTGCCTGAATGGGCCGAACTTTTTAGAGGCTTGAGCGAGGTTGAGCTCGAGTATCTTGCGAAGAGCTTCAGTTTTGAAAACTGCGTAGAGCGGGAAGGGCTTAACAGGGTGCTGCGTGAATATGCATGAGGCGGGTGGGACTTGTCGACCCTTTACGTCCTTGGCTGTTGACCGGTATTCCAATTTTCTCATTTGTAGTTCTGGTTCACCTTCCTCTTTGGAACCTACACTATCGTCTGCGGCTCACTAAGTCGATGTGGCTAAACAATCGGAAATTGCTTGGACAACATCGCTCTGTCTACAGAAATCATATATTAAAACTTGAACGCATCCATCACATCCTGATCCCGTGAGCTTAAAATTGCAGTTCTTAAACAGTTCCCCCTATGTGGTTGAAAAAAGAACGCCTTATTGAGGTATCAAACCGGTACTAGGACATGCGYCGCCAGCCGCAATATCTAAGTAAACTTCTGCCCAACCCAGCAGAAAACAACCTCGGACAATCACAATACTTCCTATCTCGCAAATCCCCAACCTCCTAAATCCGACTGCACGCACACCCCTCATACGCAGCCATTGCCCACTATAACCATCCTTGACCAGGGCTTTCACCATGCAGCCTATGTCTGTTGCCACCACTACTTCTCGATCCCGAGTTCCTCCAGCAAGAGCCGCCTCTCCCGTTTGCACCACAAACCGATCGTCACCATTAAGCAGACCTCGAGGACCAAACACCCAAGCTCAAACGGTGTCGCAATCGATCGATTCTTGCGCTCCTCGGGCCGCAGGTCCGACGAGTCACCATAAATAACGGCAGTGGACGCGCTAACGACGCCCAATGCAACTATCCATACGAAAGCGAGACACCACACGGCATAAATATTGACCTTGACCGAAGATGCGGGAAGTGTTTCTGGGGGCCATTGGCCAGACGCGCACAATTTTATTTCCCTTGAGCGTTTGTAACAAAGAACACCGTGGTGGATCATCGTCAGTCCGAATCCGACTTCGGTCAGATATACTGAGGTAGTTCCGAGAGTGACCATTGAGGATGCGAAGGCGGCGAGGGATAAACCCTGGGAAGTATGGATAAATTGGTCCAAATGCCGGCTAACGGGATTGGTGAGGAGGACGTGTGGTTCAACAGTGGGTGTTGCCGTGACCGACGCGGCGCGTTCTGGGGATTCGGGAGCGCCGGGACTGGACGGCGGGTAGTCGTAGGATACGACAGTTGTTGTACCGCTGCTGATTGTCCTGGAGGTTGAGGTGTGGAAACTCCGAGAGTTGTTCAGGYGCGGCGCCAACCAGTCGCTTGTGCCTTGATGACCACCTCTCGTCATAGTGATAGAGAAAGAAGGAAACCTGCGTCTATTCGACGGCGTCGTAGCCGCAAGCGCCAAAGATGCTTGGCAATGGTCACACCCGTGTTTTACCATGGTCGTTGCTCCTCCCACAATCATTTCTTTGAGATTCCACGAACAGCACGTAAATCTCGAAGAAGCATYCAATCAGATTCAACCAGCGAACTATACTACCCCTATAAAYTCGGAACACATTTCTTCAGAGGAGAATCTCGAAGGAACGGGACGGGATGAAGACAAATTCCATCTACGGCTACAAGAGACGGGAGAAGCTTCGCCAACTTGTTGAATGTATCAGGACTAATGCTACAYGTAGCCCAATTTGTCACCAACTTCCCACCCACAAGGTGTCCCCGTCACRCAGGGAAATACTAGAGGACAAGATGTCTAGATAACAACAAAAACTCTAGACTAGTACAAGAGAGGCCTTGCGCTACTCGGTTTAGGGACCCAGAGCCAGACGCCGTTAGCCCAGGCGATAACTTCGAGCCCAAATATGCCACCCAACTTGGACATTCGCTAAGCCATGCCTCCGGGTTTGTTGCGTGAAGTGCATAGAACAGGAAGCGGTAAAATGGTCTACAAAGTCTTCCATTAGACATAATCAATTCCCGATTATAAATAGCCTAACAACAAGGCGTTTACAGAACTCTTGAGCTGCCCAGTAAGGACATTTCCCTCCCATCACCTTACTGAATGAAGAAGCTAAGAAAGCATCAAGGCGAGACCCTGACCTCTCCGCTTCATATATCTGAGCGTCTCAGCTCTGGCTATTATTCTAAACTAGTATCCGTCTCAGCGGGTGCTCTGCTCGTAYCGAAACGCAAGCTTGAGGTATATCGTGAGATCAAGGACTCAGTAAGCTTGCAACCAGCCTCGCGGGTCCCAATGATYAATCGTGTTCCCTGAAGAGAAGCTTCAGCCAACTGCATGAATACTTCGCCCGTGAGGAGGTCTTACGCAAATACAATATATAACCGCACGCCATCTGGTGAAGCGTAAAGCGCATTTTCGCAGATTATAGAAGACACGACGACTTACGGTCCTTCGCCAATTACGAACAAAGTAAGGTTATCCRCACACTGCGCGAGTGCTTCAAGTATAGCCATTACTATGGASTTTTRATCAGTGATGGTGGGATGGGCAAGGTACGCTTCTCTGACCGAATATTCTGACCAAGGGCAGTGGGTCAACCTTAATCCATGACTATGATCAGAAGTCTTGAACACTTACGGGATTACAAATAGCGTCCCATCACGATAGACCACATACACAAAGGGCGAGAGATTTCTCAAATGCATGATTCTTTCGCGGAACGAGTCTCCAATGGGCTCAAATTGCCTCAGAACCTTATATAGTTTGATGAAGGTTACCAGAAGCTCAATGCCTGAAGTGATTGAGAAATATCTTAGAAGTCAATGGCAGGTTGACACACCGGTACCAATGAGCGTGCAGATCCTGTTGTGTATCAGTCCTCCGTTTGGAATATCACACTAGACCAACTAACCAATTGGCCATGATGGAAGCCGCCGCAGGATTAAACAGGTGTTCAGGGTAAGTATTCCAGCATCCATGTAACGGATATGAATCGACCCCGAACTCTGTATAGACCAACATGGACATGATGGCCAACATCAAGCCCGTCTGAATAGTTACTGATGATTAGCACAATACCCCCGTGAAAAAATACACACAAATAATTCAGCTATACCAGGTGTTTAATAGCGCAGAAACGGTTCCAGGGTAAAAGACCCACCAGCTACCGCCGCGCAGAGAAGGATTGTGACTGGGTGATGTTTATAACGGGTGTTGAGTACGGGGCAAAAATACCCACCCTTGGTGTTGTAGCCCCACAGTGCACGTAATCTCAAGACCAATAATGTCTTCATCAGTCCAGGAAGAATAAATCCAATCAAACTGCCATATTATGTTGAATTGCCACCCGGATGCCAAAGGGTAACTCACGAGCCGCTGATCATGTTATGTGCTGTGCACCTGGAAGCTCATAGTAGGCATTTGCAATAATCATAGAGCTTATTGGCCTACATCTATTRGATAGAATCAGATCTACGATATGATCCATTGATTCACAGTAGAGGCTCACAGATCGAGGAAGGAAACTTGTTAGCTCGGCTAAAACGTTCGATATGTCTCAGCTATGAATCAGATTGGGAGAATAACTAATTTCTACCATAGATGATAAGTCTTGAGTCTCGTCTTAGCTCGTTCGCGAAGAGAGATGGTAGGGTACATACACCAAATATAGAAAGGTCATGAGACGGAATGAGACATAAAGGAGTCGGACCAAAGACCATTTCTCCCTACTTCGAGTTGAAGTTGAGTACGGGTGGATGGTGGGTATGTGACGCACCGGTGAATATATTTAATCCATAATTGGAGTGAGCCTTTGATATACGAAAGATTGAGTCCGCATACCTCTTCGGGAAACATACAAAAGGAATCATAGACAAGTAAAGTGACTGTTGGCACTGGTGAAAATGTGCCGTCAGTTGCTCGTCCCCAAATGTAAATGCAAACAGGAAGACGGACGGTGGAGGTAGCCCCTAAGTTGCGTGAACTGGTAATCAAATAAGAGGTCTTCTGTGGTGAGGGCGTAGTCAGACATATGGAGGGTGCTAAGTGGGTTCGTTGGCACCGTTTTTACTTATATTCAAGCTCGGTAAATATCCGCCCCGAATCCGGCTGGTAGTCTAGTTGACTACCCCGCTAATGATAGCAGGGCCATAGTCATAATTGCCTAAAAGTAGGCCATCCATGCCACCAACTGTTTGCTGTGGGTGCTGGCGTCCCGAGTAGCTACTAGCTAGAACTCAACGCAGCCTAAAGACAACACTAGTTCAAGGATAGCTTTGGCAAGCTTGCAACAAATAGAGTTCATTTGATTACACCCTAAGACCTTGAGCGTTTATCAATGGAGCCGTTCCCCGCGCCTGTACTGTAACCCACATGCAGTTAGCCTCGCAGCTTCCAATTTCGTCTGTGAGCTATGAGACCCCTCTGGAGCAATTTCTACCCTAGAAAGATGCTCCATCTGACCATCAAAATTCACAATAGTTAGATGAAGCTAGAGGGATGCTCGGAACGACCGGCCGCGGCATGGAAGTTACATAGTTAATGCATACCCCAAGGATCACTACACAAGCCAGAGGTCTGGCAGTTCAGTTGGTTTCGCTTGATGATAGTGAGAATAGCATAGAGGGTTAGATCCCCCCCATGCTTACCACTGGATGTTATCCCCTGTACGCCCAATACTATTCAACTTGGCTCAAAACGCCATTGACGATCAATCCCCCCACACTCAACCCAACACCATCCAACGAATTAAAAACCAACCTATAATACACTCAATTAAAAAAAAAACCCACAAGGGGAGGGGGAAGGGGGTATATATATCCATTTCCTCTTCACCTCACACCTCACACCGAACTCCCAATCAATCTCTCCTCCACCGTCCCCACCCCCACCCCCATCCCACCATTATTCCCATTCCCATCCCTCCTCCCAACCCTCTCAACACTCTCCATCATCCCCARCCCACACCCCTCCAACTTCCCAAGCACACCCTCATAAAYCTCCTTCTCCCCCGGCCCACTCACACCCCTAATCCCAACCTTCCCATCCAACACATCCAACGCCGCAAACGCCACMGGCAAMCCAACAGTCCTAGCCATCGCAGACGATCCCTCCACATCATCGCCATACACCACCAAACTCGACCTATGCACTTCCTCTTCCGCATTGGAAGGATTACCGGAAAGATTCTTGGCTATAACCTCATGACTGAGCACCACCATATCCCTCTCCCCCGGTGCATAGCGCAATCGTTGTGCAAGCAGCATCGCAAACAACTCAAGCGGCGTATGCGCAGCAATCGGCACCAAACCACCACCCCTGCTGTTGGAGGTAGTGACCGAACCACGCGCAGACCACAACCCAAGCCACTCAAGCGCACCCAACGTCTCCTCAAACCTCCCTTGCCCCATCACACTCGACGTCTGATGATGGTCCCAGGGCATCGCATCCCGCATAAGCGCTTCCAAACTCCTATTATCAACATCCACGTCAAATCCACACGAGGATTTAAGTTTGAGCGCGAGCGCCTTGGGTAACAGTGCACCCCATGCGTCGATGGAAATCTTGTTCGAGTCTTCGAGTAATCCTAGATCTTTGAATGATTGCATGAGAGTGCAAAAGCCCGGATAGCTGGTCATCATCGTCAGGCATTRGCTGGATTCGATCAYCAAGGGAGTGTGGGGGAGCACACATACCGCAGTGTACCGCGTACYAGAGTCCTCAACGACGACTCAGTCAAGCCATAAGTCTCACGGTAGGGCAAACTGTCCCTATTCGCTATTCCCTCGAGCTCAACATTCTGCATAAGAGGTATAGGGAGACGGGGAAAACCAGAACGGAGCACATCCTCCCCAAGAAGACGCACAACCTGCCACAAGTATATCAATACCCTCAAAAATCCCCCTCGAATAGACAAAGAACACACTCACCCTCCCATTGAGCAAATATCTCACTCCTTGATTCGCAGCCCTCAGTACACCCATGGGGCTCCAACTAAACTTATACTTGAGCGGAACAGCCTTCCCACCCACACCGTCGTAAACCGCGTCAGGGGCCGGCAGTCCCCCACAAAACGASGTGAAAGAAACAACCTCTTTACCCTGCGATTTGAGATGGTTGACGAGTGAAATGGCGGAACAGTGGTCGATACCAGGGTCCAGTCCGATTTCATTAAGCAAGAGAACGTTCGCTTGAACGGCTCTATCAGGGGTTGTTTAAAAGATGATTAGGGGGGGGCATGGATTAAAAGTAACACACGTACTGGTCGTGCAGCTTGCGCATGTCTTCAGAGATATAAGACGCAGTGACGAGATGTTTTCCATTCGCAATGCACATCTCTGCCGCGTCAATATGGAACGTGGCCGGTAGCAAACTGTGAAAGTCAATGGTTATGAGCGTGATGTATATCTATATAAGTGGCTTACCTTATAACCACATCAGCCTCCTTCACCAAATGCTCGTACGTCTCTCGCCTTCCTACATCAACAATCCGATACTTGATATTCCCATGTTCCTGTCCATGACGAATCGCAAGCTTCTGAACTTCACCRAGCATATTACTAGCTGCACAATATCAGTCCCGCGAAGTCATCCAAGCGGAAAAACAGAAAACACAACTCACCAATCACAAGTTCAACATCACTCCTCTTGGCAATCTCCTGGACAGCAGGCCCAGCCACCATTCCACTTCCCAACATCAACACCCTCTTCTTCTTCCCCCTTCTTTCAGCACCGACGGTCGCAGTTGCACCTACACTGTCAGATTGCTCCATTGCACTCTGATGCCACTTATCCACACTCCCCTGCAACCACTGATGTCTTTCCCTCAATCTACCCCCAGCAGCTATCGTAGCACGATCAAGCGCCTCCCACAACCCCCCACCCTCACCACCCTTCCACTCATTACTCGCCCCCTCACCACYATTATTTACTCTATGGATCAAGGTGCGAAGATACGGAGAGAGCTCCTTGGAAAAGTGGTTCGATGCATCCAAAGGAAGCGAGGAAGGAAGAATATCAACCGACATCATCGTCAGCTCTCCACTCGTATGCGAAACGGTGAACKTGTAAGTCGGYTCAGAKAGCGTGGTCGATCGTTCGAGGAACTCGAGGCCGCCCTTGATATCGCAACTGATATCACCAAAGCATTTGCCTCTGGTGATCGCACCAGGTAAACCGAGAGACTGGGCTTTAGCCACCGCGCTGGCCAGTTGTTGTGTCGACAACAGACGGGGGAARCCAGAGGACCAGCCTGTRCCATTRATGAGGAGTGTAACGTAGGGCATTATCTGTTGTATGACCGTCGTGAACCCTYCWAGAGGACAAATGASATGAAAAATAAAGAGGAAACGTACGCGCTCTCCGAACACACTCCTCCACTCGCTTGGATTCGCATAATAATCCTGGCGATCAAATGCTTTCCCGTCTTTCYTCACAAAGTAATCTTCRGGTTTKGCATGTACTAAATATATCTACGGTGCCGATAAGCACGAGATGCATCCGTGRGTGACGAGTTGAAAGCCATACCTTGGTATTATCAAATTCTACTCATTGATGGGGCATCAGAAAAGWAAAAGAAAACATCAATGAGATACTGACCCTCGGAGCGWACCARCGCATCAAGTTCATGMACGCCWATCTTCTTCAGCGGCAATTCATCGAGCATAGAAAGACTTCCGCGAGCAACATTACCCGATCTAAGATTAGCAACAGTCAGGGACCCCATGAGCTATGTACGATCAATTCGGAGATAAGAAACGCACCCAGTGACGCAGATGATCACGGGGCCAAGTGCCTTTGGAGTGCCTTGGGTTGAGATCCAAAGGCCKACTTCTCGAAGGGCCGCGCGTAATCGCTCGAGAGAGGGTAGTGTATGCGGWCGGGGKGTATACTTTTTTAGGGGCAGGGATGTCAATAAATGATGGTTGCGTGGGGTTAGGAGATGAACAGAATTGGGTTAGGGTTTAGACGCGGTCTTGTCTTTCATTTACGAAAGATGCAGGATGTGAACAGAGAATGCGACTCACGAGGAAGGGTGATGCGATCCCGAGCTCAAGATGAGCATGGGCCATGGCCGAGAGGGACTCAAGAACACCAGCGACTAGTCCATATGTCAGTCAAATGACCGTTCAATTAGAATCTGTCGTGAACCTGACCTCCTGCRAACCAGCCAAATCCAACCGTTCGTTTTCCCGCACCATTCGTCAAGAGTTCATAATCTATCAACCTGGGCCACGATTCCAAGTTTGCCTCGAAACCAGCTACTGGGCCAGGGCCGGCGGAGGGAGCGACGAATTGAGATAGGAGCCCCGTGTTGTATGGTTGCCCTTTGGCTGTGTGTGAGAACATGACATGGGWGCGGGCGACCGCCCGATTGGCAGTGGACAAACGAACGGGAGAACGTTGTCGTGCCAATTCGTSCATGGGAGTCTCCTTGATGCCCAGTATGATATGGGCTTGTTCCAGCGAAGTGCTGACCCTTGCCCCAGCCTATATGCGGATCCGACGATGTCATTGGTCTGCAAGCGATGAAAAAAGATGGTCATTTCCGGCTCACCTTCTCGTATTCGCCAGCGGAGAACATACGTCGTTCACAAGGCTCGACAAGAACCTCGACGCCTTCCTCCTGCACCAATTGATGCACAGTGTCAGGGGTGAGCGGGGCGCGTCGCTCCCAGATCCTGTTAGGATCCTCCCTGCGCATACCGAGTGTGAGCTTCTGCAGCGCTCGCTTTGTGGACCGCATCCTGGAGCTGGTGTTGTTGGAGTGGTAAGTTGGGGAGGATAGACGCCGATATGGACGGGGCATTTAAACCGGGGGCGGGTGAGATCCGAGCCGCGTGACGGTGGGGGGGAGGGGGCGCCTTCTGTGTTGCCACCCTGAGCGGGATCACTTACACGRCTGCCCTGACACTCGTCTCGTCGGTCTCGTCCTCCCCCGACGAATGACATCACTCGTGTGCTCTGATGCAGGGCAGAAACAGCTCCTCTTTGCAGCCAACTGCCGTGCGCTCCCACGCAGGGTGTCCTACGCAGGGCCCCGACTAGCGGGTGGACCACTGYGGAGGTGCATCGGAGCTTGGAGGGCAAAAGAATAAAGCTTTGTTGGACAGATTGCAATCACCGTCATGCCAAGATGCTTCTGTCGACAACTTCGTCATCGTTTCGTCTCTCGTCCCAATGGCTCTCGACCCGATACCTCCCACGTGCCCCAGATAACATTCCCACCGTCTTCTACCTGCCACGCTTGCGAGTACTGCATAGCGCCTCGTGGTGCAAACTTGGTAACCGAGGCGACTTTCCTGGTATCCTACCCCTGGCTTTCGAGCACGGAGGACAACACGGTTGAATCACTGATAGCCTTTTTGCCGCACCTCTATATCATCTGGTGCTCAAAACCTCAGGGCATTGTGATCTCGGTTCAACTTGCGTCACGCTCCAGAGGAACAGACTCCAGCGACACTTCCCCTGCTCATACCTAGAGTCCTGCCCATCCGCCAATGTTCGGTCCCCCCAAGGCCACACCCAGCAAGGGGACCGATTATATTAGACCTGAAGACCTCRATAATGTGAAGATGGTATCGAGAAAGGTGGGGCTTTTTACTTTCCTCGATTCTCTCCGCCCTCGTTATGAGACCGGACGCAAAAAGCATCGGCACATGCACAAAAAACTATTTGCTACTACCTCCTTCCCCCGCTGGGGGTGCACATTACGATCTGCTTTTGGATCGGACGGACAGTGTGCCAAATTCTCCACCGTCCCCTTTTACCCCTACCGACAATGAAGACGAAGGCGAGACAATAATGGTAGGCAACACGCGTCGTGTCCTGATGTTCCATAGATAATCTGCCCCTTGTTTGGAGAAAGACACTTTGTAGGATATGATCAGCCCGGGTTCCACTACTCTTTTTGCACGCGACCTCTGGAGGATGTCCGCAGTCAAGACTACTGCATACCCCTTTTGGTATTTTTATTTTACACGTTGGAAGATGCTTTCCGGAGGGTCGTAGGGATCTATGTAGCATCGGGGTTTTTGGCTTTGATATCGCTTTATAGCATAGCGCGACTTTGCCCTTTTTATTCCTGCAGTTTACACCCTTTTCAAATCCACTGGAAGCGGGTTTACTAAGACATGGAATGGACTACTTTGCTTCCTCGTTTTTCTCTGATCCTCTCCCACTGCATACCTCGTTTTGCGAGTTGCCTACCGTTTTCCTTTAAGTACTAGTTTCTCCTACTCCAACGTCCAACGACATTCTTCATACATAGCCCCCCTAGTGAAGTGTCACGCCAGCATGGATGTGTTGTGGGGATGAAATAAGTGAAACGATAGTTTGAGGGAGTCAATATTACCGAATGATAAAATCGAGGCAGTGGATAGGGTGGCGAGAGCATGTATAAGCTCGTCACTAGGTGAAGGAATCATAGAGAAGCCTCGATCCTATCATAAGGGTTTCAAGTGAACCTGCTTATCTTTGAGGCTTTGACTGCTCCCCCCTTTATTTGCAGTGACAGATGAGCGGTGCCATACTCGCAATACCAACCGAATCACCTTCTCTTCAACTACGATTCCACTCGCTTCCGAACTCCTATTTTGTTGGATTACCCCTAAAGTTTCTTTTGTCTTTTCACTTCCTAAATGCGTGCCTTTATTCATTAAAATTTGGTATCCAATTTGCTACAAACAACAAGTCTTTTTTAAGGGTTCGTGAGAGAGGGTTCAGGCAAATGTGTGCTCACAGCCGAGAGCAAGGTGGGTACACTTCTCCACAAGATCCCATTGCTCTGCGCCCCACTCACAACTCACCACACTCGGTGATATTTCGAGAGAGAGGCCGCTGCATTCACCCCCGTATTCAAGGATCAGAGTTAGTTCAGGATGATGGCCCAAGCATCAAGTTCGAAACCCTGCCCGCCACGCGTGTTGTCTCTAATTTTTTATTTGTCAATGAGGTTGTATGAACTATGTTTTTAGTTTTCCTTTCAGAAATAGAAGCAGGACATTCCATACTCGATGACGCCCCCCTTGCCTCGGTAAAAACTCGAGGTTGAGACTGATCTGCCTGGACTTTGCCTCGTACGCAACCCCCCATCCTCGATAGGGTCATGCCCATTGCTCGGATCCGCCTCCCACCGACCAAACAATCAGAACGCCACCGCGTATCTGGCTACTTCTCAAGCAACACCCAAGGTTCCAACTGTGGAGTTAGGTCCAGCCGCAGACTTTGCTGTAATATGGGAATCACCCAACCCCTTCAAGGGAACGCACTTGCAGGGAGGGTAATTATTACTCAAATATATATTCTGTGTCATGTAAGGCCTTCAGTCCTGATATCTGACTTTGATTAAAGGGATAATTAACACTTGTCATCGTAATCCTCCTTTATGATGGACTCATCTCTACTGTACTTCCTAGCCTAGAACGTCGTATACCCACCGATAGCAACTCGATAATACTATTTCAAACCTCTTATGTTACAAGCACAAGAGGAATGTCACCTTCCATGAGGTGAAGCACAACGTGAAGCGTGAAGCGCGAACGCGAAAGGTGACGCGAATAATACCCAYACAGAATAGGCGTCATATTTATCCAGCTCTACCAATCCGCAGCACGCGACCACAAATTTGTTGCACACCCAAATAAACCTATTCAACCTGTAAACGCCTCTTTAGCACGTCTTGAATGCCGCCTGGTGCAGTATCAAACTTCAAATGCATAGCCTCAAAATATTTAACCCCAAAATTTGGGAATGAGACAGGAGAGCAGTTCGAAGATTTGAATATATATATATATATTCGAGTGGTATCAACTCGCTATGCTAGAACAAGTGAACAAGCTGTCAGAACATGCCAAATTGCCCAAGGTCCAGATGTACCTGATTTGATACAAATGCACAGCAGGTAGAGTGGAGGTGAGGAAGAATACAAAGTGAAATTCTGACTGAGGAACTACAACCATAGTAGCTACATCTTAAATACTTATGATAATGCATGATAACTACTCAGAAGTAATTGTCAGGATGTTAAGGAAACAAGAAACAAGTGATATAGAAACAAGGAGAAGGGTTTGATAGAAAATGACGAAACAATATGAATTGTGAAACAACACGGAAAAGTGTGGAGGATGTGCAGATCTGCATCCACGGTATGGTGTGTAACAAGGAGCCCTGATCCTAAGGGTTTCAAGTTTTCTCTTGTCCTTTCACTTCCTAAAGGAGTGCCTTTCTTCATAACATAAGATTAACTTATTATTCCATTCGGGCCAAACAAAAAGTCTTTTTAAGGTTTCGTGAGAGAGGGCTCAGGAGATGTGGGCTCTCAACCAAAACGGGGGTTAAACGGCTCCCCTACCGCTGCCAACACAATTGACGCACACACGCAAGTACCATCCCGTCCCGAGTGTCTTCCTCCGTCTACGTCATTCTCGATGCTTTTTCTTGCAGAGAAGACAACATATACTTGTGTACAGATACAAAACTTCAACACCTCTTACTCATCCGGTCCAGGGATGTTCGCGCCTAGTTGAAACCGATCACTCTCAATTTATCTAATTTCTACGCAACATCTGGCTTCTACAGACTCGAGTTTGAGGAACTCCAGAATCGAAAGAGGCTCCAAAATCATATAAATCCGCGCGACAAAATCCTTCTACCTTGATAAATTTTCGCCTCCATCTCACTGGATTCGTGGTTACTGACCCCCTTCCATCCCATTTACCCTTGCTTGAGAATCCGGGATGTACGACGTCCTTGGCCCATGGATGATCACACAGCATGTACCGTCCATACTCCCTCCTTAATCCATCTGCGTATAGGTAGGTCATCGCACTTCTGCCCCCCTCCCCCAAGTCATATCATCCCTGAGCTCAGCGTCCATTTCTCCACTCTCGTACGCGTCGCCTATTGTCCATTCCATCATTTCTAATGCACATTTCCAAAACTAATGCTCCAAGTGGTTCCAACGGATCGACCGGTTGGGCCAGCTGTTCAATGGTACTAGCAGCCGAGTAGCATTGTAGCTATAACACGCCCAGTGGAAGCAGTCCTGAAACAAGGTGGCGGTAATGGATCGACAGGGACTGGACGATCGATGGATGATTTTTGCAGGTTGTCAGTGGATCAAATTTCTTCCTTTATGGTCAATCTGATGTGTCGTAGCACAGGTTATGAAATATGCGCAAGGGGGAAGAGAACACGACCCTTTCACACTCTCTGATCGATRGTACTCATCCGCAGACGAATGATGGCCGGTTTTCCACAAGAATACATTATGAAGCCCCGCTCCCCCGCACGTCGATACCTAAACGTGTCCTTTATGTTCGGCAGCAAACATCATTGCTACAGTCGGCGCGTCCTGGAGCTGGACTTCAGACTGAGTAAGTTTATGACGCGGCGCTCGCCGACGACATRCATTACCCCCAGCCTGAACGACACGTTGAGAACGTACTGCGTGTTATAACGCGTAATATACCCCTTTTGCCGCCATCTGCATGAGATTGATCATGAGATACCAACAGCCCGTTCTCCCATTTAAACAACATTAAAACCCAGTCTTTCCCACATCCTTGATTCTAGAACATGGCTCTGCACCGGCGTGCCCCCACCATGTCTGCTGTTGGCCACCCCTAAATTTGTCGCTTATCCAGAACCCAACAAAGCACCCACGGCGCGAGCCTCGTCTTTCAGTAAACTCAACGTTTGAGAGTAGCCTTTTGGCCTTGCTTCTTCTCAATCTTGATTAAGGCCTTTGCCCATCCTTAACACCGTAGTGATGCCCCGATAGGCGCCTTTCTCATGAAGCCTGGAGCACGCAGTTCGCAAACCGAAAGAAAACAAGAAGGAAGCCCTTCGCCCTCCACGTGTTTTCAGAGTGAGAACCCCTCCGAAGAAGGATTGTCTGCCTTTATGAAGGAAGGAAACTGAACGGAGCCCTCTACCTCGCCCCCAGTCACTTCCGATATTCAATGGCTGCTCCCCAATATATCACCATACGCCCTCAAAGTGGCCCTACCCACTGTCCACCGCCGTTGCTAGACCCACCCGCTCCACAACTGCGATCCGAGCGTGAGTCCAAGTCTAGCCCCGAACAGTGGCATCCACTCTTTCCACCCAACGACACAGACTTCACCTTGCGTTCTCTCGAGGGAACTCTGTACGGCGTTTACTCTTACACCCTCCGGAAAACATGCGGTTTCTTCGCTACTATGTTCACCCTTCCCCGCTGCATACCCCCCAATCAAGACCCATGCTTAAAACCGAACTCACACTTGGGAAATGTACATCAGGTTTTGGATGTCTACGAGCCCGACGCCGTCCTTTCCCTACTCCTTCCTCTCCTCTTTGGTCTCCCTATACCACCGTGGGAATGCCTAGATCAAGCCGAGCGCGTGCTCGCACTGGCAGAGAAGTTTGATGCTCCAGGGGCGATCGCGAGTATTCGACCGACGCTTTTCGCACCCAAATTCAGGGACACAGACCCCCTTCGGCTGTATGCCAATGCAAGACATTTTGAGTGGAACGAGGAAGCGAGGTTAATGCCGCTGTATACCCTGACGCTGAACTTGTATGATTCGGCACATTCGGCGGTTCTTGCGCGGATGGCGTCCAAATATATTATGCCTCTATTTGAACTCCACAGGAAAAGAAAAGAGATGTTTAGAGAGATGCTGGATAGCCCCGAAAGGTTTACTGCGGGGAATAGGTTCGTGTATTTTATGTGGATACCTCCCTTACCAGTGCTAGCTGATGAGTATGATTCATCGCGTGCTCGTGTTCGTCATTATAGTGAACCTTATCACTGCAGCCGTTGTGGTGTGACAGAACTCGCAAACCACACATGGCGGGGATACAAACACATTCTGTTACTCGAAATTGAGCGGCGACCGCTGGGAGACCGGATAGGGCTTTTATCCGGTGGATTGTCAGATTGTGCGGAGGCGCTGGCATGCTGGGATGCCAGGTGTACGAAGGAGGGCTGTGGAGGATTCAATTACGATCGATATGCAACCTTGAAGCAGATTAGAAATTGCGTTCAGATGCTTCCTGTTCGATAGAAGAGTAGGCCATGTGTCAGGGTGTGGTAGGTTAAACTAGTGTTACGGTAGGTAGCTGAAAGAACGCTATGGCATGGAGTGATTTGAAGCTTAAGCCCTCAGCCCTCAGGAATGAAGGGATCAAAACTTCAAACCCTGACCTATGAACTCAATCGGCCTCTGAGCCCCTTGATCTTATCTCAATAGATGGATCAGCATTTATGCCTCATATGCATTTAGAGACTCGGGGCGAGCAGGTTGGGCTGTTACGAGGTTGTATTGGCCACCTATGGGGAATTTTCTGTGCAGGATGGGCGGCTCGCCCAAGAATCTCGCACCAAACTTTAGTGGGCTCTGGGTGTAACTCGACCGAATAGCCCGCACGCACTAATGCCTCATCCTCCAAACTTAAGTGGGAGCGGGATAGAACAACCGCTAACACTGCCTCAGGCCTCAGAATGGAATGGATTCCTAGGGGCCACGGACATTGGAAAATGGTCAAAATGGCCATTAGATAACCGGTTGATCTAACAATTACCCCATCTTCGCACGCGCAATACACTGCAAACTACTGCTTTAAGGTCCGATGGCTTCCTCAGCTGCCAGAGCAGAGAGACAGATAAAAGCTCTATTCTTAGAGACATATTCTATGTTTGATACAGAAGTTATATGGTGGCCAAAACATAGCGAGATTTCAGCCCGTATGAGACCCAGTACAGCCCCGCATGCGTACATATATAACCCTGGGGATCTCGGAGGCGTCCCTCGGCTTCTAAAAAAAACATATGTGTCACGTGATGCATAACAGCCAATTGTACTGCCCTGACCTGTGCGTCCATATTTAGATCGCCAAGATTGGCCATGCAGTTCAAACCCGCTATACAGCTCTGGCTGTTCCGGCGAGTCCCTGTCCAATTGTGCGCTGGGATATTTGGGGAAATCAGGACACACGTCCAGCTGAAAGCACCGCTCTGGCCATTGCTTTGACCTACAGGGTTTCCCGAACCATTCCATTATTCACGGAATTGATGTGCTGCAAGAAAGGGCTGATGCGTGTCCCCGCCTCCGATCATCGAGACTGCTGGAATGGGTTAGAATGCTGATATACCAATTTTCCTGGACACACAAAAAACTAGTTGCTATGCAAAAAATGCACGCCACGCACATATAAATGCAAGGCTTGCGACGGTTATCCACTTGCAGCACCGATACCCTTCGTCCTCCTCGTTCCCTTCCGTTAGCAACCCCAGCTCTTCCCACTTCAATGATCGGGTCTCTAGTACTTGTTCTGGCCAGTATATCTAGCGCGTACTCCGCTGTGTTTGAAGTTCAGGTTGGCCCAAATGGCACCCTCACATACTCTCCTGAATATGTCACCGGGGTTGCGGGCGACGTGATCAGATTCACTTAGTGAGTAGTCAGGTATTGATTAGCTATATTGGACCCTAAATGATCTTAATAGTAACGCAAAGAATCATTCGGTCACACAATCAACGTTTGACCAACCGTGTATGCCACTCCCGGATGGATTTGATTCTGGTTTGTGAGTATACKTCAGTATCAAGCTCGAGTTTGGAACTCATCTTGACCTCAGCCTGCCGTTCAATCCAAATGATACACTTCCTAATCCAACCAAGGATATCACCATTCAAGATGGCAACCCTCTTTGGTTCTACTGTAAACAACCGGTCGGCAACCACTGTGGTCAAGGTTGTCTTGTCATTCTTATTTAGGCCGAACTACGTAAACTGACTTCTCGCGCTCTGAACGCCAGGCATGGTGTTCGCCGTTAATCCTGGCTCCCCCGACAGGTTCATGCAATTCCAAAATGCTGCAAAGGCCACATTCAATGCCACTACTTCCACCTCGAGTGTCGCCAGTGTCGCGACTACTCCTACGCCGCAGCCCTGGGAAACAGCAACTGCCACAATTAGTCAAAATACATCGGTCTGGACAACTACTTATACTAGCTACCAAGGAGCTGCTGGTAAGAGTGCATCGTAATGTCGAATCCAAATGGGTGCTGATCTCAGAGCAGTGCCGTCGCCGGCGCCTGGAGGGCCTGTTGACCACAAAATTATCGTTGGCGACAATGGAACCCTGACTTTCAACCCCCCCAATATCACTGCCGCTGTTCGTGATACAGTGACGTTCGAATATCGTGCCAAGAACCATACCGTCACCCAGTCATCGTTTGGTGCTCCTTGCTCAGCCAATGGTGGCTTCGATTCTGGATTGTAAGCTATTGTCCACCTCTAATCGTTTGCATGAGCTCAAGGAATCGACCATAGTAAACCAGTGGCCAATGGTAGCGCCACCTTCCCCACATTCACGATCACCATCAATGATACAGCACCGATTTGGGGTTACTGCCGCCAAGAGGGTCACTGCTCGAAGGGAATGGTTTTCTCTATTAACGCAGTCGAAAATGGTCCTTGGAATTTCACAGCCTTCAAGGATGGGGCTACAGCTTCAGCTAACTCCACCAGCGGTAACTCCACTGGCAATGGCAATGACGCAGCTGTAAACCGCCCCGCCGCTGCTCTAATGGTCGGATTGTTCGCTCTTGGAGGCATGCTCCTCTGAGGARCAAAGACTTTGTAATGTTTATTTATGATTGGGGTGGACTTTGACATGATACCTTCGACCTAGAAGTATGACTACTCGCAGGACTCACGAATGAGCTGTAGTGGTAATGATGTTCGTATTATGCTACCTGATGCTAGCCCCACAATTAATGCATGTGATCATTTGAAATTCGTCTCGCTTTGAGGCGGACAGTAATACGCATCACTGTTGCTGATGTCATAAATCAGCTTCGTTCTAGCTATTTAGTCGGCAACTGACAAACGATTTGCTTCCAGCATTCCACCGCCTGTTATGGATAATGATGTGTTATGGGTAGTAGGTCGCTGCGAGTTGCACTCGATTATTTTTAGTGAGCAGAAGCGCCGATACCGTGGGTAAGTATGGAAACCTACAGTATCTTGGACTAGTATCTCCGGTATTTGATGTAGCTCGAACTCCTGCCGTAAGGACTGGCGTGAATTGAGGGTCTGGAAACGTAGGTTGTTTAGCACATCCGGTGAATGCTTTGCYCGAGGCTCACCGTGAGAAGCGTATTTCTGATCACCACCAGAGAGGCTTATCCGGTTTGTAACAACGAAGATTCAGACCCACTCACGTGTATATCCTCCCCAGAGGCTATCGTTAGTTCAGAGAGGGAAATGGCACAAAAGCGGCGAAGAACTTGTGGCGAAGGGACTTACGAAGGCGAAAATTACATGAAAGTTGTTGTTTGGAAGCGCCGTCTGAGGTTGCTTAATACAAACAAGGCGATGAGTGTTAGTGGAATAACGTACGAAGGCCACTAAATCCATTATCTTTGAGAGAATCTCCTCGGTCAGGGTACTGACATAAATAGCGGTATCCAACTTACACAAAAGAACGCTCCGAAAGCGGCGATTTCTACAGATGATCTAATGATACGAGTGATGACGTTGTCGCTTTCTGATATTGACACCGTAAGCGGTGTGATATCATCAAGGCAGCGAAAATACCTCACTTTGATCGCCCGTCCTACTCCTGCTGAGGTACCACCACAACAGAAGTCTGACATCAACTTGGTTTAATGGGGGGGGAGAAGCAGACCGCCTTGTGCCACTGACGTAATGCTAACATCGCAAACAACAGCTGCGATTTGCCATGCATCGACATACGGTATCAGCTTGCGAAAACCTGCAATGCTTTCGTTGACGGAAGGTCAGCTCAGAAGGGTGGCCAAGAAAAAAGAAGGTGGCGCAACTCCTCTACCTTGCCGTTAAAAAGGCCATTATAGAGCATGTAAAGCCCAGTGTCGTCTGAATCAGCGCCAGGATCGATAAGAAGACGAAAACCTTTATCGACCCTGAAAAAATGCGGATTCTCCAGGAAAGATATATTTGGATGGGGAGCGAAGTCCTTGTTTCCTTGGGTCACCCAAGGGTCTGAGCATATTATTAGATCACCCACAGTATTGTCACAATTGGTGTCGCTGCGAACGGCCACTCGACGTTGGTAAGCGATAATGGGTTGTCGAAATTTTCAATGGTGTATTTCCAGAGCATACAAAGCAGGGAAATGGTGTGGAAGGTGTCGAGAAGAAAAACCCAATTAACTAGAGCGCTGCAGAAACGAAGTCCGTTAGTAGAGGGATGGGATCTATCACAAAAAAAGCAAGTCACTTGATTACCCCCTTCCTCTCCATTCTCGAAGTATAGTATGTCCAGAACTGAACCATGCAAATGCCATATACCAAGCTATTGAGGACGGTACCAACAAGAATTGGGCCCAATACGAGGTTAACGCTTGGGCTTTGGGCGAGGGCCGAGGGCATAGTGAGGAGATGCCTGGGCGGTCAGAGTATAAAATGTGAAATGCGCATAGGTGTATCAGTGCATCAAACCAGGTTCTTATGGAATGGAAGAATTCCGAGTGGGGCGTGGAGAGCAATGGGTACAGGACTTCTCGCAGAAGAGGTGATCTTAGATAAGGGCCAACACGTTGCGAAATTTTAGAGCAGTGCCGACTGGCTAACGCCCCACAAACCCAAAAATGCGTTCGAAAATTGAATGGACCTCACGAACGGATCCTGAGCAGTTGGCCTTTTTGTGCGTTAGTGCTGCGTGCTATTTAGGTCCGGACATGCTTATTACGCAAGAGGAATCAGGGCACTGATCGTGATTGCGGCAAAATTGTTGATACGGAGGCAAAGGTTCGGTGGTGCGCAAGCCTCGTGCTGGGGTAGTAATAGTTGTAGCCCGCTCCATTTCTCCGCAAGTGACCAACGCTAGGCTGCGATGGGCSGCCTTAAACCTTCAAATTTGTAATTACCTTTTTTTWAAAAAAGGCTAGTCCATGGAATCGTACGATGGACTTTTTCGCTTACCGCATGATCTTGAAACTTTGGCGAGGGTCGTTTGGATCTTGTTCATTTATGAAAATGAATTGCATATTTCAGTGACACGAACACATCTGTCTCGAATCCTTGGCCACCCGCTGGACCAGCCACCGCAGTGTAAATCATCAAGTATGATCTAAGAAAGCGCATAGCAAGGGGAATATCGATCGTTTAGGCACTGCGGGTACTTGCTTTATCAACTGCCAGGCGGTCGATAATAGTAAATATAACAAAAATGGCAATAAAGAAAACCGTCCACGGTTATCCTATCATGCGAAAGCGAACAACAGTTCTTTGACCCGGAATGAAGCGATGGGAACGATCAGGAAGGACCGCGATTTCTAGCTCGCCTTGCATAAGACCGTCTTCTTGAGCTAAAGGCGGGACAAGGGTGTTGTGTATTCGATAAACACACACGAACCGTGTGAAGATACCGCTTCCATTGATCGTCACACATCTGGTAGGGCTGCAAAAGGCTTAATTGCGCAGTCTCAGGTCAGGCCAGGAGCGTTCACTTACTCAAAATATAATGTTCCGAGTCTCCCCATCTCCCATTTTAATTTGAGAACGCCCTTTTCAATATGACCTCTCCGCCCTATCAAATCGAAGTCCAGGGCGACCACCGAAAACTGCCCATCAAATCCAAATACTACCTTGCTCTGAGGCCGTCGCACGTTATATAATCCATGAACACTGAGAACCTCGAGGYATCCTGTAATCCTTAGGTAAAAATCGGCCAACAAGTCCTGTTGAGACCTATATTCGGGGTACGGTGTGATAATTGATGGCTCCACGACGTAGTCAGCTTTGAAACAATGGCAAGAAGCGAAGGAAAGCGATTTACCGGTCGGCTGGATTCCTTCTTAAAACACGAGGGGACCTCGCCAGAACTTCGCATCGGCACCACGGGGRCTTTCTCCGAATCGGSGGTAGACTCACTACCTCGTGTCTTTCCTCGTTGTGTCCTGTGCTCCAGCCTTCGATTCGTGCATTGCCAGCACTCCGGGGAGCTATCAACTATTACCCCGCAGTCACGGTTCCTACACCTGCCACGGGGCGKCGTGGGGTCGCAATTGTTCTTATCCAGCACATCCGTGAATATTTCAGCATATGAGGTATCTGATGTGGCAACAATATTCTGATCTGTCCCCCGAGGTCGACTKAATTCCGCGCGACAAGGGAAGCATACATTCGTMGGATATTCGTTCGGTCCAGGAAGGATTTGATGACAGGAAGGACGGATACATATTCTCGCGCCAGGAACAACGCCTCGGGACAATAGCTCTAGATTTATAAGATCYTTGACCGAAAGGAGTGGGGAAACAGCAGTTTTGTCCCCARAACTTGMCTGTGAATCGGTGGAAACTTGGGTCCTAGTCTCTTCTCGAAGTGTTTTCTGTTCCTCTCGCCATGTCTGATCGACATGACACCAGGTACATACATCCCTTCTGTGATTCGGAGGTAGGTATCGCTCGCAATGTCGTGTAGCGCATTGAGCATACGGAATTGAGGGCTTGAGTACGCYAGTACGAGTACGTGCAGGTATGCGTATGGTCAATCTAATAGGCTTTGGAGACGGCTGTTCATAGAATTACTAAATTAGTCACCGACAGAAAAGTTTATGAGAGGTTACACACTTCTGATCCTCGATCGSTGCAAGTTTTGCTAGTAGATCCAACACTTTCGGGGTCGAAATCCTCAAGGGAGGTGTCTGTGAGCTCGCTGAGGTCACTTCCATCAAAAACCGAGCGGTCCAGAGGCTGGCAGAGAGTGAGAGTCTGCTTCCCACTGGTACCTAGTGCCATTTGATCTGAAATAATCTGTTTATTGGAAATTGAGCGCTTCAAACCTCCGTGCTTTGCTTGCGGATCATTCCCCTCCGTTGTCGGGCTATCGGCTGCGGCAGGCGCGGTGCCTTGTGGCTCTGAAAGCTTTAAACGAACACGCTTAATCTTGGACATCCAGCCATTCGATGGGGCCGCCGCGTCCAGCTGTTGATCCGCCCACGTCACTGACTTTCCCTTGCCTTTCTTTTTTGAGGACTCCGATATTTGGGCACGACGTGCTTTCCATTCTGCCATAACACATTTGACACACCTAGAAGAGGTTAAATAAGGTGGTACTAGTGCAGCACATCCTTGGGTGGCACAGAAACGTAGTTGCTAGGGCCAAATTGTGAGTACATGGGAAGCATCATTAGTGGAACGAACCTACACAGCCGGTAGCAACAGGGGGCATCAACCCTCTGGTTGCTTTTTTGGGCAATAGCAGAGGCAGCGAGTTCCATAAAGGTGACGAGAGGGGCCTATCGATCTTGCCCAGCAGTCTTTGGYTCGAAGGAATTTCGATGGGTGGTGGGTGGGGTAGCAGGTCAACCAGGTGCGGGGTCCCTGAGGGCTCGATCGAGCGCGCATCTTTATGTAACTCAACCTCGGGATCAACTGGAGTCGTCTCTAGCTGTGATACGGGCTGCGTGATCCGACTAATGGCTGGTATATATAGGCTTGTGGGCGAAGGGATTTCTGTACTTGATAATTCCTGGAATGATAAACTATTGGACCCCRTGCTGTAGTGATATGCACCAAAACACTTGCGTTTGGGTAGGCCAGTTCGAGAGCTTCTGGAGAARCCTCGTTAGTATCAAGTTCGTCCGATGGCATCTAGCAGTGTGATTAAAAAATGTATTTGTAGGGTATAACTAGATCCAAACTCACTGAAGATAGAATGCTGGTCAGATCGACCCAACTATTGTTCTCAGATCTTGTTGTATCTTCCGCAGGGCTTACAGCGGCCGGGGCGGATAATGTGGGTATTTTCTAGCACAATATGCCAACGAATGAGCTCRAATATTATACAATGACCTGAGGAAARAATACCGTAGGTGGCCCTTGCACACAATCGCTCTTATTATGACTCCGCATTACGATAGCCATCGAGCCGCGATGACAATGGTCCCACCATGCCGARCCTTTATTGCATGTGATGCACGGGTGTGGGTACTGTGGGCCAAGTACTGCTGGGCATTGCGAACAGGGTGCAGCGAATCCTGCCGCCCGAAAGTCGCTTTGAAGCTGCATCGATGACGTCGGGTCCCAAAGGAGTCGCCGCCCGGGTACGAGAAATCTAGCTCCGCTGTATTGTTAAWATTGAGCCGATTGGCCCCAGCGATCTCTGATACTAAGTGAGGGGACTGTCGGGGGAAACGAGCTTGTTRTCGGGCGGTCGGTGAGCCAACTGATAGTGATAGTTGTCACCCTCGTCTTGGCTCAGTTTCTGCTGTGCAGGAGTAAAGACATGGACTACAGAGAAGTGTGAAGCAACTTCTCTGGAGCTGGAACGAGGCAGATATAGCTGGGAGCGAGGAGTGCATCCAACGTGGAATGATAAATGCTGCAAAAATTAGTTTGATTACGTCAACACCCCCAATTCAATGGGACATTGATATTTTCGATTTTCGGTTTGTTCAGCAGTAGTTCGAAGAGCCTTGACTTGGGCAGCACACAGTCTGTTATCACCGTCCAATATTTTGGAATTTGTAAGAGCCGCATATAGTCAAAAAATAAATGTGCTTTGTCACCCAGCTCACAGGGCACTGTATATGATTGCTTTCTGCGGGGATAATTTTATTTGGGCCATTTTCATTTTGAGTGGTTTGTTTCTGGTGGTTTTGCATTCAGTGGAGTGTGTCCCGGGAGAGCACGAGCTGCCCAGCCGCCGTCATTCTATCAACGTCCCGGAGGCTACCTTCAGGTGATGTGTCATTAGAATTGGTAAACAAGGAACTATTCCAAAGTTCACCAGATCCCAAATCGTCCTGTTGAAACGACATGGCGACGCCACTTGAATATGACAACCGACCTTAGCTCAGTTGGAAGAGCGTGAGACTGTAATGGGTTATTCCGCCTCATCTCAATGTCGCCTGTTCGAGCCAGGCAGGTCGGATTTTTATTCATTTTACCGATGCGGTCTGCAGTTGGGTGGGTCTGCAACCCAGTAAACTTTGTATGTATCAAAGTAAGGTGGGATCGACTGGGCGCTAGAATCACCACCACCTTGATCTGTATCTCCCACGCCGAGCGTCACAAAACATTTGGTAAGTGGTCAAGTGATTTTTTCCTTTGAACATTGACCGTAGACACGATCTATCCGTGAATCCCCGTATGTCAGAGACTGGACCAAGTGACCAACAAATACACGCTTTGTTCGCCAAATTTGACGCGTCGATCGCGGACCAAGCATCTCACATACTCTGGGCCATTTGGCGACACGCACGACCACAATATTCGACTTTTCAAGCATGTCTAGACACTATTTCAGAGGATGTCAAGCTTTGCCAGGCATTACAAGAAGCACATTCGTCACAGAACTACGACGTGATTCGGAATTGGTGTATGTTCCACGTTTGATCCTTGCAGTAGTGGGACATGTTTTGATTTATGGCATAGCCCATTCCCTTGAGTCATCGACACGTGGGTCGCGCGATTCTGCTGTGCAAGCGAAGGTCRAGACATTTTTGAACGAGATCGAGCATGGGATAAGTCAAGTTGTTGACGGACACATCTCGATGCCTCTATGGTCACCCGAAGACGCGTCGTTAGATACGGGCATTCGTTGTCACYTGCAACAACTGCGGATACCGGCTCTCAAAGGCAAACCGAATCTTCTTTTACACGACCTAGGGAGTTGTAGGACGGACGCAGTCCTGTCTCAACGGCTGGGGAATATATTCATGCCCGACAACCATACGTTAGTCATCTTAGTGCCTCAGCATAGTGAGCCTAATGGATATTTTTGAAGATTTCTTGTCAACACTTCTGGTTCTGGAAAAACGCGACTTTTACTGGAGGGTCTGTGTGATAATTGGGGGTTTTATTTCACGTCTTTCGTGGATTCAAGCCTACTGGGTTCCAGCGATGTGCAAAATAGTATCCAAACTCACATCCCCGACACTCCCAATTTCCGACCTAACCTTCCCCCTGCCGGTGCACCCAATTACGATGCCGCGTTGAAAAGCAACCGTRGTATCGCCAGCAACGTTTTTCGAAGGATATTCCTCGCTCGACTCCTCATTTTTTCTTGTTTCGCCGAAATCATGGAAAGCCACAGAGCGCCTCTCACCCCCTTTGATATTTACAGACAACGTTGGTTGCTCCTTCAGCTGCAGCCAAGTCTCGTTCATCCAACAGTTTGGGACATCTTCGACCACCTTTCCGGTGTACTTTCGCAAGCTTCAGACAAATATATTAACACACGGACGAAGGAGCTCCTGCAGCGCGTTCGGGAGCTCTGCACCTGCGACTCTTCCGCGAACCCCAAGCAGACTCCGTTCTWTTGTGTGTTGGATGAAGCTCAGTATGCTGCTTCGCAACACACGACCTCTTTTCGCTCTGACCATGATGGGTCTCACCGGCCCATACTAAGGGAGATAGTTCGCGCATGGGAGAGACAATCTTCCGGGCAAGGTGTATTCGTGGTGGTAGCGGGAACGGGGATATCAAAAGATGTCGTAGACCAGGCGATGGCTTCTGCGATAATGAAGGATTCCAAATACCGATGGTGTTCAGACACCGGTGCCTTCGATGAAATCGAGGTCCAGCAACGTTACCTTAAAAAATATCTACCCAGCAGTTTGCTTGAGTCAGAGCCAGGGAGGCGGTTATTGGATCGTATCTGGTACTGGTTGCATGGCCGGTATGTATCATGGATTGCTGGTCAAACTGAGTGCTAACTCTAACAATAGACATCGCTTTACCGCTGGCTATGTTATGGAACTTATTCGAAACAGTTTTCGTCAACCACATAAGCTTCTGAGCGCCTACGTGAARCATTTYACCGGGTTTTCTATTACAGATGCTTGTGATTATGTTGAAGATGAGGAGCAAGGCCCGCTTCCAATGCTTTCACAGTACACGCTAGATTTCTCAAAGTTGAAGAAGAGTAAGTTTCTGGCTCCGCCCCATTCAAAAATACCCACCCCTTCCCAGATAGCGATATGCTAGGAACCATACATCAAGTCACTACCCATTACCTCATGAGATCTATCCTTCGTCCACTCGGAGGGGATGAGGCGATGTACGTCCAATACGGGTTTGCGCGCTTCTTGGATTCCGAAACACAGGTTATCGCCATCAATGAACCCCTGATTCTCCTTGCCGCCATACGTTGGATGAATTCCAATCATCAGTCTAACCATAAAATACTTGCACGGGAAATTGATACTCATTGTCCGACATTCAACGGATTCGAAAACTATATCGTGTACTGCATTGATCTCGTCTTGTCACGAAAGCACCGGTTGAACGAAGTCTTCACCTTTTGTGGAACACAACCGGCATGGGCAGACATGGAGGCTGAACTTGTCGCACTGCATCGTGGTACATCCGGTGGCACGGAGACCGGTGTTGCGTCCTTTCAAGAATCGGTTGGCCCTTCTATTACACTCGGTGCCAACACCAAATCACCCGAGTCGACGTTGTCCTGGCTAARGCATAGCCTACATTCCCCGTTTTGTTTTCCGCACCACGCAATGGGCCCGGATGCAATTTTTGTTCTCAGGCTCTCAGACGGAACCCTCATCTGGGTTGCGTTGCAGACAAAATGGTCCAAAGGGGAAAGGGGAAATCTCGCYAAGAGGCTGGTGCTACAGGCGATGAGGAGTGTGACACCATCGAAGTATTTCCTAGATAAAGTAAGTCTTCGACTATTAGGTGCCGCACTCAGATTGAGACTCAAGGATCGAACAGAAGGACCAACCTTACTCGCCAGTCGCGCACCCCACCCTCCGAGACAACGTCTCCCAGGCTCTGCTAGATCTCCCTAACAGACGGAATGATTCGGGGAAGTACAGTCTTCTGCGGGTGATCGCATCGTTCCCAGCGCGARCTAGACTGCAACGTTATATTGAGAGGGATCCAGACGAGGAGCGGCATCCTATCGCGGCTCTAAATATGAATCTGATTAAAAAGCTCACYCAAAGACTGCCGCCTCAAGACTTTCTGGAGCGACAGGAGACACATACGGAGGTGCAATCTCCCGCACGCGGAACTAGGAGCCAGAAACGCAATGCTCCAGAAAGGGGGAGYGAACGACGGAAAAAGATCAAATTGAATTAGTACAATGTTTAAGATCGGCTATTTTTGTTAGTTTACCTTGCTTTCGTGCTGTGCACTTTTTTTACTTTGCCAGTTATTCCTGTAAAACCCTACACGTGTGTCGATATCAACGCTCGCAGAATTAAACGCATGGACATATTAGTCCAGTTGGGGCAAGCCAACCAGAYGTTTGTCCGCACGTGTGTCATAGGTTCTTTGATATAACGGCAAAGCCGGTACATTGTGAATTTTTGATTGCCGCCGTCTCACYCCTCCCCACACGTCAGTCGTGTCCTGTCGTACCCAGTGCATAAAATGATCCTCAGGGCCTCTGTCGCATGCTTATCCCTGTTGGGCGGGGGATTTGCAGCCCCACCCCATCAGATCTGTGCGTTTCATTGTTAAATCCCTGGTTCGAAAGAGACGAGGAGGGCCTGACCAGAAAYACAAGTCCAGTTCGTTCCGAATAGCGACACCAACAAGCTCAACCCRTACCCGGAGAAACCCCGCATTCACTTCCGTGAAGATGGTACATTCAAGTTGACCGTGTTCTCCGACTTGCATTATGGAGAAAATCCGTGGGACACCTGGGGTCCAGAACAAGACTTCAACAGTACAAGGCTCATGAAGCGGGTTTTAAAGGACGAAGTACCGGATTATGTGTATGCCTCGCTCGATCTGAGCCCTACAAGCCTTCTGATGTTATTTCTAGAGTGCTCAATGGAGATCTCATTACTGGAGAAAGTAAGTGCGCCGCTCACGTGCGCTTACACTGAAACAATGTTGTGACAACCAAACGTTRAAACGCAGACACCTTTAAAGAAAATGTGACTTCTTTAATCGACGAAATTGTGGCACCTCTCAACGCAGCAAAGGTGCCGTTCTCATCAACACATGGGGTCCGTTTTTCCAACTTCGTCCCCCTACTTCGCGAGGTTCGAMGCTAACTGAGGTGCAGAATCATGATAACCAAGTTAACATCACACATGCTCAAGAAATCGTCCGCGAAAGACAAGTGGCGCCTCTTAGCTATACACGATTTTCCTCACCAGGTGTCGGAGGCCAGGGCGGAGCTGGTAACTACTGGGTTCCTGTGAGTGCAGAAATCTCGAACARGGGACGACATCATCTCAAAATTAAAATCCATTAGGTATACAAAAACCCTTCAGGTATAAAATGAATAAATGTGTTTCCGACGTGTTTTCGCGCTTCATGCATGATAATATAGATCCTGCTCCCCTCCTCGTCCTCTGGTTCTTTGATTCTCGCGGTAGGTTATATYCCCACCCGCCCCATATCGCCGTGCGGGTAATRTTCTTATAAATCCACAGGTGGGGTCTCCCAAGAGTCGGATGGCACGCAGCCCCTTCCGGACTGGGTTGATCCTTCCGTCGCGCGATGGATCGAAACAGAGACACARACAATGGAGAGAGTGTGGGGTCCGGGGGAAGACCGGACAGCACTGGCTTTTGTGCACATACCACCGTTCGTTACTTGTTCTTTCCTTCGTACTCCCCATTGGGAATCTGAAAACATGTCCCAAGGCACTATATTACACCCCTTCAGCTCACGTTAGACCCCGAAAGGAACCCGGGGTTGAACGGTATGCAAGCGTATATATATTGGGGAAGCCCGGTTTGAGATGATTCTAGCCGACCAACTGGGGGGCCCTGGATCCGTGCAAGCGACAGTCAGTCCTGAAAACGAAGGAAAAGATGGTCCATTCTGGGATGCTGTGAACAAGAATATCAAAAATCTTGTTGCTGTCATCTCGGGCCATGGTGAGTCCAAGGAGTCGCTTGCACTGTGGGGTCGTTTCAATTGGTGGCTATGGTAGACCATGGAAACGAATGGTGCGCTCGCGAGACAATCAAGGATGTCATCTTCTGCTTTGMTAAGCACTCTGGGTGTGTATTCATCTTCCTGTCCAACTGTAAGTGAGACTTACAGCCTCCTCACCCCCGTACAGCTACGGAGGATACGGGGAGCCCGAGTGGGATTATGGCGTGCGGAACCTCGTCTTCCATGCGAGACGAGGGATGACGCCATCAGTGGAAACCTGGATTCGATTGGAGCAAGGTAGCACGAGGGCTCATGTTTGGCTTGATAACCGATACGGACGATGATAACCTGTTGTCAAGTTTCCGATGACACAATTGTAGCCTACCAAATGGGGCTGTTTAATTTTGTGCGAGATAAGGTCTTGCAAGTTCTCACCAATCCCTTTCAACGCCGGGCTTTCAACTGCTACCAAACTACAGGAAGTCATCCAAGTTTTAGAATTGAGCGGARCTACTGTTCAAAMAATATTCGGACTGAAACATACAAGATAGTAGTAACTGTTAGAAGCCAAACCAACTACAATTTGGGAATACCCATACCGGAGGACGAGTATTGAGTAAAGGCAAGGAAAACAAAGACCGGAACATTTACAAGAACCGGAAGAAAAACGGTGCTGGGGGAGGGGTAGAACGGAAGGCGGGTCATAGGGAAGGAAGGTAAAGAGTGTCCAGAACGACGCCGAGACCCGGGAGGGGGGTTACGCTAACCTCCATCCTAACCTCCACTTACTTATAATCGTCATTTATAATTTGGTATCAGCACCCAGAGAAATTGAGGCTCAGGACGAAAGCACATCTGTAGCTGCCTTCAAAACGATGAAGAAACTTGAGATCTGGACCTGGGAACATGAATGGGAGATTCCGACCCACTGTTCACATTRTGTCGATGTGCCTCGGAATGAGAGGGGGCAKATGGCGTGTGGAAGCGGTCGACCATGTGGACTAGTGTGGTAAATTTGTCTCTATCAACATCAGTTGAAAAAAATGAGGGTGTGAAATCTCAGTGAAGGCTCACCATTTGTTTACCGTCAATTTAATCACGGCTCTAACTTCTCTCCACGTGCAAGAACGCGAACAACGCGACTCGGCTGAGACACTGCCTCCATCATAGCCATGACTGCGGGTGGGCGTTCGACAAGGCAATTCTTGGGTAAGTGGTCGGTATTCGAGCTGCGCCTGCCCTTGGGCCCGTGATGGGARTGATGAGTTCGCTTGGGGCGCTCATCCTCCTCCCCGGCGCCGGTGCCTCCACGACCGGGAAGTGTAGGTTCGACGGGGAAAATATCAATAGCGGCTTTCTCSGCCCATCGCGCCACAAGGGTCCCAGAAGATCGAACCTCGAATTTGTTGTGGTGAGGAACGGACGGAGCAGGAAGGGGAACAGGGGCCATTGGCGTCTCGTTTGTGTCTGCAAGCTTCAGGGCTTGTTGAAGAGGGGAAAGGTTGAGTGGAGTAGAAAGAACGGCAAGGACGACTTTGTAATTCTTATCTCCCTTRCTCTTACTTTGAGCCTCTCCAACTGAACGACCATTCCCATCCGAATGTATGGTGGCCTCAGCATGCTCGATTTCCCAACGAGCACAACATATCGTGCGGCGAACCCATTCGGGAGCCGATGCGGCTTTAGAATCAACGTCGTCCCTGCTGAGAGTATCACCCAAGGCGATTTTATCCCAGAGCACGAAAGCTTCGTCTCTCTGAACGCGGATACGAGGATTGGTGCCAACTTGAGATTCGAGGACGCGGGAAGCCGCGCGTGCGCGCTGTGCGAGYGGGCTAGTCCCTTTCTTCAAAAGGTCGAGGGTGTTTAGCGCTGGCACAAAAMTGCGTGAGACAGGTAAAACTACAATACAGACAGTAAAACCGACCTTCGAGAGGAATTATAAGTATCTCCTGGCGCCCTTCCCTAGCCCACTTCTTGACTTGATAGAGTGCGTGGACTAGGACACTTGCATCAACGACAACTATGTTGGCGTCCATCTCCCGGTTCTCCCCTCCACTGTGGGTGCGGTGGTGGACAGTAACATGTGTAGTAGATCCGCCAGTGTGRGTCTCCTTGGTTGCCGGTTTGCCCGCGGCGGCAAGTGATGGCGCATCACCACCGTTCTTCCTGTGAACAATCTTGATGCCAGGGGCCATCGGTGCGCGCTTGGCGTGATGCGGGGAAGACGARGCGTAATGAGGGTGTGGTGGGGGTTGCTTGCGGTCCCGCCAGTTACCAGACGCAGGACCGCCAGCTGAGACTGACTTCTCAAGTTGTTCTACCTGGTGATTTAGAAACGCTGCTCCAAGCGCCCGAGACATGGCCACTTTATTAGGGCTGGGGCTGGGTATCTGCAAGACAATTCCTGTTGAATAACGAGCGTGTACTGTGCAAGGCAAAGGCATACCTTTCTGTCAGTCATGGCATTCATGATGATAGTTGTTGTCTGCTGCGACATGAGCCCAACCCGGGGGATGCTGTACCGCGCTTAGTCAGCAACCGTGGGGGTCGACTAATCTCCAAGTCACTCCAAGTCACCACTCTCCATTAATATTAGTGAAATGCTGACGAAATTGGCACCAGCGCAGTCCATGTCATTCACGAGCAACGTCAAAATTCGTATTTTTATTTCTACCACATTTGACAATATTTACAGGAACACAAGCTACATCACGATCATTGGAACTCGGGGTCGAGCGCATTGTATTCGGGACAGAGATCTTTCCAGTCTTGCGGGGTAATCTGGGACTGAGGCCCGCTAACRTTGTCYGCGGGCGCCTCAGCAAAGGCGACGGCAAGACCGGCCTCGAGATGCCAGTCGATGTGGCAGTGCAAGAACCATGCTCCTGGGTTGTCGGTGACTTTTTTTTTACAAATGACCGGCCATTTAGCGAAAGGCGATATCGGGAAAAAAAAGGGCAAAGTCACTCACAGAATCGGAATGTGGTATTTCCACCGTTGATTGGGTAGACATCACGACGGAGAGGACTTGCGAGGGATAAATGAAACGTTTTATATCTCATTTYTTTGGGTACTCACTTCTTRAAGTTGAAGTTGACGTCGTTCGATGGAAGAACGACATCGAAGGCATGACCGTGCACTGGAGTGGCGCTCAATRAAAGGCTAGGGACGACACAATGAACGGCACTCACAGTGGAACGGATGAGCACCAGTACCAGGTATCGTCACCTGGATCAACTTGTTCCTAGGAACGACGAAGACTTGCTCTGATGGAAGGAGATCCTGGGGCGTCTTGGCACCGCTGAGAATTTGAAGAAGGACAGGAACAGTCGGGGACATGTAGGAAACGCCATTGATATCAAAGAAGGGCGGGTTGGGCTGCGCAATGTTGAGCGTGATGGCTGTGTTGGCACCGCTATYATTGAGAAACCTGTTCTAAYATGACGYCTATGTGGCAGGATACTCACCAACATCGGGGGGTCCACTGCCGAGCTTGCCGGGGYGTTCAGAAGCAATGGGCTACAATTGTTTAATCAGACACAGTTTATGTTTCCAYACCAAAAGTTTACTCACATGCATTTCTTGATCGAGCAGCTTGTGTCCAGGCACATTGACCGTGGTTGGTTCAACATTGCGAGCACCCCTGTAGCGCAAGATGGCAAGGGTAAGGTTGGGGTTGACTAGTGTAGGAAATGAGTACTGTGTACAAGAGTCACATTCCGATCCGTGACGTACATTTGGGGTTATTGGCAGGGTTACCACCAGTAGGGGGAGCACGAATCCAGTAGTTATTAATGGGCTGGTTAGCGTTGAGGACGGCGGAGACACGCTGGGCAGTATAGACATCGATGTTCTGGACCACAACAGGGTCGTGTTCAATACCGTCGGCCTCAATGAAGGTTATGTTATGGTTGTCGATAGAGAAAGTGAAGAAGGGACGGCAGGCGGTAGCGAAGATACGCAACCTGTAGCGCTTGCCACGCTCAACGTTGACGACAGCGAACGGTACTAAGTTRCGAAGTTATTACACATCTGTTCGATGAGTTGGAGGGAAGCTTTGGCTTACCCAAAGGACCACCGTTGAATCGACCCTTTCCATTAATAAGACCGGAATCCTGCACGCTGTGGCCAGTAAGTAAAGCTGGAAGGGAGTAGGAAAATTAAGGCCACACGTACGGGACAATACCAGTTGTGAAGAAGTCGTTCGTCCCTTCAGGGGCCAAGACATGGTACCATTCAGACAGGGTAATGACGGTGCTTTCGTCATCAACGTCATAGAGATGCCTCAAAGGATCGTTGGGGTCTGCAGCGGTCATAAACAAAGTTCTGACCATGGACCAAGGAAGGATGTACCGTATACAACAATGGCACCACGGAGGCCATCACAGTACTGTGTTGACAAGTGGGAGTGGTACCAGTAGCTGTAATGAAGTTCAGCTAATGTTAGATATATTTTCTCGTTAGCACGAACTTTCCAGTTTGCCCAGCAGTATCAAATTCATAAATGAAAGTCGTGTTGGGGGGAATGGGGCACTGGTTTACGAACGCAGGACCATCCATATCAGAGGTTCTGGCTTGGAAGAAACCGTGCCAGTGCTATGGTAAAATGAGATGAAACCAATATTATAGCGCAGAAGGGTGACAAACGATGGAAGTACTACGCCTCATAAGAGGATTAGTAAGTCGGTTGTGGAGAGGAATAACCAAACGATCATTCTTCTGGGCGGTGAGGAGTGGAGCGGGATATATTCCGTTGACTAGGACAGCTCTATTATAATTTTATTAGCACCTGTGTAAGGGGTCAAGAGGTGAAGCTTCGCACTCACTCTCGCTCAAATCCATCTGGAGCAACCCTGGTATTAGCGACGGTAAGCTCGAAATGGCGAATAGCCGCGAAGGCGTTCGGGATACAAGCCGCGAGAAGCGTAAAAACTGGAGAGAGCCTCATTGTAACGTTCTGCGAGGTTGACCTAATTCGCTCAGAGAAGARTGAGAGGCCTTATAAGAGCGTCTTGAGTTATTTTTGCTCGTCCGTGTCACTCGAGCATATACCCTGAGGCAAAAGCTGTGGGTAAATGACGGCCAAGAGAAACTGGCATTCTCGCACAAATGTGAATGCACATGGTAAGATCCCATGTTAACCTAGCAGGGAGAACAAGAGGCGATTTTGCTCTCAGTGTTCAACAGCGTGTCAGCTTGTGAATCTGGGTTATAAATATCGATAACCTTACCCACCTATGGGCACAAATGTCCTGGGCAGAAGTGACTCTTTTGCTTGCTGGAGGAACCCGCACCAGTCGGCACAGGCCTGTTCACGAGCGAAGAGATTGATAGGGGAATAACTAATGCCCCTGCAGTACGTGGAGCGTATTCCATGTAAATCCGGCAGTGGAGCCCACGAAAACTGCCTTCCTTTTTAGACAACGCAGCCTCCTTCTAACGCCCAGGATTTAGCCCGGCCTTTCCAGTTGTATATCGTCGGGGCTAATGCATCGGTAAGGCCAGGCAATGTTTCAACCAGGAGTGGAGGCCACCGACCGCTGTAGTAAACAATCTCTTGGCATTGGTTTCCTTCCGCAGCTACAGCACTTCCCATGATATTTGGCCCTGCTTGCGACCGAGGGAGCCAATATGTGTTCTACTACTGGTTGCCATATTCGGTTCCCACATGTCATCTACTATTATTTCCACCATCAATGATTTTGTGCGCGTGAAGATTGCAATTGCACACCCAATGATGTGGTTTGTATATGCTCGCCCYCGGCGCGAGCCACGTCCATCAGAGTATAGGTCCATTTCTCACACCCACCGAACCCACAAATACTTCCTGCGGACATCATACAATTCAGAGCTAGTTGATTGGCAACTTGGGTATGCGCATTATACACCGATACAATTGGATCACTATCACCATCCCTTGRGGCTCTGTCTARGATCTCTGCCCRTTTCTGCCTATGCCAAGAGTCTARACCGTCGCATGCCAATCAAAATCCCCATCGTCTTCCTTAATACTCGATGTTCGGACAGCATTGACCAAAATTTATGTATCACAGTAATCTCACGCGAGGAGCAGGTGGGAAAGGTACGAGCTCCAAAAATAGGTTGGACAAGTGAGCAAACTCCTCATCACCCCAATCCCCCAATGCCAATTTCCGGTTTCTCTGGGACTATTCCCATCCCATCATCCCATCTCACAGGCGTTAAATTACTCCATTTGCTGGTTCCCGGTACTCACAGTGCCACCTCCCAAACCCTGGGGGACAATACAAATCTGGGATTTTGCTTTCTCGCAACGGACACACTGTGCGTCCTTATGGGAAAGCAGGATTCACCACAYCTTAGCTGATGGTCCTGTAACTGGRRGCTGRTTAGCCTCTCTTCCCTATAAGAGCAACGGATCTCCGAAATATCCAGATAACGCGATAAAATTTAAGCCGAACTGCTCACAGTGCGTACTATTATCAAACTGAGGGATACATCATCGCAGACAAGATGCCAAGCGAGGCAAAAAGCACTACTACTTGGTGATCACTGGAATTCAGGGTCGAGTGCGTTGTACTCTGGACAGAGATCCTTCCAGTCTTGTGGGGTAATCTGGGACTGGGGCCCGCTAACGTTGTCCTCGGGACCCTCAGCAAAGGCAACGGCAAGACCGGCCTCGAGATGCCAATCAATGTGACAATGTAAGAACCAAGCTCCAGGATTATCGGTGACTTTTTTTTTGTTTTACAAACGACCGCCGTGTTAGCGAAAGGCGACATCGGGAAAAAGGATAAAGTTCACTCACAGAATCGGAAGGTGGTGTTGCCACCATTGATAGGATATACATCGCGGCGGAGAGGACTTGAAAATAAGTAGATGGATGGGAATCTAGAGAGGGTCGCAGACATACTTCTTGAAATTGAACGTGTCATCATTGGCGGGAAGAACTACATCGAATGCATGACCGTGTACTAGAAAGGTTTCAAGCTTAGATATGTCTCGCGTACTCAGCGAGTGTGACAAGGACTTACAATGGAATGGGTGAGCACCTGTTCCGGGAATTGTCACTTGGATGAGCTTGTTCTTAGGGACCACGAAGACCTGTTCAGATGGGAGGAGATCTTGAGGCGCCTTGGCCCCGCTGAGGATTTGAAGGAGAACAGGAACAGTGGGCGAAATGTACGACACTCCGTTAATATCGAAAAACGGTGGATTAGGTTGAGCTATATTAAGGGTGATCGCTAGTACATTATAATTCAGCCACCATAGTTCGGTACTTGATCTTGACTACTCACCAACATCTGGAGGGCCATCCCCGAGCTTTCCAGGGCCCTCTTGAGCAATGGGCTAGCATTGATGGTAAGACGCAGAAACCTATAAGTAAAATATGGGTAATGCTCACATGCATCTCCTGATCAAGTAGCTTGTGACCAGGGACATTGACCGTAGTGGGCTCCTTAGCAGCAGCACCCTTATAGCGTAAGATGGCAAGAGTAAGATTGGGGTTGACTAATACGGTGAAGTGGGTATCTCAGGTATCGTGACCAAGTAGGGATCCGACGTACAATTCGGGTTGTTGGCTGGATTACCGCCAGTGGGGGGCGCACGAATCCAATAATTGTTGACAGGTTGGTTCGCATTCAAGATAGCGGAGACACGTTGAGCAGCATAAACATCAATGTTCTGGACTTCGACAGGATCGTGCTCGATTCCATCGGCTTCCATGAAGGTGATGTTATGGCCATCGATAGAGAAGGTAAAGAATGGACGGCAGGAGAGAGCGAAGATACGAAGACGGTATCTCTTGCCTCGCTCAACATTCACAACAGCAAATGGGACTGAACTTGTCGTGAGTACTTTGCAGCTGATAGAATCCGACGGTCCCACCTTCAGGGCCTCCATTGAATCGCCCTACTCCATTGATCAACCCGGCATCCTGTACCCTGCAGAGATTTATGTATCAGCAAAGAGAACATGCACCATCGTCATTACATTACTCACGGGACTATCCCAGTCGTGAAGAAGCTATTCGTGCCAGCTGGGGCCAAGACGTGGTACCATTCGGACAGGGTGATGATTGTGCTTTCGTCATCAACATCATATAAGTCTTTTAACGGATCATCGGGATCTGTAGTTGCAAGGTGGGTGAGTAATAGTCTTCTCTGGAAAAGCTTCTGATTACCGTATACAACGAACGCTCCTCGAAGGCCATCGCAATACTGGGTCGACAAATGTGAATGGTACCAAAAGCTTTTAATTTTTAATTTTATATTAGAGATAGCGTTCATTTGGAAGCAGGTCGGATGTCCTTACTTTCCACTTTGGTTGCGAATGTCGAACTCRTAGGTAAAAGTCGTGTTTGGCGGAATGGGGCACTGGTTCACGAAAGAAGGACCATCCATATCGGAAGTGCGGGACTGGAAGAAACCGTGCCAGTGCTGCCAGGTAATATTGCAATGTTATGATCTAACTGATTGTCTTAATGAGGGAGCTTACGATGGAAGTGCTACGCCTCATCGATGGGTCGGAGAGTTGATTGTGAGTCGGAATCACAACATGGTCTCCCYTGTTGACTGCTATAAGAGGTCCRGGGTATTGACCATTGATCAATACCGCACTGTGACAAAGTAARCATATGCATAAATCGAATTGAACGCGGGGAACCCTCACGGGCGAGAAAAGCCATCTGGGCTGACATTAGCATTATTGACTGTGAAGTCGAAGCGGCGGGTAGCAGCGAGTGCGAGGGGGAAAAGACCAAAGAGCACGCCAGAAGAGAGAGGAACCATTGYTGACCCAGTGCCGGTATCCCTTGAGTTGTATCAATCGATTCCCCTGTGCTTTTATAGCACACGAAGAGCCATTTCCGCCAAAAGGGATGGTGTTRTCTAGCATCGTAAACTGCCAATCATTACAGAGGTTTCACAAGTGTGGGTATTAAATCTGCGCRTTGCAATGGTTCAGCAATGCCAGCATGAGAAGTTGAACGGCGCGCGGCTCACTCTCGTTCGTATATCATCGTGAAGGTGGAGCATTGGGCGGGAAAGCGTTGATCGGGCAGTTATTTAAGAATGGTGGAGCTAAAGATAGTGGAGCCGAAAGCGGCTCTGCTTATCGTGCCGAATTTGTTAGCCCACGGCCAGTGCGGCGAAAGCTCGATGGGTAGTCCGCAGGATAGGCAATATTCAACAAATGCACTGCCCATAGCCTGGCAGCGGTTTCGTTTATGATGATCACTTGAGCGTGTATATACATCGTAGAATTGCTACTACTGAAAGGCGACGCAGTCCACTTAGGGCATGGATTAGTATGGGAAGAGGATAGCTCGGGCTGGGAGTAATCTCGTGGATTTCCAAATGTTTGGAAAGTAATTGCTCATAAATTTAGTATGATGGGGTGTCATGAGCTCTCTGCGTGCCTACTTTCCGTGAAATGCTCCATCCRAGAATTGTACGAGAGGGAAAGTATTTGTGACAAGGGTTATGATATAAACAGCTATTTTTAAGTGCGTAGCTAAATCGGGTTTCCGTACATGCAAATAGCAGTGCCCCTCGGGTGTTGGTCTGGCAAATATCTCCAGCCAGTTGGGGAGAGGAAGTGGTGATATCCCCTCAAGCTACAATAACAAGCGTTTCTCCTGGTTTCACATGCGCCCCCTCTCGTACTCCATGCCCCAAGCCCTTGATTGTCTTCCCGACATGCTCTACACTTGGCCGCACTGGAATCTCCGTTTTCATTGCCTCAAGAACGAAAAGGGTGTCWTCGATAGAAACTATCACATCGCCTGCTTTACATAGTATTTTSCAAACGGAGGCAAAGAGTGGAGCTTTTATAGTCTCTGCACTCGTTAGGCCCGAGGGAGCTATAATAGGGAACAAGTGGCGTGRGTAAAAAAACGGCCGTCATAACTGCCGCACACCTTCGTCTCCATCGTCYAGAGGCACAACTGTTTGTTGCTCTCTCATTCTCTCCCACTCCAACAATAAATCCCGTTCTCTAAGAATTCAAATCAATTATCGTTTGTCTCATTGGCAAGCGGCCTGTTACCTCTGGCCTTCGATCTCACTGGACATCCTTTGTTGCTTTCTGAATTCCCTAGTTTCGTCTTGAATAGGCCTGAGAAGTTCCATATATTCTCTGATGGAGAAWAGCGTGGGCTCTATCTGGGATACAAGTTCTCAGAACGAGTTGTAGTGACCTTCAAGTGACTAGTCACCTTGAACACATAACGACCCTGGTCGAAGCGCTTTGCCAGCTGCAAAAAAATTGTTGAGCACACCCCCTACTTTTCGCACGAAACAATCTAACCTCGAGATATGTATCTACATCAACCGCCTCAAACCGAACCTGCGCGACACTCAGACAAGCACACGCGCAACTTCACGCGCTAAGCGTACCTGATCAAATGATTCGAGTAGCCAAGGTTTGCCGGGTGCAAAGTCTTGACCCTTTCCCCACGTCTGCCAGGTTGGGAGTGATCGACCAAAYAGCTGATATCCCCCTGGTGAATCAATGGGGTATATGGCTGCTACAGGACCTGCAATTCCAACCGCACCCTATGCCCCGGCGTCAAGTCAGACGAGCGTTATACTAGTCAATTACGGCAAAAAGCATACTCGTGGCGTAAAAGTGCGCGATGGGTTCAGCTTTTGTCCTGTCAACCTACTGCGGGGATCGATCTATGCGTGCACCAGTAAGTCTTCGCTCAAGGGTAAATAGGGGCGACCACGCACCGGAACRAGAAATGGGCAAGCCAARTAGAATCCCACTCCAAATACCATCTAGGGCCGAGCATCAGCATGGTATATGAGTAAAAAATATCTATATGGTACCCAGTCTGACACTACTAGCTTTGTTAATGCCTCCGTTGTCCCGCTCAAGCCGTTGTTCCGCGCTAGATACTCTACGTTGCTTGGAAGGTACACTGCCTTGTTTCTTATAGACCTCACATATCGTTCTGTCGCCTCCTTGCTCCAAGGATCRTCAAGGACTATCGGAAATATAATCCTGCGCCCTGGGAAAGYCATATCAGTGGGATCTATTGGGAGGGTTTTCTCTGTAGTAATGAGGAGTTCAACAAATTGGGTCTGGGAAATGACGCTGTTGTCATAATGGCACTGAAAGCAAAAAGTCAGTAGGCTAAACTTGAAYGTTAAAAGTATCCCACCATTAAGGAGCGAATGCAWGGGCAAACACTTCTGAGACCCAACGTGTTGGCAGCCTCCAAGCTGTTTGCAAAGGCCTGTATTCTGGCCCGGACGAAGAAGTCTAGYTGCATCGTCCCAAACTCGGCGAGAATGGCAGAATCACCCGCCTGCCGGGAATTATGTGAGTAAACAAACGGAGGGGCTACGAGTAAGTCACCTGTCGCAGGATRAAGCCCGCTCCCTCGGGTTTCTGATACAGCTTTGGCCCATACTGTTCGTCCCCCATGTCCCCAYCATAAAGCCGACYGTTGGAATACTTCGATTCTCCGGCGACAACCTTTGGGACGTTGGCGATCCAGGTTCGATTATGGTTACTGAGCTTAAGAGCCGTGTCATAAGATATGCGCCGAAACTGTACGCTACTCCCTGGGCCCAGTTGTCCCAATTTCCACCTGTGAAACTTGAGAATGTAGATGGAAGGCTCGGATACTTCATTGACCTACAATTCGGCAGACGCCACAGTGCATAAGCACAGATATCCCCCCATATCTGGACCTTCGTTCGTCAGTATAACCGGCGTATCTCCATTGAGATTAACAGATCCAAAAGCGTATCCATTATCAAGAATGTTACTCGGATGAGCACCGCCTTCTCCACCACTGTCTCTCCCCCATTCAATTTTATCGGGGGATACAAGTCGAATGCCCATCCGGTTGCTTGACGGACTGATAGACCAGTGTGTGCCGTAAAATTTTSCAATTCCTTCCTTCGTCATGAACTCCTCATCGTCTTGAGGCCCTGGTAGGACATACACGATCCAGTCCTTCGGGTATTGTGGTATCATTTCTCGAGGCAACGTAAATGCCAAGTCGCTCTCATTCGGCTCGCAGTCTCCGAGTTCGAGCGAGTCGCCGACGATTAATGATCTTCCCTACCACCCATCAAATGAACGAGTTAACGCTAGCTTGCCAAAACCCGCAGAGGTAATACCTGATAACCACCCAAACCCATGGAGGTCGACTTGGAGCCAAGATACTGTGGAACTCGGGGGAAACCACCGCGCACCAACAAATACACCCTTAAACCAGGCTTTTCATCACCACTCCACACTTGGAGTTCCAGCTTCCCCCCGGCAGGTATGATTAAACGAGACCACATCTCCACATTGCTCCCGTCAACTCTCGCTTCAACCTYCCTGCCCGTAATCGCAACCACGGCCGAGTAGAAGAACTGGAAGCAACTAGGTACGCCAGGGACAACGATAATCTCTACACCCTCCTTTGTTTCATCATTTCCAGCCAAGACATTGCCCACAGAAAATGCCAAGGGATCCATTGGTCCACTCCGAGGTACGCCCTTCCCGATCGTACGTCCTGGGAGGTCTTGGATTGTCATTTCGATCCCAGACGTAATYACTTTCATGGCCCTATCTCATCTCCAGTTCGGCCAGTGTTACAGAAGCGGTGATGCSCACCTTGGAGTGTATTTGAAATGATCCAAGAACCTGGTAGTGATCTTCCCCTCTCCGAATGTCGGGTTCGTCGCAATGGCTTTCAAATACTCGACATTATTCGGTGGGCCGTGGATCTTGCACTTCTCAAGGGCTTGCAAAAACCGGGAGATGGCTTCCTCGCGCGTTCCTCCATGCACTATAATTTTGCAAAGCAATGGGTCGAAATGAGGCGTTATTTGCACTCCTGTGGAGATCTATTCAAGCGAATGAACCTTCGTCYAACACTCATTACGAAAAAAGAAAAAACAAGGGWCATACCCAACCATCGATCCTCAGCCATGRATACTCCTCGGGTAATGCCACATGCTGCAATAATCCAGGTGATGGAAGAAATCCCTCAGCGGGGTYTTCGGCGTAAACTCGACCCTCGATGGCATACCCCCGTCCTTCGTCCTTCGCTTTCCTTCTGAGCTCATCATATGTTGCCTGCTCCATATCAACGTCAGGATTCGTGCCATCCCGTTTCGCAGTTCCGTGTATGATCATCAGCTCGATGAGATCGAGTCCATTGTGGACCACTTCAGAAACGGGATGTTCGACCTGAACCCTGGTATTCATTTCCAAAAAGTAGAATGCGCCTGTTTCATCATCGACTAAAAACTCCACCGTTCCTTCATGGTGATGAGTACATACATCTYAACAATTGAACCCGCCTGGCGTTTTTGCTCACCTGCAGACTCGTACTTGATCGAGCTGCATAACGCAATGGCTGCGTCACATATTTTCTCCCTAAGACCTGCATAACCGATATTGGGTGCTTGTTTGTCATAAGCGCTGCCTATAATCACGGACCTGGATGTGCTTCGAGAAAAGGACTAGGGCTCTCCTCAATGATTTTCTGGTGCCGACGCTGAGCACTACGTTCCCTTTCGTTCATATGCACAACAGTCCCATTGCCATCCCCAAATACCTACGAGCAAMCTAAGACAAAGATGCAAGAAAGTTACAAACAATATCCCCTACCTGAATTTCAACATGCCGCGCCTTGGGCACATATTTCTCCATAAAAATCCCACCATCCCCAAACAGACTCTACAGAGAAGCAAGAAAGCCACAAAGTCAACTCATGCCGCCCTTCCAAAGAAAAAAAAGGGAAATAACACATACCTCGGCTCTCTCTCTCGCACTCCCAAACTTCGCTTTCACCTCCTCCAAAGTCTCACAAACAACCATCCCCAGTCCACCTCCACCCGCACTCGGCTTCAACACAACCGGCAGTCCAGTCACACTCTCAACCACACCCACTGCCTCATCTACACCTCTTACCAACCCCTCTGACCCCGGTACTACATCCAGCTCCAGTCCCGCACGACCGGTGCTACTAGCACTTGAAGAGGCATTGGCAGCACGCACTTCGCGCACTACACGTCTTGCCTCGTGCTTCAACCCCATAAGTCTGATGCACTCCGGTGAGGGCCCAAGCCACGTCACACCCATATCCATAATCTCTCTCGCAAAGGACGCATTTTCAGATAAGAAACCATATCCGGGGTGTAAAAGCGTCACATGGTGAGATCGACATATCTCAAGGAGCGCACTCGAATCAAGGTACGCCCTCCCCTCTGATGCTACTGTTGCCGTCCCCGTGTTTGKGTCGCTGGGGAGTGATAAAGGCACGGAAATGTCTGCGAGGGTAACGTGGGGTGCGAGTGCATCGGTGGGTGTGTACACGCTTATGGTGCGGATGCCGAGTTTCTTTGCGGTGTGAATAATGCGGACAGCGATTTCGCCACGGTTGRCGATGAGGAGGATGTGGTTGTTTTTTGAGTCGTCCCTGTTCATCTTTGCGTATTTCTCCCTTGGGTGAGAAGTACTYGGTTGAGGGAAYGATAAGGCTTAAGGAGCTGGCTGAGCGGTTCGGAATAATCAATAATCGAACGTGCGAAAAGAAGCCCCTGTATAGRGRAGRGGGGGAGTATGACATATTTCCTTTCCATGTTTATACAGAGATAGGCTGTTCTCCTGACTTATTTCGTGAGAAAYATGAGCCTACWTTTGAGTTCTTATTCACTTGTYATTCAGTTCTGTCCGGATCTTCGGTTATGTTCATCAACTAGCTTTTTCACAAGTTGAGCGATAGCCACAGCGCCCTGTACACATACACCGAAAGTCAGATCCGAACAAGGTGGTATAGAGTCAAGGGCGRGAGGGAAAACGCACCGGAGTATCGGAATGTACACAGATTGTCACCTCGTCCACATCTGCACCGCCGAGGGGTAGATAGTGCTCCGGRACGACAGTAGTAATTAGCCGCTCAGYGAGTAGCCGATTGACCTACATCTAAGTCAGGGGCGGTTCGTCATTCRCATAAGGGGTAAACCAAGGTACTGACCCGCTCAACRACTACCTCTTGTGCCACAGGGTCATGTTTCCTATGTACCCACAATCAATACTGGAAAAGTTCAATGATAGAAAAACAGYACTCACTTGGTGATCAATAACTTCCCCTCATGATCATACTCCAAGTCCGCAAACCACTCTTTCACAATATCGTTAGTCACAAACATTCGCAAGYAGAACCCGAAAGTTTRACTTACCAGGGATAAACCGCACTCCCAACTCCTTCGCAGCRACCTGATGCATGGTCCCCGCCAATCCAACAAATGCAACCCCTTCCCCAAACCCTTTCCCACCAGCACCACTAAAAGCTTTGCACACGCGCATAGTCGCCTTTGCCAACCCCAGATCCCTCGCCATTTGCCCATAGACCGCTCCATGCGGCTTGATATGGTGCAACTCCATCCCGTGTACCTTGAGGAATCCAGAGAGTGCTCCAACTTGATAAGTGAAGCAGTTGAACAGTTCATCCTAGTGGTAAAAAGCTCCGGACGTGAAAGATAGGCGGGAAGTAGAAAGACTTCGTACGGGACTCATTTTCATTTCTCGTCTTCCGAATCCCTGTCTGTCAGGCAAAGAAGGATGGGCACCGACTTTGACCCCATTCGCCTTGGCTAGCGAGACGGTCGTGTTCATGACGTCAAAGTCCCTTTGTGACTTGGGTTACAGGACCACTTGCTACGAAAGGTCTACATACGAAGCATGGAATCCACATGCGACGTTCGCGAGGTGGATTGTCTTCATGAGTTCCTCGTCATCCGCCTGGAAAGCCGTCTAAACGGATACTAGGGAGGTCWGGAGTATGCTGGACACACAATTCGGTATAGACTGTAGCCCTGGACCGATGACGTTAGCGGACAGAGGGATAGAAGAACAAAGTGARATTAACCTCTCCCATATCACAGTTCAGAGTAGCTTTGAGTGGTTGCATTTCGGAAAYAGTGTTCGATACTGGGAATTTGGGAGTCCARTGGAGAGYTCCCAACTTCAGGCTCCGACGGTTAGCTGAGSCCCGTGTCCGATCCGTTTGATCCGGGCCATRGTACTTGAAGAACGCTTGGCGCGACACACCACTGATCTCCAAGCTAGGCTGTAGCTCGTAAGACTGTATATCACAACYACATCAAGAGCGCAGTTATCGCTGGAGCAGCTGGGGTGACTGGCTTGAAGGCCTGAAGGCTAAAGCTTCCCTTTACTTAGGGAGCTCGCGAAGTGGGACATCATTCGCGATCCGAAACCTCTCGCTGGAGTGACTTCATTAYAGTAGAGGTTAGGGCCYTGCGCAGGACGTTGTGGATGRGGGTTYCACACGGCCTCGATATGCGTATATTGTGTAGCGATGTGAGGAGGGGGAGCAAGTGAATAACAGCAAAAACTATAACCAAAGATGTGATACGTTACACAACTCCGAGGGACCTTGCTCAGCCGAACAGGAACGCTAATCGTCCAGCCAACCTCGAGATAATCACCCTCTCGTAGCATTAAGCACAACCAAATGATTTGAAGTCTACCATGATGCCAGCCTCGTGTGCCCCCGGCCGCCGACGTCATTCTCTTATCTAGCTCCTCCTCTGCTCTAATTAGCACAGTGACTGCCGCCATTCATCAGTTCCTACCAGGATCGCACCTCTAGCCACCCATACTTCCCCCTTCTTCGTGCAATTTTGAATTTWCTGCTGTACTACTTATCTTTGATATCTGACCAGTTTTCTCCGCTGTCTCCATGGCCTTTCTCGCCTCCCACTTCATTTCGCTAACCTCCTTCCTTTCCTGCCCTAATGGCCCTATTTGAATTCTTGGTTGCAACGAAGCACGGGGATACTCATGGACAGGRAGGCGAAGAAACTTGATATAAGTTACCCTTTCCCCAAACGAAGCTTAATTCATATCGTCTAATTGAGRCCCAAATAGGTGCACAATGCACCTACCAGTGACCACGCATAGAGAGGTGGCAGGCCAATGCTGGGGATAACGACGAAGGTGCAGGCGATGGGTGTGTTTGTAGAGCGCTAAAGGATAACCCAATGCGCGATTTTAGACCAAAGACCAATTCTACGTACACCATGAAAGCAGGCCGAAATAGGGTACAAGTGGTCGCATTGACTGTCTACGAAAATAGCTACTTCGATGCTACAGTGAGTAAGCACGGCGACGATCGTGCTAGCTAGCAAGTAATGACAGAGAAAGGAAATAAGGGGGATATATTGACTGAGGGGAAAATAGAGCATGTACAGTGGAAAAAGTCAGCGTCTTCTGATTAGGGTGTCCGCGGATCACGACGAGCACTCAGTTATTGGGGAACTTCGGGAAGGCACGGGCTTTGTCCGCGTCCACCGATCACGAACCCACTACTTGATTCAAGTCAATCCAAATGTCAGCAAAAGCCCTGGTTTAAGTATTAACATTGGAAGCTATCAAGTATGGTAAGTTTCCCACCCCATCGAATCATACTCGCATTAGAATCAAAGATTAGGAGCATCACTTGGAGGGAGAGGGTGTTCGTCGCTAATTGATCGTATGAGGGCTTCAGCGTCAGGGGAACGTGGCTTGATTTGAAAAGAAAACGGTTCCGGATGACTACAACCGGTTTAGTAGTCCCCTTGGTGCACATAAGATAAAATAACATGTCAACCTCACGGTTCCTGATCCAAATTTACAAACCACGGGTATATCTTTCCCCGAGGCATCTTTGGCATGACTAAGATCGAAAACTGAAAGAAACATCGACATCAGCAGGAACATATTTGCGTTGGCAAGTTCTTTTCCTGGACAGGCTCTGGAACAAGAAAAACATCAGCCGGGGTGAATTCGGCTTGTATGTTTGGATGTACCTGCGGCCAAACCCATAGACAAAAGTCATCGGATCGAGCTGAGGATTATCGCCAACATATCTATGTGGGTCGAATTCCTCTGGATTGGGATAGATTGTGGAATCGCGGGCAATTTTCCTATTGAGCACACAGATTTCAACATGGCTGATTTTTTGGGAGGGATCCACTCACCATATGTTAACCATCACAATAGAATTTTGAGGGATAAGATAACCTTTGTAATAATCGTCTTGGGTGACGCAGTGAGGAATGCCTGACCTCCTACTCAGTCGATGACACATTTGGTAGTCAAACCATAACGACGAACCCATTGGGCCTATTGGATGCCATCGAAGTATCTCCTTCAAAAGCGCTTCCATGAACGGCAAGTGAGAGCGATCGCTGAGCCTGGGGAGTCGATGATTTCCAACAACAGAATCAAGCTCTTTTTGGGCTTGCTTTTGGATGTCGGGATGTATCACCATGGCTAGAACAAATGCGGTAAGAGCAGCCGTTGTCTATGTACATGGGGATGGGTCAAAGGCTGAGGATAATATCTCAATGAAAGATTACCCACAGTATCCGTTCCACCGCCGTAAACAGAATTTGTTGCCCAAGGTATTATATCCTCCTCGAATGCATTCAGATTCTGATCTAGCATGTATGAGGTAAAGGATGGACGTGCGATGTGAGCTTCCTATTGGTAAGATGAATGAGTGTGTATTTGTTGTCTCGAAGAACACGATTCGGACCCTCTGAAGCCGCACAAAATCCAGAGGACGAAAAGCTTGTTCATAGTTATGTTGCCTGAAAGTTGCTCCAACGTTTTTGAAATGTTGACCCGGGAACCACTCCGGTAGGAAGCGCACTGCAATGCATACCCGATGAGAAACTAATAAGCAAACAATGAAGACGAAAATCACTCACTTAATGGGATGCTGTCGATCAGCCATTCTCCAGGAAGCGTAGCGGTGTGAAACTCCTTGGCAGCTTTCTCGACTAGTTCAACCAACGGATCGGAGGACGCAGTGTCGATGGCATAACCSTGTGATATTTCAAGGAAAATGGCGCCCTCAGTCCTATCGAGTGACGAGCGTTCAAAAAATAGGAGCCAGAGTACAGGARTTTCGGGACTTCCGTACCTACGTAAGTTTTCTATTACTGACGCCGGGTCGTCCAAAACACGAGCCAGGAAATATCTCGTTTCAGCCTCTTGAATATGTTTCAAGGGGTCGATGGCGCTTTTAGTTCCGATGTAGTTTTTGACGTACTTGCGCATCAGGCGGAATCTGTCATCATATTGTGACAGTATCATCTGTTGATCCCAACCAATCCTGCCATCAAGGTGCCATTTAGACCGCGTGATTACGCCGATAAACGTTGRTTAKCCAGTATGTTACTCACATTTTACCAGCGAAGGCAAAGGTGGGTCGGTTGGAATATATTGAAGACCTCGTTTCAAGAAGTTCTGTGGCACTCTCGAGGTCATTTAAAATAATTAATCGTGTTCCCAATACATGAACACTACTTATTGGACCTATTATTTAACTTTAGTGACTCCGTTGAACAACCCAACAGTAACGCGAACATACCATACAAATCGTGGTGATTGGCCCAATGTAGCCACTCATACGATTTGGGCATACCCAACACGTTTCCTATGATTGGGAGGCCTTGAGGTCCTGGGGGTAGCTTAGGCCGTTTTTGCAGACGGAARAATTGTTTGAATATGGRAACGCAAAGGGAAGCCCATAAGAGGGTAATTACAGAGACGATGTCTGGAGTATACATGTTGGGGGGGGATAAGCTCGCTCAATATCGATGTACCWAAGATTTGAGAATATATATCATTGGAATGAGAATGCACAGTACGAGCTACTTGCTCGGCTGCGATCTACAAGGATCGATCCAACGGCGCCTTCGGAATAGTGGATACACCGGGGACCTTTTTTAACTCTTGTTGCTTCGTTATGCCCAAGGAATAAGAGTAACTARTTTCTGGCCGAGCCCAAGCGAACTATGACGGTTTGAGCCTCGCATCAACGCTCAGCGATCTACGATCGGCACATAGTTATTCATCCTATACTCAATGATTACATTAATGGCAAGCTCCTATACATAGTGCAATAACRCTGATTCCCGTAGTCGCCACCCGTTTCACCAATATATAAAAGGGAGAGTGTATGCACATATTTTCCTGAGGTCAACGGCCCCCGCCATTTGTGTGTACGAGCCTGGTCGACTTAGTCTTAACGATGTTAATTATGAAGCAAAGCTCGAGAGACGAGCCATGGCGCACTCCCGAAWTGTCTGCCAGCCACCAGCCGCAACTATTATTTGTGGCCGCTCTCTCTTGACGCCTATCGAGTTTCACAAACCTTGAGCTTTACTTAAATAGGGTTATCGAGGACTCGGTAAAATTCGAAGCTGATGCCTGCAGTGAAATAAGGTTTGGCTAGAAATTGACCGGTCGGAGACTTCYGATGGAARGTCAACCCCCAGCTAAGATCCTTCGAGYCGGTTGCGTCGTGACAAGCCCACGGATGGCCCCAGATACAACTCATCYACTTGTTGATATCCGGTCTCAATAGATGTCTCTTGCACTGTAGCTGGTACGCAACACATCTGCGACGACGCTCTAATCATCTTTCTTSACCCAGCGATCAAAGAGGTGATTAGCCTTAGCCACTGATGCCCCTCATTTCTAACYCAATATGACAAGGTAATACGATTGCGATCCAACTTCAGTATGGAGGTTGTAGTGCTTCTAAACCCTAGGGCCCAACTATTTCAGGCCAGCCATGCTTCAAACCTCGGAGCATATTATTATCACCCCAATGTATCCATACCGTTCAAGCCGCGGAAGGCTCGAGTGTGGTGGACTCCTACTGCGCCAGTGCGTGGGACTCCAAGCTTCAGATAAATAGCAGTGAATCGAATCCTTGACCTTCCGAGTCGCTCTTTCAGCAACCTCAACCCCGACTGCTTTCTCTTATCACATTTTATTATCATGTCTGATGTCAACAGCRCCCGCCTTCCTATCGCACTTGTCTTATYGCTCTTTCCGTGGACTGGCGAGGGTTTCGACAATACTCTAACCCGCGGAAAAGAGTGAGCTTATTAATCTCTATTAGATCCGTTCTAGCATTAAACTTRCACATGCCTTGTGTACTACTAGTCTATGTTGAATATCCCATGGCATCTCAGTCCGTGTCGCGCCGTAAGAAAGCCGCCTTTGAGCTGGCACACTTCAATCCAATCATACTGAAGGACGGCCGGTGACAGATCCAGTGAGTATTCAATCTGTCGACATCARGCTTGGATGGATTGTTGAGCCCCTGTTGGAGGTCAGAGAGTATAACAATATTCCATTTGGTGACACAAAATACTGATKTGTCCATTCAGACCCACACTCTTTCCCTGTTTCAGACTCCTAAATACTAATTAAATACTAAAATCCACGTCGGCGACCCGTACCATGTTTGACTGAATACACTTGTTCTGTGTTCCATTCTATGAGCGAAGATTTCCTACCATACGCTGAGAACAGGTGGAAAAGAACCCGGGGTATAAGCTATGACCTAGCCATCCGCTACAACATTAGAACTACTAGTTGTACAGTAGATTGTCGACTAACCGCGGCAGGTGGCCCCATCACGGGGCCAAGAAGCCCGTCGCCGTTAAGCTGCTTCGGGATTCCATGCACCAATTACATTGCTCTGTTAGCTCCGGGGAATATCATTGGCAGCGTCTGGCTTTTATCGACATCTAACGAGTCCAGGTGAGATCCTCAGTTGCTCTGTKACAGGCATGTGGATGGCCCAGGCATGCATCACCACCTACGGATATCTTATCTCAATAGACATCTGAGGATATGCTACGCGAAAGGAGGGTGGGGGCATCAAAAAAAAACAGAAAGACAAAGGGCGAAACCCGTCGAGCGGGCTCACACTACAGTTGGCATGCAACAAAACCGTGACTTCTTTGAGCCGACGATCAAAGAAGTAACGTGGGCAACTGACCGCTCATTTTTGACCCAAGTGATTRCTATAAAGAAGTGATGATAGTATCACGGTTACAACATCAGTATGGACATTGTAGTGCCTCAGAATCCTGAACGTTGAGGAAGGCCAGTTATTTCGGGCCAGTCATACTCCAAACGAGACCGTTCGTAATASCTCCTACGTCCCACACTGTTTGAGCCGCGGAAAACTCGAGCGTGGTGGCGGACCCCTATTGCGCCAGTGCTTGGGACTCTTAAGGTTCAGGTAAATGTCAGAGAGTTGAATCTCGATCTYCCGAGCCATTTCTCCAGAAATCTTAACCCTTACTTGCGCGTAGCACTATCTATTGTCATGTCTGAAGCCAACAGCGCCCGTCTCCCTATTCCGATCTTGGCCCATCTCGGTCCGTGGACAGGCGAGGGTTTCGATAGCACCCTAACCCGTGGAAAAGAGTGAATCTTCATCTCCTGTTCGGCGATAAACTTACATTGGTCTTGTGTACTAGTTTGTGTTGAATATCCCGCCACCTTTCAGCCTGTCGCTGGGCCAAGAAGGTGCTTCTTATTTACTTTACACATCTTATTTCAATCATACTAAAGAAAGGCCGAAGGTGGATTAATCAACACTCAAGCTGTCAACGATATCGGACTTGAATGGATCGTTGAGTCCGTGTTGCAGGTCACTTAGTACATATGTCTATCACTTGGTGCAAAAATGCTTGTCTATCTATTAAGACCCACATTCTTTCCTATWTTTAACTTTACATACGAAAACCTACGTCGACGGCCCGTACTATGTCTGATTGATTTTTCCTTTCTATGAGCGAAGTTTGTGCGTCATAYGATGAGAGCAAGTGACACAGRATCTGG
>JAECYV010000029.1:282601-395267 GCA_023014305.1 Lepiota subincarnata
GKKGKTYCMMCMRSCCCYYYTTGGGTAGATTCTGAAGGTGGTACTCCAGCAATGCGCCATACCTACTGTAACCGCTATTCGGAAGATGCCTGRTTTAGCGTTCSTTACATTTTCCTATGTACACRATATCTAAACATAACACAAACGCCTACAGTCGAATCACCCAATTGGTCGCTAACTACGTCTACCCACATACTCAAGGATCACCGTGCCGACAATGTACGAACRGCGCGCCACCCCCGTCACACCCCTATTGCACCATCAGAGAGGTGCCATGAGGTCGGATACAAAGGACGAAGGAGATAGTGCTGCTATATCCTTTCATAACCCATCTAACCGGTTGAGCGGTTCCTTTGCCTGTGACCGTCTTACGCTAGTAATTGCGAGGACAATACGGAAAGGAGAGTTGAACACCGAGGCGAYAAGATCACGATGGAACTTCGCTACCGTTGCGCACATCGCTGCACACTTAGTAGTGACATTATGCTTCGAATAGCCTTCCRCATTTATTACTTCTATTCAGGCTACCGAAGAAAGATTAGGGGTGGTAACTCCTAATCGCGTCAGTGTGTCGGGCTGCCAGGTCCAGTTAAAAGACAGCTCAAGAGATGGAGTTGATCTCCTAACCCTCTCGCCCMTTTAACAAACTCAACCTCTACTCTGAATACTTTGAGAATCATGTCCGACGCCAACAATACACGCCTCCCCCTCTTTTTCCCACTCCCCATCCCCCCCTGGAGTGGTGAGGACACAGACCACACCCTCACCCGTGGCAAAGAGTACGCTCACTCTTCCCTCCGTTAACCCCTACCCCCCGAGTTRCACTGACGCTTTGAACTTGTGCACACCACCAGTCTTTGCTGAACATACAGCCTATTTCTTGAGTCCGCCTCTGTGTCACAAAGGTAACCTCTGAACTATCGGCTACTAGCGCATTTCGATCATTACTGAGAACGGACAGATCGTGGCGGACTTCAACAAGTTTGCAATTGTCAACGTTATTCGGCTTGTATCGTTGAGCCCATATCGGAGGTCAGTTACTGCTCACAAATCTTCTACTTGACGACACAAAATGCTGACTCACACGCCTATTCTTCCAGACCCACACTCTTTCTCAGACCTATCTGTAAATATGCTAAAACCTACGTCGATGATCCGCCTTGTGTTCCTTGACCGAATATACACGTGTTCTGTGTTCATTTTTTCTGAGTGAGTGCCCTTTGTCCATACAGCAAGTGCAAGTGCCACGGAGCTTGGGGTATGACATACCGACGATCGCAAGACCGGCCTAGTCCCAGGTAGCCATCCTTTGACACCTCCCTGTACATTTCCGAAAGCAGCGGTCGGAGCAACAGTTGTATATATATAGCACAATCTTTGAAACACGAAATCCCCMAAACTCCATAATATCTTCCACTAAATAGTCCGATGTGATTACACCAACCATCCATTAACTACATTTATCTATGCGCCCACTTGAAGTATCACGGCGCCAAAAAACCCATTAACCTATATCTAAAGTTACAAACCTCATTCGCACCCCTCGCGCCGTTCTTAACTTGAGCTTTTCACGCCAAATCCAATCGCAACATGAACGCTTATGCCTTGGGCCCCGCCATCCCTTTTCTGTGAATCAGGATTCACGACAGTGGTAAGGCGGCCTTRTGGGGTGGGGTAGGCTGTTTATAGTTTTCGAGTGGCTGGCTGGCCTTGCCAGTAGCCGGGTGTGATGGGGGCGATGAGGATGAGATTGGAGTGGTATGGAGTCGGAGTTGGTCGAGCATGAAGTGGTGGGAGGTGCTAGTCAGGGTGGGATTGAGGGAGCATAGACCTCTCAGAGGTGGACGCCAACGAGGAATTGACTGGGGGCGAAGTAAGCAAATATAGTGTCTCTCGGACCCTCTCCGCGGTGGGAACGTGGATRACTTGGAATAGCATAATTGTGTGTCTAAACGCAGTACGGGCCAGCAACGCAGGCCCAGAAGCATCATTACAGTTGTYTGAGCTGGRAAAGAGGACATCGAGYTCACATATTTACAGAGGGGCTCTAGGCAATAGGTTCCAGTGCACGAGAAGATGGGAAAGGGGTGTGTGTGAGGAAGGTGCACATGCCACCACGAGCCTCATTTTATCCTGCTCCCTAGCTAGTTTTYATCGTGTTCGCGTGTTGAGAATGGTCGCAAGCGGGCGGAGTATCTTAGCTATAGCCCATCCATTCACCGTATCAGCCTCAATTTCGGAATCACGGAGGTATCTCTGAGGGCGCAAATGGATGTTGAGACTGTGTCGTGGATGAGCCCCGCCTCTCTTCTCCGCCGTGTTGGCCTATCGCAGCTGTTGGCTGGCCCAGTCCCACCACATCTCTTGCCCCGCTCACCATTTCCATATCGCTCTGCACAWGTGAAGTGTGCCTGTACACCGRAGCCGAAGCTTTGATCCGGGCGGTCCGGACGCATTGAGGTAGTCGTTCCGAGGGATCCGGGCTCCCGGGGTCCATCATGTGACACTGACTACTGTGGCAACATCCTGGGCAATACCTTTTGCTGACCATCGCCTCGAAACTCACCCAATGTGAGCGTTACTCCAACCGTGCTAGGATAAAACTTTCTGGCCTTCTAKTTAGAGAAATYGGTCGCTGCAAACCTGCCCTTGGTGATACTTAGGAGTGGTACCTATGGATTGATAAGAGCCCAGTCCTGCGCTGACCCCAAGACCACACTACCTTACCACAAAAAGGCCAACCCACGACTGCTCAATAGCAGTAGGACCAAGACCGCCGCCACCCTAGACCTTTAAAGTGGCGAGCTGGGCCGAACACTCAGGAACAAACGCGAGGGTGAGACGACGAACGGGGCGGGGTGTTGAAATTATTGAGCGGTACAGCTCGATATTGTTTCTTTTATTCTTTCTTCATTCCATATATTCCCATGGACACTGTAGGTACACGATATGGACTTATTATCTATTCATAACTACGACAATCGATTCTACATTACTTAGTAAATAGTTGTACATACCTCCGTAGTATTTAGGTAGCGGTCCCAGCACTCTAGGATCCCAGTTTACCTTTACTGGATCCTAGGTGCGCGAACATTCTCGTTGTTTTCCTATCACTTAACTACCAGTTTACCTTTACTGGATCCTAGGTTGATCCAATATATTACGATTGATTCGTGATCACACTGCTGCGAATATATCTACTCTCGTTACGGGGGAGGTTGGTGTCTGCTCGAACAGCGTTTCATTGCTGGACTGCATGAGGAACGAGCACCCGAGGTGCGCCTTGTGCAGGGCCGAGCCGAGCCAGGGTGTTGATAAAGGGCACTGGGGCCCTAGAAACTCTCTGACTACATCTGTAACCCGTAGTATTGGTACGTCCGTCATGAGGCCTGACCTCTGGGACGGTAAAATGAGAAAACAAACAAACAAACAAGAGCCCAGTCCGATCACAACCTTGTGTATCACTTTCGTCTGGTACCAGCTCCATCTGACTATCTTGACACACGATCTTTCGAACTCACGAAATGGTTTTGGCCGCCTTATTTGATATATTCCAATACACACATTTGGATTTTTTACTGACAACGACACTACATACTCCAGAAACGCTCTACGAGCCCAATAACATCTGTCGGGAAGTAGCACGCCGCAATAGAAGTTTTGTGCAAACGGTGCCCCATAACAAACCCGCGATCCGCGGGGCATATCACTCTGGGCTTGTATACTTTTCGTTCCGCCACTCCACTCTACTCTCGCCACTCGCTCCACCTCGTTTTCACAAACYTCAACGCCTTCGGGTTAGGACAAGTCAGTCAGCCGGAACAGGTCCGCCGAATGTCTTGTCGCGTTTTCCCTCGCCAATCGTTTTACCAAATTGTCTATACCATTATCCTATTACTGAATTTATTAAACTAGATGCTCTAATCGATATCCGTTTGCCTACCAATTTCCTGGCATGAGATCACTATTCACTCGCCTCTGATAACAGCTATGTGCCGTAGATCATATAAATAACCAGAATGATGTAGCTACTAGTACAATCGGTGAAGACTGCCTTACARCTCGACATCTTATATCCTAACACACTCTCTACCGATTAGTCGGCCTCATCCTTCTCAATGYCTTTATGACGTTTATTCACATTGACTCATCCAATTCATCACCAGCAAAGTACCAACAACATCCCCATCGCGTCCCTGGGATTGCTGGTAGAGGTATAACATACAAGACSCACGAGATAACAGCAGATTCTATCATACTCCTTCTAACCGATGGAGCAGTTCCTTTGGCGCGTTCCTATCYCACTCGTTCGSTGATGACAACTTAKGCGCTATGCCAAAGTCGTTGGGTGGCCTCAGCCGCGGYCGCTCCTCTTCCTGTGACCATCTTAGTTGAGTAGCTACAAGTCTATATACGCAAAGGGGGATTTTGATAACCCGAGGTGACAAACCACGATTTAACTTCGCCGGTTACCGTTACGCACATTCACTACATAATTAGTAGTGTCTAGACTATTATTTCTCGCAGTAGGCTATTGCCACTACCTCTCCGCATCCATTACGTTCTACTTAGCTCACMGAAGAAAGAATTGGTACTCCAACCCCCTATTGCGCCAGTCTGTGGGCTCCCAAATCCAGTTAAAAGACAGCTCAAGGGGAGGAAGTTGATCCCCCAACCCTCTCACTTTTTCAACAATCTCAACMTCTACTCTGAAGACTTTGACAACCATGTTGGACGCAAATAACACCCGCCTCCCCCTTGTTGCCGCAGTCGGCATCCCTCCCTGGAGTGGTGAGGACGCCGACCACACCCTCACCCGTGGCAAAGAGTACGCTCACTCTTTTCTTCCTCCCCCCCCTCCCGTCAACTCCTGCTCCCCCAAGTTACATACACTCATGCTTTGTGTGCACACCCAGTCTTTGCTGAACGTACAGTTTCCTTTTCTTGAGTCCGTCTGCGTGCCACGAAGGTAATCTCTCAACTTTCCACCGCTCGTACATCTCGRTCGTACTGAGRRCCAGATAGATCGTGGCGGACTACGAGCTGTTTGCAATTGTAGACGGTATTGGGCTTGGACCGTTGAGCCCATATCGGAGGTCAGCTACTGCCCACCAGGTCTTCTATATGACCTGACAAATTMCTGATTCACACGTCTGTTCCTTCAGACCCACATTCTTTTTCCAGTTCTATCTGTAAATATGCTAAATCCTACGTCGATGATTCGTATTGTGTATGCTTGTCCGAATATACACGTTTTCTGTGTAAGTGCCACCAAACCTGGGAATGGCATATAGATCGCAAGACCGGCCCTACTCTCAGAAGAATCGCTGCTAATGGCAGGTGGCCATCTATCGACACCTCTCTGTATGTATATTTCTTAAGGTGTGTAGTCAGAGCAATAGTTCTCGTACATATACCACAATCTTTAAAACACACGAACACCTCTTCAAGTCCATGCTACCGTCCACTGAAAAATCCAATATATGCAATGTCCAGACATCACGCCAAATCATCCTCACACTCACACAAAAAAASAGTAATCACAACACCAACAAAATCCCAACCATCCACCCCCAAGCAATCCACCGCCACCCGCCTATCCTATCTCTAAATCCACAAGCCTCATTCGCACCCCTCGCACCATCCTCAACCCAATCCCTCCACGCAGAATGCAACTGCAGCACAAACGCCTGTCCTTCCGGGCTCTGCGACCCCTCTCTGCCAAACGAATCGGGATTGACGACGGGGGTGAGCCAGCCTTGTGGGGTGAGGTGGTTATAATTTTYGAGTGGTTGRGGGRTGTTGCTGGTAGCYGAATGTGATKGAGCGGATGAGGRTGAGGTTGGAGYGTGGGTGGTGGWGGTCGAGTTGGTCGAGTGCGAAGGGAGGGGAGATGATGATTGGGATGGGATTGGAGAGGTGGATGTAGACGAGGCATTGCCTTGGGGTGTACCAGGTGAAAATAGTGTCTGTCGGATTCTCTCCGCGGCGGGGACGTGGGTGAATTGGTTTAGCATAACCGCGCTTCTGAACACTGTACTGGCCAACAACGCAGACCCAGATGCATCGTAAAAGCTACCTTGGTTGGAGACAGGGACATCGGGGTAATTCGTCCACATATTGACGGAGGAGTCCTGAGTATGGTGCGATAATGGGTTCAAGTATACGAAAGGATAGGAAGGGGGGACAACGTACGAGGAGGGCGTACATGCCATCATGAATCTCCTTTACCCAGTTTCCCAAATCCTTTTGCTGGTTTTTCATCGTGTTCGCGTACTGGGAATGACGTATTGTTGCAAGTACGCGGAGGATCCCAGCCGCAGCCCATCCGTTGCCTATGTCAGCCTCAAATTTAGGAAAATACTGCCAGGGTGACGATCGTTTGTGTAAGGTTACGTACCAGTAGTCCAGTATCCTTCATCATTCGCCACACCATCCTGTCCCAAAAGAATATGCTTCCACCTATTCCCCGCCTTTGGATCCCTTAAATAATTACGGTAAAGCCGGATCTGATTATACGCCTCCATCAACAACGTCCTATTCTCAGAGACCACGCCATAGTACGCCAGGAAAGGGGGCACCATATACACAAAGTCGCTCCTATAACACATTCAATGACATCAACGCAATTCGTCACACTCTAACCCCCCAGATAAAATCACAACATACCACAGTTGCACTTCCGCCACCCGATGTGAGATCGCCCCATCCTCAGTCCTCGGCACGCGCTCCAACAGAAAATCAAGCTGATCCATCGCAGCCGCCGCATAATCCAAACCCGCACTACCGCTACCCCCTAACTCGGAAGAAGAGGAAGACACCCCCGTCCAGTTGGCCAACAACACACTCATCCCTATCGACGCCGGGTCAGCGGCACTCCCATCCGACATGAGTGGCTGCGGGCCGATGGTACCATTGTTCGCGGCGGAGCGGTTGGCGACGACAGCKTGAGGGATGGCGAAGAATGGGGAGAGGGCGTTGGCGGCGTTGATGAAGAGGGAAGATGAGGAGCCTTGTGGGGGAGGAAGGGGGTTGGATGAGAAGACGGAGAAGGCGGTTGCGTTGAGTTCGAGGATGGCCTGGGTGCGCGTGCCTAGCTCCCAACTTCGGAGGGCRTCAAGTACTCGGAAATGAAGAGAAAAGGGGCGAGCGGTACTAACCTTTTTTGTGCGCCGTCTGCTAGACGACCGCTGATCAAGGCAAGTTGGGCGTCTGTTAGATTTTGTGCGACTGCCCGTGTGAACAGRAGCAGGGTCCAGTGCAGGGCCGTCGGTCGCATCCCTCAGTTGAACTGGTSGAAGAACAAGGAGGGAGCCCAGCGGGCTGGTTGAGGTGGAGTGGGTCCCCAGGCCAAGGATAGAAAAGCCATTCCACAGCTCTTGTGTTGTAAATATATCACAAGAACATATGTCTAGGACCACGTCGGCAGTCGCGCGAATATACATAGCTCTTCGGCCCATGTCGAATATATCATTGAAATCTCCCCCTCGGGTTCCCAGACACGCGCCAGGATAGGGATAATTTATCGCCGCATCTGTGCCTGAAATAAACATATCTCTCCGTCTAAAAACAGAAAGAATTCGGCACGGACAAAAAACATCACGGTTTCATCACAGACCCTTCCCTTCCGCACGGATCCCTTCCTCAGTTGTCCCAATTCTTGGCCGATACCACATTGCCCTGCCTCCTTCGATTTTCCTCACGCTCAATATTCACCGACACACGTGTCTGCACCAGTGATATATAATAGGTTCTCCCCTCTAATCAATCAATCAGTGCCTAGAAAAATGGCTTCATCAGAGCACGAGGAAGACCTCCAGCTAGACTCGGTATTCCCAGTACGCACAATCTCCTTCTCCCCCTACCACCCAACAACACAGGGCGCCCGTCACAACAGGAACCAGAACGGCCACCAACGCCCGAACACACCATTCAAACTTATTCCCGTGCAACCGTCACCCACGATATAACGATCAGATTAGTAGGAAACCACCCGCTTTGGGCCCACTATCTGTCCGCTGTCTACTCGTTGCCTCCCACATCAGTTGCACTCACAAYGTATAATGCAGGTGGAACGCTTCGCGGTCCTTTGCTTCCTTCCTCGACTCCACAAATATCTGTCACGGTTGCACTGTGCTCGAATTGGGGGCAGGCGGTGCCCTTCCAAGTATCATAGCTGTTCTCACCGGTGCATCAGCCGTCGTAGTCACTGATTATCCCGATTCTGCCCTCATCGATAACATCCGGTACAATATATCGGCCAATGTACCCCTGGAGCTGCAACGGAACATCGTCGCCCAAGGATACGTTTGGGGAAAAGGCACCCAGCCGCTTTGTGCTGCTYTACCCTCGGAGAATAGGCGTTTCGATATCATAATCTTGTCTGACTTGCTATTCAATCACTCCCAACACGACGCCTTGCTCAATACATGCGAACAAGTGATCGCCGGCACGCCATCCGCTTGTGTCCTCGTATTCTACAGCCATCACCGCCCTCACCTTGCCCATCGCGATATGGAGTTCTTCGAAAAGGCGCGGAACAGAGGCTGGGTCATGGAGAAAATCATCACAGAAACTTTCCCTGTACGTCGCTCTACCTCGGTCAATGAATGCTTAGCTGACTATAATTTATTAGCCCATGTTTCCAGAGGATTTGGGGGACGAGGCTGTACGCGCAGCCGTGCACGGATGGAAATTAACTCGGGCCTAATCTACAAGCAGCGCCTATTCACAAAGTCCATATCTGGTTGGTGTTCCCATCGGTGCACTCCCAGATCTGCATAATATTATCATTCTTGAGGTCTCCGTTCGTCAGGTCTAGACATTTCCCTACGACAGCATGCATCAGCAACTCATATTTAGCGCATATATTCAGCGCATACCTTGATCTGTCAACGCAATCCTATTGTCATCCGTGTAATACCAGGTCTGCGCCGGTAAATTATCATAACACGTCCAGATCTTCATTTGCGTTCCACTCATCGGATCTGCGCATACCCTTATTACTCTCAACTCTGGCATAGAAAGCGCATGTATCCACCTGTGCCAGCGTCCAGGCAGAAATTCTGATCCGCGACCTTCACCTTTGTGGCGCCACGCTCAACCGACCAATTTTGCGCCGGTGTACCATTGCAATCAAAGCTGCCCAAWACACACCTCGTCAGCCACCACATCTATCAAGGAGAAATATGCCGGGCCCAAGGGTACGTACATATCTACGGGGGTTCCATCCGCGAACACCCCTCCGCGAACATCTAGGCACTTGTCTTCATTGTAATTGGGATGAATTTGGAAATAGCGTGTCTCCGAGGACTGCTCATTGATCCACAGGGGGTCGCATTCGTTCGCGTCTTCCAGGAGCGCTGGAGCGGGAACCGACAAGGCGGGAAGAGCAAAGATGGAGAGGATGCAGACTGCGAGCGTGAGGAAAGTCATGCTAGTTGGTTGGTGTAGTAGATTGTGTGTATATAGGATGACTGATGGTGTAGGGTGAAGGTGAAGAGAGGATGAGCGGGAAGGGGCGGGGAGAATTTATAGGCGTGGCTGGCTGATAGGGATGACGTCGTCATGTGTATAACAAGACATTGTTGGATGAGACCTGGTGGGCGCCTCTGCATAGTTCGCCTCTTAGCCTCCCATTCATGCAGGCGCCCATTGCTTTTAGCAGGTGATATTGATGCGAATCTCCACTGTAACTAGATAAAGCATAGGATGCAGGATAATGCGGCGAGAATGAAAACAGTACTCAACTCAAGACCACCCGGCCCGCATGTATATTTTTGTACAGTAGATGCCATTAGAGAATTTTTTGCACAGCGTCGGTCCGTTTTGTAGTCGCAATGGCATTAACAGCAAGAGCTATTAACCTAGGTGATACTATTAAACCAGCAACACAAGTATTCCCTACATATAATGTCCTAAGAAGTAGCCGGTGATCAAGCATCCTTTCCACCCCTACCGCCCCACAAAAGCGCCACCCCTTTTCCAAAAAGAAATCCCGGTTATAGCGCTTAACCCTAGTCATTCACGATGCGCGCTACAACATACCCCCTCTTCTTTATTGCCCTCGCTCTGCTCGTAATTTTTTCAAGCGCGGCAGAAAACAGCAGTCAGAGTACCGACCTCGGTACCAACCCTATCCCCAGCACAAGCTCAAGCTCAAGCACAGGCGCGGGCCGGCAGCCGATCGAGACTGTTCGCCAGAAATCTGGGGGTCATTGGCAGAAGCGGTGCATAGACACCGTAACGTGAGTATTGTTTGCTCGCCGGAAACATCATCAGCAGTCTAATAAAAATTTCCACGTCGATAGAGAACAAGTTGTGCAGTGCCCCAGTTCCCGGCAGTGGTCCACCACCGCGAAAATGATCTTCGGACTCGCAGCGATAGGTGTGTATTCCCCCCCATCCCCACCCCCAAGTTCAACCAAGGGGGCACATGAATTGGATGGGTAAATATGCCATGAACAGTGATCGGGATAATATGGATAATAGTCGTGATCAAGTGGACGAAGTGCCGTTGGAGATGTCGCCGCCAATTGGGAGGTGTCAAGTCTATATAAGAAAATGTACTGCGTTTATAGTCATATGTGCCTTCGTAGATACTTAGTCTCGATGAGGCAGCGTTTCGTGAATCCTTTCTGTTCCATCAAATAGATATACGCGGTAGAACTGGTAACGCTTTGGGACAGTGGACCATGCAATCGTCTCCGGATTGGATGACACTTGCACTCAATAAGTGTATCAGTATAGCAACGGAAAACAAGTTTGAGCTCCGGATCGTCGACGTGCGTTTAGTATTTTCAAAATAGAGATGGAAAGGACGTGGGTCCTGGAGAATAGATGAGCCAATCTTCCCTCGAATCATATACGCTTGACTACAACGGCTAGTATAACAAAACAATGTGTAATTGTAACTCAGAACATGGTTAATGAAAGTGATTGCGCTCACCCTTTGCCAAGGGTGAGGGGTTATCGGTACCCTCGCTGATCAAGGGGGGGAAGATGACAGCTGTGGGAATGAAAGGGATTCAAGTGTTGCTTGAGTCGAGCATAAAAATCAATGTATTCGGGATGAGGGTTGAAATGGTTGAATGGAATGGGAGAGAGGGTTGATGGTTCAACTCCCCCCCCTTTAGCCGCATTTTATCTCCATCCGAGAGCCCAAGAATTGGTGCTATGGGGGCTACCACATGGAAAATTCATTCGATTGCTTAAGCAGGACACAACTAATATGGAGGGGTGGCATAAAAGGGTTGGAAGTATAAGGGCGCAGAAATGAATGTTTGACCAGTCACAAGCATAACAATGATTTTAGCACCTTTTGTACAAACTGGATGGGAATGAGATTGGGGGACTGTCACTGACTCTGGGCACCCAGAGATCCAGAGATTGAAGGAAGGATTCGACAGGGTCAAGCTCGAACAATGAATTGGGTGGCGTATCAGCTGTGGTGTAACTCTGTCAGATAGATTCTCTTTTTCGCTTTCTCGTTGGCAATTCCTCATTGGCGTGTATATACGAAGGTATGGCCGGGGTAAGATCGCTGCAGGATATGGTTGAGTCGTAGCTGACGCCGTTCGTACGACGATGCCTAGCCGACGCGCAAATGCGCTGCAAACCTCTCACAAAAGGATCTGGTCGGTTGAGTTGACCAGACATGGATCAACACGAATCAATGCTAATGACAAGTTGGTATCTGATCTTTGCCGGAATCATGGGCGAAATCCAGGCAATGCATGAAAACCCCAAAGTGACTGAGATCGGGGTCTTGTACTTCTAATGGACGAACCTTACGGCATCCCGACGGATCATGGCAGTACCACGGAGCGCCCATGACTGTGGACCCTTTCTGAGTTGAGCAGGACGGCTTGGTGCCGGGCCCTCCCTCACGCGTGAAAGGACCCACATAAGTACTTGAAAACTTTCCTCCAATATAGCCCAGCTCCTCTTTACCATTTTGTTCTGCTGTATTCTACATTTTCCCTAATGCTGAGGCTCATTTCCGAGCACTCCAAAAGCTCATATAACCACAGGTAGCTAATGCACTCCACTTCGCCATAAGACCTGTTCACGGCAGAAAAACCAATAAGGTATGCTGTCCATATCGAGAAGTATCCTGTAGTACAATAAATACACCCCTCTGTAACATAGAACGGGCAATGAACACCACCCCACTCGCAATCTACTTCCTTTTATCTATCCCTTCTCTCTCCTCTCTCTCCTCTCTCTCTCCCCTCTCCGCATTTCCCGGCAGTTTAATTCGGTTACGAACCTCGTAGCAGTTGACTCAGCTACGCTCGGCGCCCCTCACCCCCTTTTCTTACAGGGAGTTAGTACCTCTTCAACCACCTCTGATGTACACAGGGAAGGGCTGATGGCCCCATCTGCCGCTGTTAGTTGACAATATACGGYACAACCAGTAATTATTATGCTTTGACTGATTCTGCTCTCAGGTATAGCAGGACCTCTTCACTTCTAAGAAAGGAACACAACAAGTATATTCAGTCAAACATGGTACGGGTCATCGACGTAGATTTTAGTATTTAAATATCGGAACTAGGAAAGAATGTGGGTCTGAACGGACAAATAAGTATTTTGTGTCACCAAGTGGAATATTTATACTCTCTGACCTCTAACACAGGCTCAATGATCTATCCAAGCCCAATGTCGTCGACAGGTTGAATACTGTTTGGGATCCGTCACTGGCCGTCCTTCAGTATGATCGTAATGAAGTATGCAAGGAAAATGAATGGCATTTTTATGGCACAACGACGTACCGAAACGTGACGGGATGTTCAACATAGACTAATGCACGAGACATGTGTAAGTTCAACGTTCAACTCCGAATAGGATCTTATGAAGATGAAGTGAACTCACTCTTTCCCGCGGGTTAGGGTGTTATCGAAACCCTCGCCAGTCCACGGAGGGACAATTAGCAAGAGCACAAAGGGGAGACGGGTGCTGTTGGCATCAGACATGATAATCAAAAGAGGTAAGAGTAGTAAAGTTGAGATTGTTGGGGGATGACTCTGATGGTTGAGGATTCAACTCCCTGTTAGTTATATGAGCCTTGGGATCCCAAGCCCTGGCGCAATAGGGGCCCACCACACTCGAGCTTTCCAGGGCTTAAACCATGTGGATACATAGAAGGTGGTGTGTATGAGCTCGTTTGAAGCATGACTGGCCTAAATTGGGCCTCCCAATGTCCAGCAAAAGTTTAGGCGCTACGACGTGCGTACTTGCCGAAATTGTATCTTGGTCTCATGACCTCGTTGCAATAATCATTTGACTACAATTACTTCTTTGCTCACGGGGTTAAAGAGCGCATTAGACCGTGGCGTAGTCAAGTCAAAGAGTAGTTGTGCATGCATGCTTACTCGATGTATCTTTGTCTCTCTCCTTTTTTTTTTTGATGTATCTCTAGCTCCTTCAATTCGCGTGCAAACTCAGACGTCTATTGCGGTAAGAGATTCGCGGGTTGGGAAGCATGCACGCTGTCTTCTGTGTCTTCCCTTTTGCCTCCACCCTAATTTCGGAGCGCTTCTTTCGATATTTGGCACCACCATCTCCGCATTTAAACCATGGAACTATGACAGGTTTCTGAGTCCGTGGTTTTTGGTACCTATGTCCACAGATATGGAGGAACATAGCCACCTTCGATCGGTTGGATCGCGTACCCGTTGGGTAGAGGTATAGTATGCAATGTGGTCCTCCCGCCGCCCCCATCCGGTTCCTCGTCTGCGTCGTCTACTTCTCTGAATCGCAGAGTCATTTCCTAAATCCCCTCCCGATACCCCAAACTATTTTGTCACGCCGGAGTAATCTAAACAGTCCCTTAGTCTCATCCCATTAGATATATATGGTCAGTCGACGATGGCGCTGAATTTCCTCAAAAAGGAGCAGCCTCCACGTTGCCCGAACCACGTCTCTAACTCTCTTACGTGTGGCAATAAAACAGTCCAAATGAACAGGACATGTAAATGCCCTATGTTTTACCTTTCATCTTTCATCTCTATCTCTCTCCTTCGATGATATCAAGGATATTCCTCAAATAAATTCGAAAGTCCCTACGTTAGGAGGTTTTAGGCTTTTTCAATTCAATCTGCTACTGAAAATAGGGTGCAGGTGGCAGGCGGATGCTATTGCCCTCCCTTTCCCCCGCGCTAACGCACCGTCAAATGGGCGGACAGTGTCCTGCTTGTACTTGTGAGAACCAGAAAACAGGACAGATCCTCGCTATGACCTCTTACTTATCCTGAGATCCTCATCTTGGATTAATCGATTGTAACCAACGTTTTCATCACGTGATGGTTACGACCGCACTTTTACTTGCCTTGTCTTGAAATCTCCTCTAGCTCGGTGATACTGGCTTGTTAATTTGTTAATTTACTATAGGTTTGGTCTCCCCAATGACGCCACAACATCTGGGGCTTTTTCGTACCCTTTATTCGCACGTGCCAGGAAAATTACGGGTCGGAAAACACAAACGGGACCCCTGGGGACCCCTGGACAGCGTGGGCAACCGCACACCATCCCTCTTTTTACTCTTATCCTCATGTCCGTCCTCTCTGTCAAACCAGCGTTTGACGATGGGTTTAAATTTGTTACTTCCTACTTGATATCACCGAAATTTCTTTGCTGCTTGCGCTTGTTGTTCGGCCTCTACACACTTGCCACGAGCATAGTCATCTTGGTGTGGGAGGCTGTCAAGTTGGACGAGGCTAACTCGTGGGTTTCTCAACGACATCTATCTTCTGCATTAGTAACTTGTTGATAGTCGTGCAGGTACTTTTCATACTTTACCCATGTTTCGTATATTGGCATCACCGCATGGTTCTGGGCTTCGGCTACACAATCGCTCCTGTTTGCATGTTCCACCAAATCAGGTGGTCGCGCCCGGTATCCTCTCCAATCCTGGCCTCGGGCGCTTCAGTTCCTGCATAAATCGCTCTTCTCGACAATCGCTACCTTCCGTAAGTTAATATTTCATGCTCACTATGGGCCCGAACTGGCGATTCAATCCTTTATGTCTTCTATCACGCATCAAATCGTTCAACTGGCTGACTCTGGACTTTCCCCGCTGCTAGCTATCATAGTTACTGTCGTTTACTGGGTTCTCCTCGCTTCATCAGAGAGTTTCTCTTCCGCTTACAACGGTATGTCCAGTATTCGCTTGTAGCCACGGACACATTGATTCATCCCTTTCACTTCTACAGCATGGTCTAACCTTTCTCAGCACTTGTTGAATGTGGTGTTCGCTTTATTCGAGATCTTGTGCACCAATGTTCCGCCTCTGGAGTGGATCCAACTTCCCATTACTGTTGTTATCCTCGGGTTATACCTGGGTGTCGCATATATAACATATGCCACTCAAGGGTTTTACAGTGGGTGGATTCGACCATCATCATTCAGTGCCTGTTACTCACAGCTGCCATTCATGTTCAACATGAAATAATCAGCATATTCCTTCCTCGATCCAAAGAAACAAGGTATTTTCCTCGCAGCATACATCATTGGAATTGCTGTCGGTCAGGTTGTCATATTCATCCTCGTACGCTATGTTATCGTGGCGAGAGAGCATCTTGTTAAGAAGTCATCTCGTTTCTGATTACAAGTTTTGTCGAGCCTTCCCCCCAACATCACCAGGCAACCATAGCCATTACTCGCGCTGTTGAGCAGTTATCGTTTCTATACTTTTCTCGACTTGGTGGATAAATAGACTGATATATATGGGGAGTCCGCAACCTGACCCCGACTGTAATTTGATTTAACAGGAGCCAGGAATTCAGATGCGCAAATGCCCGAGGGGCTGTTGTGCAAGACACACAACCACCCACAAGCACATGCCCTGAATTGTGTTCCTCAGATGACAGGGACCCTTGTGCCCATAGCTTGGACCTGTGGTCAAACGGCCCTTGCGCAAGGGATTACTTGGGATGACCGACGACATCCAACATGAACAGAACGGAACGCGGAACGCATATCGGCTCTCCGACATTCGGCTTGTCAACCTCCTGAGTTCTTTGGACATCTGAAGCTTGATTGCTTCAAATCACATCACTCATGCCAAGCCTTCCTCATCCTATTTTAGTGGCTTTCACCTGATTCGGAAAACACTCGTATCAATTCTACCGCAGGAGGCTGCAGGGTTATCAGGACTGCCACTGACCTTGTTGATGTGAGGAGGGCTAGATATGAGTAGTTCCGATATTCAAGGTGACCGGCGGCGCTAATGTATTGATCTCACGACATCARCGGTCAGCTGTCAGTAAATAGGGCTCAGAATAGCCGAGGTCACCAAATCCACGCTTCTAACCACCAACATCGCGCTTTCACTTGGCCGCTTACTGAGATGGCAGAGCTGTGGACCTTACTCCTGCCGTGTTGCTTCCTGGGTTCTTGACACTTCAAGTTAGGTCGATTCCACAGAAGAGTGGAAGCCCCACTCAGCTCGCCCTTGTAAAGCAAACGCGAGTCATACTCCAAATCTCGACGGGACGCTCATTTCAATACACTTGTTACGGGTTGACGATGCTCATTGCTCGCGCTCGTTTGGCAGGGATGACAGCAGTGGGCGTCAGTGTCATATTTCCCTTGGTTCGGGTCTCGAAACAGCACAATAGGCTTTACGCCACAGTCTTTTACGAGATGCATCCGCCAAGAAATGGATCGGTTCCCTACGTCCATTCCGAGGCCCTGAAACTTTCCTGCTCCTGTCACAACATAAAGCTCGCTCCCTTATGCAAAGTTCACGCATCCAGTCTTCCTGCTTCCTCCCACTGCCCCTCCGTTGCTATCTGCCATGTCAGAGAAGGTGGCTGCTGACTCTCACTCGTCTACTGAGAAAGCTCAGATTGAGCATTTCCGGAACACCAGCTCCTCGAGCTCCCTCGAGTCTGCTAGCTTTGACAAGGGCAAGACCGCGCAGTTGTTGAGGAAGCTCGACTTACATCTTATCCCTTTCCTCGCTCTACTATACCTGTAAGCTCGAGTTGCGTTAAGATGTGGTTCTCTCTGACCTCTCACGCGTTATAGACTCTCTTTTTTGGATCGTTCGAATGTTGGAAACGCTCGTTTGGCGGGTTTGGAAAAGGATTTGGGAATGAAAGGGTTGGACTACAATGTCAGTACATCATCCCGTTCAACCGGTGTATCTTATGTCGTTGACCGCTGATGGTACATAGATCGCCCTCGCTGTGTTCTTCCCATTCTACGTTGCCGCAGAAATCCCAAGTAACATTATGATGAAGCGTACAAGTCCTTCGTTGTGGCTTTGTATCATGATGACCACTTGGGGAACATGTATGTTTTTCGTTATTATATTTGAACATATATGCTCATGATGTTCTTTACAGGCATGGTATTGATGGGTTTCGTCCGCAGCTTCACCGGTCTACTCTTCGCCAGAATGGCGCTTGGTGTTGCTGAGGGCGGTCTTTTCCCTGGTGTCACCTGGTATATTACGCTCTGGTACAGGCGACACGAATGCGGCCTCCGAATGGCTATTTTCTTCTCAGCTGCTACCCTGGCTGGCGCCTTTGGTGGTCTCCTTGCACGCGGCATCTCTGAACTGGATGGCGTTCGTGGAAGGCCCGGTTGGTCCTGGATTTTCATTTTCGAGGGTTTGGCCACGGTTGTGGTTGCGCTCTTCGCCAAGTGGGCTGTCACTGACAGTCCCGATAAGTACGTACATAACCTGATTGATTGATTCGAATCCCCTGCTCAATTCTCCCCAATCCAGGGCTCGCTTCTTGTCTGAGGTTGAGAAGACTGAGGTCAAGGAACGTCTGAAGCATGATAGGAGCGGTCTTGCCGACGAGTTTTCCCCAAGGTATATCAGGGACGCCGTTAAGGATTGGAAGATTTGGGTTCACATGTTGATCACTTTCGGTTCGTATTAAAAATCGATTAATTTTGGTCACGATATTCATATTTAATTAGGCATTTACACGCCCCTCTACTCCATCTCTCTCTTCTTGCCAACTATTGTCCATGGTATGGGCTATAGCAACAACGAATCACAGCTCATGAGCGTTCCTCCTTACGTTGCTGGTTGTATTGCCACTATCGCTGGTGGATATGCTGCCGATAGGTCTGGGAAGCGCGGAATTTACATGATTTGTTTTAACATCATCGCAATCATCGGCTTTGTGATGTTGATTTCGACGCACCGGCCTGTCGTCCAATACATTGGGACTTTCTTTGCTGTTTGCGGGTAGGATCTTTTCACCAACATCGGCAAATAACTTTTCCTCAAACGCTCCCCCTATTAGCATATACCCCAATGTTTCTCAAGGTGTCGCATGGAATGGCAACAACATCGGCGGTTCTACCAAGCGCGCTGTCGGCATTGCCATGCATGTTGGTAAGGGAATTAGCCAATGCAACAATTGAATAGGTTCCCTTATATTTTTCACCTAGGCTTTGGCAATCTCGGTGGTGTTGTCTCCGGTTTCAGTTTCCGCGCTGTTGACGGCCCCCGCTACTTCTCTGGCCATGGGCTTCTCATCGGCACGATCACTATGAGCACCATTCTCTGCGTCTTTATGCACATCTGGCTGGTGAAGGAGAACGCAAGACGTGATGCCGCTATGAAAGCCCAGGGCCTAACCCTGGATGATTGCACTGACGAGATGAAGTATCGCGAGCGTGAAAAAGGCGATAACGCTTCCGTAAGCTTGAAATTTTTTGATTCAGTTTTTGGCTCAGAATTAATCAACTTGGTGCCCTAACGCAGTTCTTCCGCTATACCATTTGACGGCTCAATATCGACATGGCCCTAACACTCGCTCGCTGAGTTGTACCCAACTACAATCTAATATTAGACGCCAAATACTTTTCCAACCTGTCTTCCCTCAATGCACCCGTCCTGTCTTTACTGTCTGTATTTAAAAATGTGCAATTGGGTTATTGTCCTTTTGGGTGCAAATATGGGGCCGGAGTCCTTAATCCGATTAGATTTCCCACTCACCTGGAGGCAATAGATTATTGCCGCCTATGAATTGAATCGTTCAGCCTGACACTGCCCGAAGCTAGAGCGTCCACTAGCCCTTCTTCGTCAATTCACGTTATCATGTAAGTCGAGTGGTGTCGAGGTATATCTTCGCTTATCGCGACAACCGAGCTGAACACATTCTTAGGTTACTTTGCTTTCCAGGCGGTGCCCCTCCTGACTGTTTTTCAGCAGATTTTTCGTTAATATCCTGTCCCCGGCATGACCATAATCACCGCTCGCGACCCTCAGGTGTTGTTATGTTTCAAGTGTCAGGCTATGACATTCTAAGCCTTCGCGTCGAGGCGCGGAGGGTTCCGCGAGACGCTGGATACTGTATACYTATCCCTGCACGGACGAATCAGCTCGGCGTTGCGGTATTTTAATATTGGTACGTAAGCTCGCGCTGAGCCTCTGCGCTCCACCATTCATTTAGTCTATTCGCCTCTGCTCATTGTGGCTCAATATGTAGCTGAATGTACCTCCGTAGGTACACTGTAATCTATGATATCATGTAATAACCATTACCCTGTGCACCAGAGGATTGTTGTCCTCAAAAGCACATATGTTACTATATAACTTCGTATGGTTTGTGGCTAGCACTTCAGTTTTCGCGTCGAGACACTGAGTGAGAATTAAAAAGTCTCATATTGTAATCACAGTTACAGTATAGGAGGGGGAGGGGGAGGGGGGGTGGGAGGTATACAAGCAGCAGTACATTACAGCTACAACATGGTATTAACCTCTGTGTCACGTGACGTGATGTAGTTGACTGGATTCCAATCAAGTCTTCCACCAACATTATTAGGACAATAGACATTGTCTTGCTACTGAGTAGTTACCAGTTGCGAGTGTGCATTACTTAACTTGGTTGATAAGTAAATTGATATATATATGTGAGGAGCCCACAACTTAACTCCAACATAGTTTGATCTACATTACTGAGGACACCCAGGGGTCCCGAGGCGCAAATGCCGAAGAGGAACCGAAGAGACGGTTAGACAAGACACACAAGCACCTACAAGCACAGCCTGATTTGTACCATTGTGCTCTACATAGCTTGGACCCATGGTCCATGCGCAAGGGATTACCTGGGATCACTGATGACCCCCAACATGAGCAGGGCGGAACATGGGATGCATATGGGTTCTCGGACGTTCTGCGTGTCAACCTCCCGAGTTCTTTGGCCATCTGAAGTTCAATTGCTTCATCCACAGCTTCAAATCAAATACCTCGCACCATGCTTTTCTCACCCTAATTTGGGGTCTTCCCTGTTTTGGAAACACTCGCCCCAATTCTACCGCAGGGTTATCAGGACTGCTCTACTCGGACACACACTTCGGACCGGACAGGATCCACATACCTTTTGGCTAGTCACGCAGTGAGAACGTGACATATCCGGACCCCGCCTCTTCACAGGGTGATCAATCGATTGTTACCTGCAGTGTATTCGAACGGCAAGCGTGACAAACAGACATTTCTCTATCCAACGATAGTCTGCGTTTTCACGCTCTAAAAACACCTGGACCATGATGACATAGTCATATGTCAAGTATGATGTAGATTGAGCCAAAGGAGGGTAAAATATTTGCAGCGGCCGAACAGTGCGTCCTGTCGGAAGTGTTGGGTCCGAGATAGTATTATTGGGTCCTCGACATCCATTCAATAAAGCTAAGAATAGCCGAGGTTGTCGCCAGACCCAAACTCACGCTTCTAACCACTCCATGCCCAACATCGCGCCCTCACTTGATAGCAGAGCTATGGGCATTACTCCTACTGCATTATTTCCTTTGTTCACGACACTCGTGTTATGTAAATTCCTGTAAAGCAAAGAGAGCCATACGTCCGATTCTCGAGGAACACTCATCTCAATACGTTTATCAGAAGATCACGGTAGTGGGCTTCAGTGTCATCTTTCCCTTCGGGTCTTGAAACAGCACAATAGATTTTACCCCACAATCTTTAACGACATGCATCCACCGAGAAACAGATCGGTTCCCTAAACCTGAAACTTCTGCTGCTCCCACCACGACATAAAGCTCGCTCCCTCGTGTAACTTCACGCATCCAGTCTTCCTGCTTCCTCCCACTGCCCCTCCGTTGCTATCCGCCATGTCAGAGAAGGTGGTTGCCGACCCTCAGTCGTTTACCGTGAAAGCCCAGGTTGAGCATATCCGGAAAACCAGCTCCCCCAGTTCCCTCGAGTCCTCTGGCTTTGACAAGGGCATGACCGCGCACCTGTTGAGGAAGCTCGACTTACATCTTATACCTTGCCTCGCTCTACTATACCTGTGAGCTCCAGTCGCKTTGAGATGCGGCTCCCCTTAACTTCTCACGCGCACGCCTTATAGACTCGCTTTTTTGGATCGTTCGAATATTGGAAACGCTCGTTTGGCAGGTCTGGAAAAGGATTTGGGAATGAAAGGGTTGGACTTCAATGTTAGTACATCCTCCCGTCCAGGCGGTGTAGATTAAATTTGTTGACCCCTGGTGGTATACAGATCGCCGTCGCCATTTTCTTCCCATTCTACGTTGCCGCAGAAATCCCAAGTAACATTATGTTGAAGCGCACAAGTCCTTCGTTGTGGTTTTGCATTATAATGACCACATGGGGAATATGTAGGTTTTTCATTATCACACTCATCTTATATGCTCATGATGTGCTAACTTACAGGCATGTTATYGATGGGTTTCGTCCGCAGCTTCACCGGTCTACTCTTCGCCAGAATGGCGCTTGGCGTCGCCGAGGGCGGTTTTTTTCCTGGCGTCGCCTGGTATATTACGCTCTGGTATAAGCGACATGAGTGTGGCCTCCGCATAGCCGTTTTCTTCTCAGTTGGTACACTGGCTGGCGCGTTTGGTGGACTCCTTGCACGCGGTATCTCTGAACTGGACGGCGTTCGTGGAAGGCCTGGTTGGTCCTGGATTTTCATCATCGAGGGTTTGGCCACGGTTGTGGTTGCGCTCTTCGCCAAGTGGGCCGTCACTGACAGTCCCGATAAGTCCGTACACAACCTGATTGATTGATTGAATCCCTTGCTCAATTTTATTTCTAATCCAGGGCTCGCTTCTTGACCGAGGTTGAGAAGGTTGAGGTCAAGGAACGTCTGAAGCACGATAAAAGCGGTCTCGCCGACGAGTTTTCCACAAGGTATATCTGGGATGCCGTTAAAGATTGGAAGATCTGGGTACACATGTTGATCGCTTTTGGTTTGTGTTAAAAACTGTTTCGAGTTTGGCCCATAATATTCATATTTACTTAGGCATTTACACGCCTTCCTACTCCATTTCTATCTTCTTGCCAACTATTGTCCATGGTATGGGGTACAGCACCAACGAATCGCAGCTCATGAGCGTCCCCCCTTATGTTGCTGGTTGTATTGCCATTATCGCTGGTGGATATGCCGCCGATAGGTCTGGGAAGCGCGGAATTTACATGATTTGTTTTAACATCMTCGCAATCATCGGCTTTGTGATGTTGATTTCGACGCACAGGCCTGTCGTCCAATACATTGGCACCTTCCTTACTTTTTGCGGGTAGGTTCTTTCCACCAACATCGGCAATCAACTTTTCCCCGAACGCGCTTCCTTTCTAGTGTCGGTCCCAATGTTTCTCAAGGTATCGCATGGAATGGCAACAACATCGGCGGTTCTACCAAGCGCGCTGTCGGCATTGCCATGCAAATTGGTACGGGAATCGGACTATCCAATGACTGAATATGTTTCCTCATGTTTTCATGTAGCCTTTGGCAATCTCGGTGGTTTTGTCTCCGGTTTTAGTTTCCGCCCTGCTGACGGCCCTCGCTACTTCTCTGGCCACGGTCTTCTCATGGGCTTGGTCACTATGAGCACCATTCTCTGTATTTTTATGCACCTCTGGCTGGTGAAGGAGAACGCAAGACGTGATGCCGCTATGAAAGCTCAGGGCCTAACCCTTGACGATTACACCGACGAGATGAAGCATCGCGAGCGCGAAAAAGGCGATAATGCTTCCGTAAGTTTGAAAAATTTCCATTAAATTCTAGGTTCGGAATTAATCAACGTGGTGCCCTAACCTAGTTCTTCCGCTATACCATTTGACGGCCGAATTAATAATTTGATAATCCTGGGCAACCCCATGTATGACGTCATACTCAATCCAGCAATCGGAGTTGCCAGCTTCGGCATGGACAGACGGCCGGACGGAGAGGCAGTGGCGATTTGAAATGCCGCCGGCTGGTGTAAATGCTGAGAAATTGTGTGAAGTTGCTATAGATACAAGAACWAAATCAAACCGGGCACTCTCAACATTTTAATTATATGTTGCACGGAATTCCCTATTTGAGCGAGCGGCAATCTGAAGAGATATTAAGGAAGGATTAATTGTGCTAGGGTAGGTCTATGAACTGAGCGGTGTAAGTTATTGTGCGGGTTGAGTCCAGAATTAAGAACAGGACAAGCATAGCTCTACACCCCGYGTCCCTTTCCTCCGCGCATTCTTTTTGTAGGATCTAGAATCACCTTCCGCAGCCGAATGCTCTTGGGTGTGATTTCCACCATCTCGTCATCACCCATATAGCTTAACGCCTCTTCTAGAGTCATGATCCTAGGAGAGCCCAGAACGATTTTCTCGTCCGCCCCGGCAGCACGGATATTCGTGAGCTGTTTTTTGAGGCAAGGGTTAAGGTATAGGTCCTGAGCTTTGCCTGCCTCCCCGATCACCATACCGGGGTACACTGCAAAACATTCGATATATAAGGTGGAGAACGAATGCTGAAAGAGATCATAGCGACAGACCTTGTGTTCCGGGGTGAATAAACATCGTCCCTCGGGCCTGCAAGGGTGCCATAGCATACGCAGAACTCGCACCTTCGATCATAGATATCAAACTCCCCCTCCGTCCCGTATCCACCTCTCCTTTCCAGGGTTCGTAGCCCTTAAAGATATGATTCAACGTTCCCTGCCCATGCACATCATTCTTGAACTCCCCAGCGAGATACCCAATCAACCCTCTCGAGGGAATATCCATAACAATCCTGACCCAACCATCACCTTCGCCACCCCCATGCGAACCCGAATCGTACGAAATCATCGAGCCTTTGCGCATCGTCAGCTTCTGGACAACGGTACCCGCAAACTCCTCTTTGACGATGATAGTACATTCCTCTATGGGCTCGAGCATGCCCGCATTGCCTTTTTGGTTAGGTACATCGGGATTGGGGATCATCACGGCTTTGGGGGGTCCGACATTCAACTCGAAACCCTCCCGACGGAGAGTTTCAAGCAGGACTCCGAGGTGGAGGACACCACGCCCTCTGACTTCCACAGATTCGGCTGTCAGACCAGGGAGAACTTTGAGTGCGACGTTCGTTTGGGCCTCTTTTAGGATGCGTTCACGGATGAGTTGAGAGGTGAGTTTGCTACCTTCCCTTCCCGCTAGAGGTGAGTCATTGGGATAAATGTAAATGGATATCGTTGGGGGATCGATAGGCGTGACCTGTCGGTAGGTATGAGCTCGGGTACTTGATAATTACGGTAAAATGATAACTCACCGGAAGAGGGCGCGGGCCTTGTTCACCCCAGCCATCGGGATGTATCAAAGTCACATTGACACCACCACCTTTGATACCTGCTATGCTCACGATCTCTCCAGCACCAACCACCTCCTTTTCTTCCCTCTCCAATCCTCTCCTTCCCAGGATCCGCTTGACCTTGCCCTCGCCAACTTTGTTACCTTCGGAATCAACCGCCCAGAGCGTATCGCCCAAACTGAGGGATCCACTCTGTACGCGACCGAGGTACAGAACGCCTAGATAAGGATCGTTTTCGATTTGAATAGTGAGCATGGAAAATGGACCGGCGGGCGAAAGATGGGTTGGAGGTGGAACATGTGAGAGGATTAGGTCGAAGAGTGGTTCCATGTCTGAGTTCGTAGGCGGTGTTGGTGAGATAGCGCCGGATGCCCAGCCTTGTTTGGCAGAGGCGTACAATAAAGGATAGTCTGCTTGTTCATCCGTCGCGCCAAGGGTAGCAAAGAGGTCGAACAAATCGCTTTCCACTTGAGGAACACGTGAGGTAGGCCTGTCCACCTTGTTAATGACGACCAAAGGTCTGTGCCATGTAAAAACCTTGCTAAGCGGACCCACAGTATTGAAAACGACATACCTGAGTCCGCGGCTGAGAGCTTTGCTYAAGACGAACCTGGTCTGAGTCATTGGACCTTCCGTCGCATCCACAACTAGTGCCACCCCATCCACCATACTCATAATCCGCTCGACCTCACCACCAAAATCTGCGTGTCCGGGCGTGTCAACAATATTAATAAGATTTCCGTTGTAATTGATGCTTGTGCATTTGGAGAGGATAGTGATGCCACGTTCTCGCTCTAGGTCATTTGAATCCATTACTCGGGTTACGAAGCCATTTTCGATGCCCGCGTCAGCAACAGCTGTTGCTGCACTCGGAGTCTGAAGTATTTGTTCTGTCGGAGAAAGTTGTTTTATGGTCCCAGATTGGCGGAGGAGTTGGTCGACGAGTGTAGTTTTTCCATGATCGACTGGGAGGCTGGACGTGAATACGATATTCTGGGTAAAGACGGCTACATACCATGCGCTATAATAGCAACATTGCGAATTCTCTCCGGATGAAGAGGACTCAGCGACGCGTAGGAGCGTACATTGTTTGTGAACGTGCGCCGCCAGCTGGTGCGCAACACAGAGCTGAGCATCACAACAACGTAATTTCGAAATTTCACGCGGCAAGATCACGAAAAAACATATCCGCTCACGTGGCAGTTTGATCTAATTATACACATGTATTTTATGCTGTTGTCAATGTGCGTGCTCTACCCTTTAGTGCGGTGATCTCCTGGTCCAGCTTTTCTCTCTCTCTTCTGAGCACCTCAGCTCGAGTCGCAGCTGCCCGTGCAGATTTTGTGGTCATGATAGAGTTTATAGGAGAGTCAACGAGCTCAAGCGACCTCCGCTCATGATCAGGCGCGAGATGGGTCCGAGAAAGCGATACCTGGGCCATCTGTCGTCTTGGAGGTCCTCTGCGCCGCAGAAAGAGCAGAAGTACTAGACCGAGCAGCAAGAATACAATGCTCCCCAATGTCGCGCCGATGACGATTCCCGCGCGGTTCGACCCGCTACCGGCTGTAGCCGTAGGGTTCTTAGCTGACGCTGGCGTTGTGCTGCAGGAAGGGGTAGGGAGTTCTAGTCTAGGTTCAGTCCGAGGCGACGGTGCTGCAACTCACGCGGTTGATAAAGGCGGAGGTATGGAACTTGATGTCGCCCCGATGCCATATATTTGAAAAATGGACGAATCGCCCAGAAATTGTTGGTTGCTGTGTGCCCAAATGTCGTGAGCTTGATTAAAGGTGCTCAAGACTTGAGAAAAACCTACCTTGAACCAATGGCGCGCACCCGAAAATTACTGCTCGATAAATTCTGTTGAGCTGCTGGCAAACTTCCCGTCTAGAAGCGTCGTGACTTACCCAGGCGGAACCTGAGGAATCTCAAACCCAACTCTTGCATCACGGATTGGGTTTAAATTCCCCAAACCTAATGTCCCATTCCCAACATCTATGTTATACAACAACAAATCCACCCGATTTGGATCACCATCCTCATGGGAGAAGTTTACGAACAAGACATCGGTCGGTGTCGGTCGTGTAGTGTTCCCGTCGTGCCAGAAAGAGACTTTCTCGAACTGCAAAGCGGCCGTAGAGAGTGCGAGATGCAAGAGGAGGATAAGGTAATTCGATCTGGTTAAATTATTAGCTTCTGGTCGTTTCTGCAGCGACCAACGCACGATAGAAAGGAATACATTCGATCGATTTCAATTGCGTACCACAAAATGGAATAAAACCCCTCACAGTGTGACTATAGCCGACGCCTAATAKTCAAGAATGATACAAAGGTGGCAAGACCTGGCGGAAACTGACGAAGTGAAAGGAGGAGAATAGAGTCAACCAGCGCTAATACTTTGTTTATTTCTTGAACCTTCGAACCCTGAGAATTTACGTCATGAAAGGAATCCTTGATAGGCGCTCTCAAAGTTCCCATCAACGTACCATGTTGACGGTCGTCCCAGTAAATGGCAACCCCCTCACTATGTCAATGGATCCGAATTTCCAATAGGCGGGCTGCACTAGGACTCCAACATCTTCAGTGCTCATGTTGAAAGCTTTGGCATTTTGAACACTGAGATTGCCGTAAACCTGTTCAACCTTTATCTAAATCCACTCRTTTGACGTTAAGTCGCTCGATGACCACTTGCTCTTCAAATGCTCTTCGCTGCGAAATAGGAATGGGTAGGAGACTGGAGATGCCGAGAAGTCTCCGTTCAACTTTTATGCCTACAGGACTAACACGTAGTTCCGTGTGGAGAGCCCTTTAGAAGATGCAGTTCCTTGACAAATCGCTGCTCAGCTGTTGGGTTCGCGGAAGGCAGGACCGCAAAAGAAGGGGCGTCACCACGGTTCACGCACACCATCGGCCAGGGTGCCGAAAATCTCAGAAGACTATCCGCGCGGAATAAGAAATACAGAGCTCCCAAAAAGGAATTTGAATGAGTATTCCCCGTGTGAGTTTTTGCCTTGTATTTACCCCGCCATAATAAACTCCCATCTTTTTCGGGAAGTCGAATCATGGGATATGGTCTACACGCGGCTCTAGTTCACGAACTGTGACCCACCAGCACCCCAGGCAGCAATTGGGCAAAATTTGCCAAGCACTAGAACCAACGGAAGATTGARCGGTGGGTCAGGTCACCCGTACCAGCCCCATGGTACACTATGGACCACGTGGCAGCATGTCRAACATAGCAGTCGCCTCTTCGTCTGCCCCTCTTCCTCATACTTACATACGAGCTAAATCGAAGGAGACTCGTAATCTCATATGCACGAGCACATGGACGCATGGACGCATGCCTGCCRCAGTCCATCTCTGCCTATTCGGAGAGGTTCAGATCAAATACTCTGACTGTGGCTGATCACAAATAACCGTATCCTTGCAGCAGCAGATACGCAAAGATAGCCACTCGACTCTCTATATGTGGTTTGTATTTAACTACTGCGGACGCCCTACCCATTATTCCACCCATCCTATGTGAGTCTCCTAACCCTGTGAGAGCAAGAGTGCAGGTAGTACGTTCGATTCCGTCTCCTGTCTTTGCCGAATGCCTCACTTTCCAAAAAATAGCTCCAACACAAACCCCGTAATTCAGCCGAATTGAATCTATTTATGAAACGCAAGAGAAAGGAATCATGATATCTCTCGGAAATGCGGTCCTTCAAACATGAGTCCCATACCAACACCTCGCTGTTGCACACCTCTCCATGATCAGCTTGAAATACTCYTGATGCTTTCTTTAGAAAGGTTGCGACCACCGTCACATATAAATCTCTCCTATGGCTCCTTCCCGTTCCCCGCTCCCTTAGACTCCTTTAGTCTTTTTCGCAAACTCGGCCCTACGGGACTCATACCTCGAACACCATGCGACCCTCTCTTGTTTTACTTCTCCCCACGCTTTTTACATCAGCCTTTGCGGCCACGTACCCCTTATCTGATACTGTTATTGGTTCCGCATTCTTCAGCTTCTTTGAATTTGAAGCAATCGCGGACCCCACTCACGGAAGAGTGTATGCCGTACTAGTACCCACTCTGACAGCTATGATCTGACGATGAGACCATGGACAAAACAGCAACTATGTTAACCAGGCCACCGCACAATCCCAAAACCTGACTTTCGCTAGTTCAAGCAGCTTCATTCTTCGCGCTGATTCGAGAACCACACTAAGTGCCAGCGGCCCTGGGAGGAATTCTGTAAGGATCAGATCAAGGAAGACCTACACTACACATGTTGCTGTGTAAGTTACGAAAGCTGCTCATCACTCGCTGATCACTCAATTGCTCTCTAGCTTTGATACTCGTCACATGCCCCAAGGATGCGGGTATGTTATCCTTTTTTCGGGTCTTCGTATAGCAGAAATCGGCTGACTTTGTGAATAGAACTTGGCCGGCAGTCTGGGAAACCAATGAATCTACGTGGCCTAATGGCGTGAGTTAGCCCATTTCTGTGGTTGGTGACCTTGGTTTAAGCCGTCCCACCCAGGGAGAAATTGATATTGTCGAAGGCGTCAACGATCAAGCTCCTAATGCTGCCACACTCCACACGAGCCCAGGTTCGCTACTACATAATATTGCCGGCACTGCAGAAATTTTAACAAAATAGGAAGGGTGCACAATGCCCTCCTCAAGGTCACAAACAGGGTAAGTTTTTGATTGATGCAAAACATGATCACCATGATATAATTTGTTGCAACAGTGCCTCAGGGCAGCTGGATTGCAATACTCAGGTCAACGGCAACACTGGTTGCGGGGTAAGGTTCCCGACTACCAACAGCTACGGTCCATCATTCAATAGCAACGGTGGAGGATGGTGCGCGTCGCCGATGTTTCGATGGTACCGTGCAACGGAATTCTCATCAACTGTGGGATATGTTTAGGTACGCTGTGGAGCGCTCTCCCAACTTTATCAAAGTCTTCTTCTGGCCTCGCAACTCCGGGTCTGTCCCGGCTGAGGTTAGAAATGGGGCCTCGAGCGTTAATCCTGATAATTGGGTGAGTTTCGTCGCTTTGGTCGAATCTGCATAGATGGACTGAGTGCCTGTTTCAGGGTACCCCTGTCGCTTTCTTCCCCAACACGTCCTGTAACCTGGCTCAACATTTCAGCAACCACAATATAATCATCAATTTGACGCTCTGTATGTTCGCCTTGTACCTAATCCCCATGTACTTGCGTAGCTCATGATAACACCAGGTGGAGATTGGGCTGGATCGGTGTACGGACAAAGTGGATGCCCATCCACCTGTGTTGGTGAGTATCCTTGTCTGGATTGTGCGGCTATGACGTGAACAATCCGTTGTTATAGACTTCGTCAACAACAACCCAAGTGCTTTTGTCAATGCCTTTTTCGATTTCGCCTCTATCCGAGTATATGCGTAAATACGTCGTTTGAGTTCAGAAGTTTCAATGTGATGTATATGCTTATCATCCCCCACCCGGAATGATCGTCGTACTACAATGGGCATACCATAGGATCGGTGAACACGCATTGCTGATTACACAACAGAATTCAAGATGTGCCCGCCTGCGGCATGTGCCTCACTGTTTACTACCCCATCGTCACTTAACCATTGACTTTCGCCTCGTCCCAGACAAYGGACGATTATTCATTCCGAGTCATCCCTGCCACATGAAACTATACTTAGCACGGGACTCTATTCGCGTGGCAGTTGTTAGATACTGGGCTGTGATCTTCTATAATTGCATACTGAACGCCCATCTCATGTGCACTGAGATACAGCGCGTGTGCTTTTCCAAAGGTGCAGTGTTTTTGGTTGACACAGACAGGCGCCCGGCCTCTCCGAGTGGCAGTGTCTAGTAATAATCGAGTTCACAATCGCCGARCTGCGGATGCGGGTGCTTKTTGGTTGGATCGCTGGGAACGAGCATTTCGGGCCTCAGCTCCAGGGTTTATCGATATTCTTGCTTCAATTGCGGGCGTCTTTGCCTAGGAGACCATGTACGTAGTGGTCGCTAAGGTAGGAGGCGATGTAGCCATCAGTTGGTGTTTCTTCCCCGCATCAAACGTCACCGCGGGCTGGTCAAGCAATAGAAACAAAGGGCTGATAAGCGAGCTGACAGACTATCATATTCCCATCCACACGCAGCAAGGGATATATCAACACCTATAAAAAATCGCACCGCTCAACCTCTCCTCCGCTCCTCCGTCAATCTCCTTCCTGCCATGGAAAACCACTGCTCCTCCACTTTCCCATACCCGATCAGGCAGATCAAGACTACATGGCTGCTGGGGTGCATCATTTGCGGCGTCGCATATGGCATTCTGATCCTATTAGGGGGTGCCTGCGTCAATCTGCTCCAGAAACAGGGAAGTAGACACTCTCGCGTAAACAAACCATTGAAGGTGTATGTTGTACTCGTGCTCATTGCTGCGACTATCGCGGAGGCAATGGATATCTGGGTGACGATAAACGGCATCCTGGATGATACCTGCGGCTCGGATTATCTCCAACCCCCGAACCCGTACATGGGGTATATCGACATAGTATTCCTTATAATTRATCTATTCACCGATGGTCTCCTTGTGAGTATGACTCCTTGTGAAAAGACTCTYTCTAAGGCCGTCCACATGTATATAGGTTTGGAGATGCTACGCCATTACTAGGAGCCTTAAAGGCAAAGCTTGGTCTATCTTGTGGCTCGTCCCACTGTCCGTATACGCAGGGATGATAGGTAAGCATTTCGAACTATCGGGCAGTGAAGGGACAAATGAAATTTTCAAGCAGTCACAGGAATAACCCTCACTATTATCTTTGTTAGATCGAGTAAACGAGGGGGGATCGGCGACATTCTCATTCTTGTTCAATTCGGCGTTTCTGCACTCCTTAATGCGCTTATTACGCTATGTATAACTATTCTCCTTGTGCAGCATCGACACATGGTGTCCAAGGCGTTGGGGAAGCATAATACGTTACCATATCTCAGCATTTTCACGGTTCTGGTGGAGTCAGCAGCTCTGATTCTGCTCGTCGATATTTTCGCGATCATCACAATTCCTCTTTCTCCTGTGGGAAATATTGCATTCCAGCTGTGGGTTCACTCACAGGTAAGCAGCGGATTACTTCCGGGGACGTCCAGTGATTTGACCGTAAATCAGCCTATTGCCTCCCTGATGATCATTTATCGGGTTGCACGCAACGCCGACTACTTCAGCCACAAGGTAGAGACTGCAGCGAATACTCTGAGTCTCTCGTGATCAGATATGGCCTGGTTTGGCGATCGGTTACCGCCAAAGTGCCTTGCAATCACATAAGACCCACTGCACATTCAACCGAAGGGACCCTAGCTTTGGGGACAGAACAAGACGCAATCGTCGTGTTTCCGTACATGTCACGTCCACTAGTTTAAAGCTGATTCCACCGCGGTCCACGGATGTTCTGTGTTTTCTGTGATATRTTTGGTCATCACAGGAACTAACTCTGGCTGTACAGTACTATAATAGGTCTACTTTCACTAGTCCGGAAAGGTTCTGCCGTCTTTATACAAGCTTCATTAGTAGCACACCAAGTATACAGCAGCGACATTACCGATGATTGAAGAGTGCCTCTGAGAATGCATCAGAGCACCGAGGAGGAGAGTGATCGAAAAGCGACGCTTGGGCAGATCATTTCATCCATGACTCAGCATAGGCATCTTTAGTCCGATCTCACATTTCTCATCCATTCGCGGCGTGAGTTACAACTCTGGGARTATGAGATCGTCTTCGTTGATCAGGAGGTCCAATGTTTGGCCAATTTCAGCGGACAAACAAGGGTAAGAAAATCTAGTACATCCTAAGTTTAGTTCGACGAAAAATACCCGGTGTCCGACAATGATGGTCCTTACCTTCGGAATCCATCAGATCCTCCCTTCACCTGCCCTTCCCATACTCAATACTCGTCCTCGAACATACTCAAGGAATTGCACAGTAGCGTACACCCTTCGTGACCACGCATAGAGGTGTGGGAGTAATTGCACCTGGCTCGTACCTCGCCAGGTGTACCACCAATCACTCGGAACATTTCCTTCCTCTGTCTACGAGGCCTCTCATTATTCCTTTGTATTCTTTATTTTGACTCTTTCTATAAGCCAAGCTAAAATGGTATGTTCTAAATCACCCTCAATCTCCGCACGATAGACAGGGGCGCCTGTAGCCGTTGAAATCTACAGCATCACTACAGAGTTTTGTCAACAATGTTAGTCCTAGTAAGTGTCATCAGACTCTCGGCTATACCTCTCGTATCTTGCGTTTAGGTAGACGAATCGTGATCATGACGGATAGGCGGTCGGAGAGGGAAAGGGACACATTGCTGCAGCTTAATTTACCATATTTCTCAGGACAACGCTCTTAAAGTGTTAATTTGGGAATAGCTATTTATTGTGTCCTGGCATGTGGCATGAATGATATTGCACAGGTACATTGTTTCAGCGCTTAGTATTCGGGCCGCGGCTTTTGAGATCCCCTCTTAGCCAAGGGTACAACTTGTGCAAGCAAGATCCGGCAGCCTCTGRGCTCCAGAGACTTAGAACATGGAGATTAGATCGACCTGGCCATTATCCAAGATCATGCGGGATTTATAAGTGAGAGCCTGAAGCTATCGGGCGATGTGGAACACAATTGAGGGAGTAAATCATTTCTCACTTTATATTGAATGGTGCACGCGGCACACACTGCCCATGTTCACATGGSACTTGAAGCCCTCGCCTACCGGATCTATCCATGACTGACGTGCGATGCTCTACCCCCAGAATATTAGCGAGCGCTAATTACTGAATCATCATCAGTAGAAGCGGGGTGCCTGAACTCCAGGATACTTAGAATATTGGAGGCGTAAATGGATAATTGGAAGATCGCTCACCGCGTGGTACTGCCTTCCTACCTATAAATTATAGCGTATTGTGTTCTTCGATGTGAAGTTTTAGCTGCGGCGCCTAACTTCAATCTATATTCGATAGACTGAACCACCAGATAACGTTAAACGTAGGAGTGACCGGTGGCATTGGAATAGTCTGAATAATAGCTGCTATGCATACCCAACTCAATCTTTTGAATTATTTCGCTTTTGGCACGCCTTACAAATTTCAGTACTCATATCATCGCATTCTTAAGTAGATGGTGATCAACCAACACCAATCARTACTGTAACAGCATTGCACTATCTATCCCCTTATATCCTGGTTAACTGGTATCAAATCGCGGGCAAAGCTGCCAAACTACARGTGCATATATGGAATGCTTCTATGTCCCCTGTCCGTCTGAGAGTGGAATGTCGGATGTTATGAATAAGAGCCCAAACATAGGAGGAAGGGCGCTTATGKATTTACATWTAAGTACAATTTCGGGCCTTGGTAGRCCTATCAACTCAAGCTCACGAAATAACTGTCTATCTTTCACCTTGCTTTTGAACCCATACGATGAAGAATTTTCTACTTACGTACTTCACGGCGTTTCTGTTGAGCTATACATCAGCTAAATGTGAACAAATCGTCAATGCAAATATTCCACCTGTGAGTACCGAAGGCGATCCTGCCACGTTTCTCGAGTTTGTTTACATCTACTTTTCCTTCAATTCTTCAAAGCATCGCCGAGCTTCCGACACTTGTGGAGACCCATCGCTTGCTACAACATACTTTGAGGGTACCAGGCGGTGGCAGGCCCGTATCACGGACTAAACACCCGAGCAGCGTTTGTTAACGCACAAGCCGCTGGAGATGCATGGCAAATTGTAGCGCCATCCTTTAATGCCTGGACCTTTCCTGGACAGCCCAGCACCAGCCCTATCTATGTTTTCGTCAACCCGACGACCACAGATATCGTATATATAGTCTCCCAAGATGGAAGCGTTCCGACACCTCCCAGTGGATTTGGGCCTGGAGTAGTCATTGGTTATGTGTACCCCACACAAATATGTGGGAGCATTCCTCTGTATTCAGCAGCCGGCCGAGGAGATCATTGGTATACCACACATCTGCAAGAACGCAATGAGCTCATCACCAGGTTCGGGTGGACCGATTCTGGAATTGTGGCATATGTACTACCACTAGATGGTATGTTTTTATCATATGATACGCGGTTAACCAGAGACGGTTAAAATTATTCTTCAGGGTGCTCCTGCAGTTCTTGAGCTGCCAGCAGATGAACCGTTCCAATCGTTATGGTTACTTTATCCCTGCGCCAATTTTGATCTCCATTTTATGCGAGGCTTGAATTTTATGCCATTGAAAGGTTTTTTTACTGAGAAATATTTTGTTATTGTGTGTTGGTGAAGTCATATATACAAACCTCCTCTATGATAATTTGTGCGAGCGTGAGATGAAGCAGGCTCCGGAACATCTGCCATATGCCCAGAATAGAGCGACCGAATGAGCTGAAAATAGATAGACATCCACTGAAGAAGCTCAGAGGTGCGAGAATGAGCTATTGTGTCTCCAACAGTGGGTGGGAAATGCTTGCTTCCCCGACCGACCACATTAAGACTGCGTGTTAAGTTCTCACTCACTCTTTGAAGCTCTCCGGAGAAACGACCGTCCACAGCCCATAGAGCAACTATATGCGCCGTGAAGAGCAACGTAGTGACACTGTGGCACCTATAAATACTATACATACTTCGAATGAAATCATAGCGAAAGTCATACACCCAACAAGCCTTCTACTTTGGATTCACTTCATTCGCTCACATTCTGTATATTGGTCTAGAGATTTGCATTGATAGGACCACAGCCGAGGGCAATGGCACCATCTTTCGTCACTCTGTATGAGCAAGCTGGCGCTTAGTAGCTTTGAGAAAACAAAACTCACTGAATTGGTTTTTCTCGCAGCAAACAGGGGTAGCATTGCTACAAGACGCGAGTTAGGTAGAAAATTAGCAGGAATTGAATTCTCTTTACCAGTTGGCACCAGCTCCAATGCCGATAACACTGATTGGGTTGCAGGTGAGGCCAACGAGTCCCTGGATGCTTCCGATAGGAATTTCGAGGGAGCCCATGACGTCCTGAACGGCCTGAGATTTGGCATCTTGAACGGAATTGCCTATTGGCGGGAGCGTCAGTCGAAGCCGTCGGGGGAAAACAACAGATAGGCCGTAAACGTACAGCACTGAAGCTTGCCAACATTGCACTGRTTGGTGGTGCTGGAATTACCCTCCGGCTCGTCAGCGGGGGTTGGGGCTGCAGAGACGAAGGCAGCGGCAGCGACAAGGACCAAGAGCTTGGGGTGCATTATGATTTGAATCGCAAGACAGGTGGGTCGTTCAGATAGTTGAGTGACTGCTTTCGCTGAGGACACTGGGATTGAAACTGGACTCCTTTTATAATTGTTCTACCGGTGGGGAGTGCGGAGGCRAACGAATTGCTGCCCATGTGCAAAGGTTCCTGCGAAGTCACACCGCTGCATGGATAATGTTAAAGCGAAAATCCTGTGCTTCTAGGACCCGTTCCAGCTGACTATGACACAGTTGGGCGAGAGGCTGGTACACGGTATATGATAGCCCTTGAGCAAAGGAAAGCCAAGTATAGAATTCATCTGGGTTGCACCATATATTGTGTTTGCGCTCTCTTTTTTTTCATGCACAAATAAGCTGCCTTTGGCCGCTCTGTGATTAATTGGAATTAGCGCTTTGTCGAGTGCCCGGTATGAAGCGCATGTGCGACCTCGCCTCCGACACCTTAAGCGCCTCTTATCGGATAAGACCAACTTCAGAGTTGGTAAAGTATAAAAGATAGAACCTATTTCGGTTATGTCGTCGACATTATATTAATAGAATAATAGCATTGGGGCTTGTACACGTACGTGAACCTCATGAAACCTATCCAGAAGAAGCGTGCAAACGGGCTGGGCACCTCGGCCTTTGAGCGGGGGAGAGGGTAGGAGAGCGACTAGATGCTCAATTTAGAGTAGAATCAGAGGACTTGGGAGTTTGGGGAAAGAAAGAATTTTATCATGCATCATGAGACAACATTATCAGCTTTATGATACGATTAGGACGGAATTAGTGGCCAAAAAGAATGTCACGAGCATTTAATGGGATATGAGTATCATAATCTGCTGGCCGGGAATGCCCAAGAAATGAGAGGTGTCATCCTGGACGGTAATGGTGATGATGCCACCACAGGTTATCTCTGTGGTATCAATGGTCTCGTTTGGTTCAGCGGAATTGAGGGCCTTGGCCAGACCGTTGGCTCCGGTTGATTTCCGATCCGCCAGGTTGGCCAAGCCCTTCGTCGCTGAAGCCTTGCAAGTACAGCTGTACACCATCCGGGCTATGTTGGCCTTGTTGACGCGCCTGAGGGGTTGAGAATGCCTACTACGTTTGAGTTGTGAATGCGGCTGGCGGAGCGGACCTACGTACTTAAACGACAGTTTCACAAGTTTCCGGAGATCATTCGTAACGAGTTCAGCTCGTTGTGCATTATCAATGTTCTCGCATCGAACAATTGAATGACGGCCAGAAAAGTTGCATAACAGAGTTTTTGAGGCGGCCTTCGCAGCCGCGTACAACAGGGATGCCCCTTGATACTCTAAAGCACCAGAACGCGAAGGAGACTCAACGGACTGGAGAGATAGTGTATATCAGTATTAATAATTCCTTGGGGTTATTAGACCCTGTACTTACAGTGTTTGATGCTCGCAGGACGGAATTAAGAGGGCCCTGACTCTCTTTTCGCGCCCGTTTATGCGCCTCGCCTCCTAACTCGCTACTGGTCTCGGCACTGCGTTTAGCAGGTTTATCAAGAAGCTGACTGGTCGGCGCGACGCAGGAGCTAAATAGCTTGGGTTTCTCGTCCGCCTTCTTTTTGCGTTGGATCTTCGATTTTTCGCGGCACAGAGAGCAGCGTTTGAATCGGTCTGTTGGAAGCACGTCGGATTTCTTGCACTGAGTGCATTTTTGGGATTCAACGAGCTTTCCGGTTGTGTTTCCCATGCTAAAGTATTGAGTGGTGACAATGTCTATGTTGTCAGCGGAAGGGTGAGGGAAAGGGACGCGTCTAATTATTGGAATAAGAAATGGGCCACGTGATACCTGATTTAGCGGGAGACTAACATACCTATCATTGGTCAAGGTCCTTGATGCAGTGGCTGGAGAGTCAACCACGATCATCGAGACTTCGCGCGAGAAGTATTCCTAATTTATTTGGTCTGGAATTTAAGTTACACACCCTCGAGCTGGGATATTTAGTTATGCTGCTGTATCAATGAGTTTAGGGGGCTAGTCCCTTCCGCGTGAATTTCACACGAAACCCTAGGAAGATGATAGGCTATAGGATTTGGATGGGCAAGCACTACTTCTATCTCTTCCAACCTAACGCCTTCTGTGCAGGCCCATACTACGGCAGCCACGGTTTTCAGATTCCCATTGAGCAACCGGAGATTGATTACCACCCTAGGGGGCGATATTCAGTGCGATAGGGCACCGGAGTCTGCGTTCGCTTATGGGGCTATGGCGAGCGCGCAGGACGGCGGGTCTGCTACTTGACTTTGGCTTTAGAATTTGGATCAAAAACAAATAACCTGCTACACAATAGCAGTCCCAACGCAAGCACAAAGCACACGATGAGGGGATGATTATCTCTGAAATCAACCCTTAATAGTTTAATTGGAAATAGGCATGTCCCTTATTCGGAAGCACCATGAACCCGGCTTCGCTCTTCGAACGTGAGGAGCGGATCGTGGACATGGTACCTTCGGGGAGTCGGTAACCGGGTGTGATAGAATGATAGGGCGATGTTCAGGTTGCACGGGAAAATTGGGTGAGGTGTTAGATTCGGCAGCTCTCGTAGTTGCCATYAACGTCGGAGTTGCAAGCCAAGGTAGCGGAAGGGCACTGGGGGAATAACTTATGATGTCCAAGTGACCACTAGTACCTCCATCTCTGAAAATTTCGCCATCACCGTAATCCGAAGAATGACGTGGGCGTTTAAAAATACATTCGAATTAACCAAGAGCCTCCGATCCAGTCGTATCGATGAAGGAAGTCTGTTGCACGATTGAGAATCTTTCAAGTTGAGCACAGGTTGGCTTGGAAGCTTGGGCAGGCCTTTCTTCGGCGACTTCTTGTAGGGAATATCCCACCTCCGACCGCGCTTATTCGGCATCTCTTCACCTGTGAGCAACCCGGCTACTTGGCACCCCGCGAGAAATGAGGGTGATTTCAATAACCCTAAAGATCAACTCCACTTCTAACCGCTYTATCAACTTGCATCAATTTGCATGCAAAGAAACACTCACCGGCTAACGGAGTCGGGCCGAAGTTACCCGGTTACTTTGGCATTCGCCTTGAAATTAATTTACAACAAATCTTCAGGGTATCGCCATCCAACATGAGTATCAGCGTTGGTGAGCGAAATACATCGATGAGCAACCTCACCAGCATTTTTATGCCAATCGTCTGGACCGCGATGAAAGTGGTGGCATGATATAGCTGGGATCTTGGTTCCCACACCAAAATACTAACGTCAAGTTTCGAACGGTATTATTTCAGGCTGACATGATGGCACGTGCTGGGGTAACTCCGAATGCTGCCGTTCCGACCGAGCAACGAAAATAGCATTGAATCCACCATAAATCCAACATACTAACTGTCATCCCTGTATTGCCATAGGTATGTGACCCGGAGGTGGGGGTCTCGTTCTGCGACGCATTTCATATGCCGCCTGGCAGTGTCGTTCTTGTCAGCATCGAGTTACCCGGCGGGGCGAATTCTCCCTTCCCTATCCGATAACCTACCTTGATGTTCGGGATTGACTCGTATAAAAGGGATCTTCACACTCAAGCACTCGGCAGCATCCAACACCACAACTTCAAACAAACACTTTATATCATTATTATCAGATCGCTTAATATGTCCCTTCCGAACATGGTAAATCCACCCCCCTATCATGCATAACGTTTTCTCAACTCTACTACAGGACACCACTAGCATGTCCTCTGCAGACGTGAAGCAGATAAAGGACATCCTGACCAACTTCTTGAACCAGTGCGAAATTACATACCCAAAAGATGTATGCCTGGATCAGGTATTCAACGCAGCATGTTACGCTGAGGCTTCAAGGCGAGGGTTTGATTTGAAACTCTTGAAAAAGGCTCTCGACGTAGGAATTGCCATCGGGGATACCAGCTACCGACATTTGGAGAGTTATTCAGCCAGGGTTTTTATTGCGGTGTGGACCTGCCTCCTGACACACATCGACGACCGCTACGAGACATATCGCGATGGACTGGAWGAGTTTTTTGATCGTTTCATCCGCCGACAACCCCAACGCTACAAAGTTCTTGACGATGTTGCGGCTATGATTCATGAAATCCCTGATTACTGGAACGCCATCTCATCGAATCTGATTGTTGYGTCGGAGCTGGACTTCCTCACATCATCGATGATGGACAGCGTTTTGGAAGACATGACGGTAAATTTACTTTAGCTGTRGAGGGATATTTTACTAATTTGTTTAAAGGTCAAACCCTCGATGGCTCCAGGTTACCCCTTATTCACACGGAGTATGAGTGGGATCTCACGAGCATATGCTATAATGGTCTTCCCACCCGACTTGGACCTGAAGATATGGGTCCAAGTGCTTCCTGACTTCATGAACTAYATTAATCATGTCAAGTGAGTGATTTTCTGCTACATGCTATGCTTGCGCTAACCCGTATCCTATTTCAGCGACCTCCTATCATTTTTCAAGGAAGAAATTGCAGGAGAGACACTGAACTTTATCTCCCTAAGCGCAAGCTCACATGGGATCTCGAAAATCRGGGCGCTCCAGAAACTTGCGGACGAAACCGCACAGTCTTACAACCGTGGTGCAGGGTTACTCCGGAGCTGTCCAAAGGCTTATGAGGCCTACAGAACATTCTCAGTGGGATATGTCGGATTTCATGCGCTGTCATTACGATACAAATTGGATCAGCTACAAATSTAAATGCATATTAATTAATGTAACTTATTTATTGACGCTACTACTGGGGGAATTCGATGGTCTGGACTCAATGTGTGGAAGTCGCCATACATATCTCTTCTTGAAACGCGGGACGCGGGACCCCAAAGGAAATATGGGGGTTCCGTTTCAAAAATGGTACACCATGTGAAAGTTTCCTATCATACCGGGCTTCTGCCTGAACTGCAGGCCCGCCCCCTCGGAGTCCACGCATAGAGCCTCGTCCTAGACCAAACATTTGGTGGGGTGTATCTTTTATTACCCCAACAGAAACGATCTGGACTGCGTATCAAAATCTCATTGTACTGGAGACAATCGCGTATTTCAGGAAACAATTAAATTCGGAGAAGACTTCGTGATTGGGGGGAGGACCACTGCCACTTCATGATATTTCGGCTCTCTACAATCTAGCTTCATAAAGATGTGACACTTTCGGGTTATTCCCACCTCACCACTTTCTTGGAGGGTAGCTATCCCCTTCACACTGATCCTCCTCTAATGCAACGTTACCATAATCTTCTTGGTCACCTATTATCGGCTCTGGATGACTTGYCCAAGGCAATTTTCACTACTTCGCGAGGATGTCGGGCATTTATTTGGGCCCGCTTTATATCCCTGCGTTAGAGTGTTGAAGCGAAGAAGTAGYACAGTCAAACTCAACCCCTTGGGAGGCACTTCCCAGATCCTGCATGGTTCRCTCACACTGCTATACCGGGAATTTCTCCTTTAATACTAGATACCATGGTGGATATAAAGCTTCATCAGTCAGCCATAYGTTTGCGACTGCATTCGCAGCCATCGCTTATAAAGGATGCAGCAGTCGTGGGAAGTCGAGGTGCTAGCGGGGGSTGCAATGATGGAGAGGTAGGCTTAGTGCATGGCTTTGCGTGCCATAGGATGGCGCTAGATGAATGTTCACAGGGAAATGCGCCCGTCCCTACGACAGGAGGTAACGATATGGCTTCCGCCTCTGCCTCTTTCTCGATTACCCGTCATGCAGACACGAGGTTKGGATYTCCTTTGATTCGTGTCTTGAAAACCRCTCTGAAGTTACCACGAGGATCGCGTGCGCACRAGGGCCGGCTCACCCACTCCTTARCCAGAGCGATTATTTAGTCGCCTTTGACGAGGTGGTTGCGCTGGGGAGGTACGTATCGGGTGAACAGCGATTGCATTCCCATCTCCCCAGTAGGTACTGTTGCCTGGAAATGGAAGAGGGTTACATGAGTAAGGGTGTGTGTGGAAGGGTGTGCTGGGGACTATAATAATGCTTATGCTGAGGGGGGAAGTATGAGGACGAGTACTGATAGTATTTTGCAATGACAAGCAAAGACGAATCCTCCCACCAAACACGATTTTATAACCGCTTGGCACCCATCGATGACCATTACGAGAAACCTCAGAACTCCCACTTTTTGCCTAAATTCATCCCAACTATTGGCACTGTGAACCAACCTTCGCCCTTATGAATGACAGCCTTCGCTTCTCAATTAGAGAGAACACTGCAGAGTTTCTCGTAGCCACAAAACCTAGCAGATGAACGACAAAATGTGTAGGCATCTATCCCCTGATAGTTCACCCATACCACTCTCCACTTACTTTTCCACGTGTCCCTCCCGGGATGAGCGTCTGGTGATTGACCCATTGATTTGGATTAATATTGCGGTTCGATGAAACATGCTCCTCGAATAAATGATAGCAACTTTTACTTAAACCACCACACCGACTATATTCTGGTGCGGCATCGCATCCGAACCTATGTGGTCATTACTGTGTGGAGTGGGGTGAGCATTCCTGCCAAAATCTTGGAGTCCATAGCCCGAAGGCTGCTAGTGCATGCGTGGGAACCCAACAGCAGTTCGCCAGGAACGCGTGCACAGGTTGTACTRCCCTCTGCTCTCAGGTCTTCTAGCCCTTTCTCGGGTACCATTGTACCAATTTCTCCTGAAAATGATGGTATACGAAGGGCACACGGCTCCCGATGTCTTCGATCCTCGGCCTCGTCTCCTGAGACCCCTCCATAACCCACTTGTCACTTCTCCCCAGGCCAATACGGTATCTTCTGCCATAAACTCGATGTTCTGGGGCCGATCTATGACCTCGGTCCGCTGTCCATCATGATCGTCGCAGGATGTCCTTTTTTGGCTGAAAATACACCACCAAGCAAGCACTTCACGTTAACTAGCCCAGACACCGCACGCAAACCGAGAGTCATCGCGAGGTCATTTATCGCTCATTGTGCTGCTTTTGTCTTTACTTTATCCACAAGGACGGAGTGTGTTGGCCATTCCTGCGCCCTGCACCTCATCGACTTCCAAAGATGTGCCGGCTCTCACTGCTATTAACTACAATGAAAATCTTCTAGCCTGATTTTCGTAAACGCTTCGTAAACGCTTCGGAATTGTTCAGACTCCTGCACGCCTCGAGGATTTCTCTAACCCCGCTCTAGGACCTCGATTTTGGGCACTTGRTACGGCGAAGCAACGCAATCGGACAATTAGCCACCAGATATTGGGCTCCCGCCGGGAGTTTATTCTTGTCTACGACAGGTGTGAGCGGCGTGGCTCTGGAGGGTCTCTCCAAACTAGTATCTTAGGCGGCCACGGGAAGGTATAAAAAACCCCCCTCTGGGTATCGAGAGAAGCTCAGCTTCAGCTCCTCGTTTAAGCCAGTCATGCGTCTCACGATTGTAACTCTTCTCGTTGCCCTTACCTACGCCACTGCTGCATCTGCAGCTGCAGTTTGTTATGGGGATTCATGCTACCCCAACAAGCCTGCGCCGGCCCCTGCACCCAAGCCTGCACCTCCTGCGCCTAAGCCTGCACCTCCTCCACCCCAGCCCGCACCCCCTGCACCCAAGCCTGCGCCCCCTGCACCCAAACCTGCGCCCCATCATCCTTACCCCAAACCTGCACCCAAGCCTGCACCCCCTGCACCCAAGCCTGCACCCCCTCCACACCACGGTGGCCACGATGGTGGTCACGGCGGTGGTCACGGCGGCGGCAGCGGAGGCAGCAACAAGTGCAATGTTGGGGAACTCCAATGCTGTATGTCTTCCATCGACTGGATCCATGTGTTTCCAATAATATTGATACGGTGAAACAGGCAAGTCAGTCCAACAGGCCAACTCTCAGGCAGCTCAGAACGCATTGGGCGCGTTGAACATCCCAATTGGCTCTGTTCAAGGCCTCGTTGGGCTCACTTGTAACCCTATCAGCGTCATCGGTGTTGGCGCTGGAGCCAACTGGTAAAAACTCTTTCTTGATGATACGAAGTCGTCGCTGATGGATTTTTTTTTTAAAAATTAGCAATGCTACGCCAGTTTGCTGCTCCAAGAACAAATTCAGTGCGTATATCAACTGTTTTTCTAGTGGAGAATCGCGGAAATGCTGATAATACACAATCTCAATAGGTGGCGCGGTCGCCCTTGGCTGCAGCCCTATCAATCTCAATCTCTGAGCTTCAATCAACTCGTCCTCCCGTCCAACAAGAACTTCACGAACGTATAATGTGTTGCTACTTACGTACCGAACGAACTACTTTTCTACGAATGTATGCGTGTAAAAAAAAAACAAAAAAAACCCCCTTGTGTGCGCAATGAAATGCCTTGTTTGTCTGTAATTCCCCGCAAGAAAAGTGGGGAAATCAAAGCGCCTTTGGCAGCCTCTCAATACAAGCTCGTATATCCCTCAAGGTACCCATCTTATCATAATACACCCTCCCACACCCCTCCCTCCGACACACTGCCCCCCAACATCTCACCGACTCTTCCCATTCCTCCATCTCCAACCCCACCACACTCTCTCCGCTCGCACACCGATCCATCTCCCATACCATCCGAGCCTTCAACTCCCTCCATGAACTGTTATCCACCTCCTCACCGCACCCTGTGCAATAATAGTGAAGCGCGTTCCCGGCCTTGAACAGCTCGCTTGAGTCAAGTAGGGAACGAAAGTCGTCCCGCCGTTTCCTGTGGAATGCGAGGAGTCTCATTAGGGCTGGTGCTGAGAGATGATGGAGCTGTTGTTGGAGCGTCTCCTCTTGAGATTCTACCAAAAGTCCACYGTTGTGGTTTTGAACTTGATCTTGCACATCACCTTGATGCTCATCATCACCATCAGATGCCGCAAAAAGGTTAACAGAAAGCGTCAACCCAGATGCAATCTTCACAACCTCTTCCCACCCAAACCGACTCCCAAGCGCATAAAGTCGAATTGGGAGAGCGAGAAACAGGGGAGCGGTGCACGAGGCGCGGATGATTGAGAGTGGACCGGGGCAGTCCCATTGGATGATGAGGTCGAGTGCGTCTTCGAGTTCGGAGAAGGATGCCCAGGGTGGGGTTTCGAGTCCGCTGAGCATGCGGAGGACACGTTCGAGAGGTGGATCGGGGGAATGGACGGTGATAACTGGGGGTGGTCCGGTTGGGGGAGTAGTTGTGTTACTACTAGGACTAGGTTGGTGATACCGGTTTGCGAAAAATGAAGGCTTTGAGACTCCAGAAGAATCGGCGCTTTTGTCTGTGGTTTTCTCATCGACTTGGTTATTGTTTTTGTTATCGAGGAGAGAACGAAAGTAGCCCGATGTCATCCTGAGCGTAAAGGACGGAACACGGAAGAGGGTGCCCTCGCTCGAGCAAAGGATGACATCTGCTACTTCTGCGTCGTTGAAAGCAGGGTGAAATCGTCCTCCTCCTACCACGGTGGAAGAGGTATGGGAGATGGATTCAGATAGACAGGTTGCCATTTTTTGATTTGRATTATCTATGTAAGGGCGACTGGGCGAAAGGTGAGTGAGTGGGTAGTGAGCGAGGGAGATCGGTCAAAAGCATCAGCAGAAGATTTTTGTTAGTTGGTAAATAAATGGTTTGACGTGGAAAGTCTCCGAATGTTGCTGCCCCCCCCCTACAAAACCTGATCGCAATGACGTTAACACAGCATGTTAGGTGCGCCCCCTGGCGGGTGACATTGATATGTAAATCCTCGCATGGACAACGTGGATCGGTTGAGTTAGAAATCCCCAAAGCTCCGGATACTCTTGGTTTCTAGCGAGGCTATCAGCAATATTTCGTTGGAAGAGTATCGACTTCCAACATCATGAGATGTTGGTCTCCCAAATGACAGCTGATTGTGAGGGTAAGGTGGTTGAAAACTGTGAACCGGAAGTAAAGAGAGATGATCGATTTCGTCTGACAAGTTAATAGCCATATCGGGAATAATACAATAATCGCAAGACAAGAAAAAGGACACAAAAGATCAATGTTTCAGCTCTTTAAAACCCTTGACCCGAATCCTCACCCCCAGCCTGCTTCCTCTTCTCATAACACTCCAGCGTCACGCTAGCCATAAATCCAGGTATACACTGTTCATTCTCAATCCAATACCGCATAATACTCGGCAAATCCTGCGGTCCCCCCTCACCCTGCGCAATCAACTGCATCTTCATCGCCCCTCCCCCACCACTCTTATCCGCTGCAGGAGGCTGAAAAACAAACGACGCGTTGAGATCAAACATCGACGTCACCTTCACTTGCCCATTAGGGTAAAAGGCAAGCTTGACACCCAGAATCGATGCAATGGCTTCTCGGAACTCGGCACTCTTGGATGTAAAGATTTCTTGCAGTCGTAACAGCCTCTTCTCCTTCTGCCGCACAAGTCCCTCGAGTTCAGTCTTCTCCCGCGTGATGATATCATAGCTCTCTCTCGGTACCAACTCCTCATCCACGCCTYGAACCGCCGCCTCCTCACCGTCTGGAGCCGGGGGACGTCGTCGTACACCAGATGATTCAAGCTCATGCAGTCGTTTCAAGAGTGCATCGTTTTCAGACTTGAGCCGATCAAGAGTCTGCTGACGCAAGTCGAACCACTGCTGTTCGGGGTTGTCGCAAAGGGAGAGAACACGCGTTTTGGGTGGCACATGTCGCCCGCCGGCAATCTCCCCCGAGAGCTCAAAGAGCTCCTGTTCGAGCGTCTCAACTTTGTCCAGGGCACTGGCAGATTCCTGCTGTGCTTCCTCGAGCGCCTGTTGGAGTACGAGTTTCTCTTGGCGCTCTTTCTCGAGGTCGGCGGATGGAGCGAGAAAGGCTGATTGGGATTTGAGGAGGTCGAGTTCTCCTGTGAGTCGGGTATTGGTGGATTTGTAATCTTCGAGAAGAGTTTCGAGGTGCTCAATTCGCTGGACTTTGGTCGCGTCAATCGTGGCATTGTCGATATGAGCCTCTTCGGCATTGAAACTCGCCTAATGGGTCTATGTAAGCAGGCATAGAAGGGGTGAGAGAGTGGGAATGGCTTACCACCAAAGCTTGGAGGAACCCCACTTCGCGATCAGCTAGGCGTAGCTGTACATCGCGGCGTTGAGCTCTTTCCTTCAAGGTACGAATATCGGCTTGGAGTTTTTCTGTGAGTTGTACAGACTCGGAAGACCGTCGTTCGAGGTCTGCATATTCTGATTCACGTTGRCGGAGAGAGGCCATGGTCGCGCCGTGGTCTTCGAGGAGGCGGGCATGTGCAAGGCGGAGGTCGGAGAGGGTTTGGGTCATTGAAACAGGAGTTTTCGAAGGTGTTGTTGGGGCGTCTGTACGTGAGGCCCTGGCAAGAGAGAGAAAGGCACGCGTTAGTTGTGTGAAAAGCAGGGAAAACAAAGTCATGCATACCATTCTTCGCGTTCACGACGCGCTGCCTCGAGTTCTGCCTCGAGACGAATAGATTTTTGGCGGAGCTCGTCAGTAATTTGGAGTTTAGCCTCAAGACTGCGATTTTTTTCGCGTAGTACTTCGACACTGGTCTGACGCTCGCGGAGAATGGTGAGTTCAGAGGAAAGACGGGAGTTTGTCGACTCGAGTTGGCGGAGGTAGTCGGCCTGGCGGTGAAGTTCGTCACGGACRACTGTCATGTTCTCCTCGTCTGCCGTGTGTTGGGCGAGCGCAAGCTGGGCCGAGTTGAGATCCTCGAGTTGTTCCTGGAGGTCCTGGAGTGCAGTCTGGCGCGTATCGGCGAGGGTGCGGGTTTCTGAGAGGTCCTGTTCGAGGACGGAGACTTGGTGGGTGAGGCTTGTGACGAGAGACTTTTGGGAAGCGATGGTCTGGGTTGTTGAGCGAGAGAGGGCGGAGTGCTGGTCCTGTAGATCTGCATGTTCCTCCCTCAGCGATGAGAGCTGCGTGCGCAGGGCCCGGAGATCATTGTCTGTCTTGCGCTGGGAGAGCATACATTAGGAGTTTGCACGGTGGAACGGAAGTAATAGCCACCTTTTCATCCTCTCGTTCCTGTTGCTCACGTTCCCTCTCCTCGCGCTCCTCACGCTCCCGATCTGCAAAATAGCGTCTGTCTCGTTCAAGCCGTTCAACGAGAAGCTCCTTCTCGCGTAGTTTCGTCTCGAGCTCTACTCTTGCGGTCTGGGCAGCGAGCAGCTGGCGTTCAAGACTGGCATGGCTGACGCTGTTCGCAAAGATCTGTGTGCGCTGCTGCCGCTTTGCTGTCGAGTACTGGGGATCTACCCTGAAATTTATTGAGGTGTTCCTGAGCAGTATCGTGAGCGAGTGCGTTACCTCTGTCGAGCTCTGCAGCGAGTGAGTCGCGTTTCACAGCGGCGGAGCGGAGAGGCTGTCTGCGCGGCTGGTTCGCCGGGGTGCGGAGTGCAGCAGCATCGTCGTCCATTTGTCACGCATATAGCCACTGGCAAAGTTGACAAGATGGTCGGGGGTGGCGCCAAACAGCAGCAAACAGGGATGTCAGACGACGACTACTCTGACCTCGAAGCCTCCGACTGGGAGGGCACGCGCAGGAAATCTGCAAGATCAAAGGTGAAGGAGCCGTACAGGATCACAAACGCCCTCAAGGCTCCTCGCGCAACCACGTACACCGCGCAGGCCCTCTTTGGTTCGTGGGCCTCTCCCCGCGCTTTTACTGGGCTTACACGCAGCTGGCGGCTAGACCAGATTGTTAGCGGTGATATCGACCTTGAACCAGAATACCAGCGCGGTCGGTTTTCTGCCCCACAAATGGCGCGTGCAGACCTCCTCATATCCTCCCTCCTCAGACATCGTTTGGTCCGAAGTCAAACAGGTCGGCCTCATTGACTCTGTGTTCCGCAATTTCTACATTCCACCCGTCATATTCTGTGGGTGTGTTCGCTGCCCCCTATCTCGAACATAAAAAATGTCTGATCCAGCACAGCCGTTAATGCACACGAAGATGGATCAGAATCCAAAGTTTGCATCGACGGGAAACAACGCCTGACTTCCATATACAGGCAAGTCTCCCTTTGTCTGCTCTCTTTTTCTGACTCAGACTTACTCCCTGCCAGGTTTATGCTTGGTCTGGTGAGCGTTCCTCGTTGGCTTGACCGCTTCTCTCCTGAATCTCAATGCCCTTCCACAGATATACCGTGAGTCTTACTCTCCACCACCATCAATTACCTCACCCATTCTCGGTCCGAGTTTAGACAGGGACCGGTATGCTTTTTTTGCCACCCCCTCCTCACTCGCGCGAGCTGTCCGCTTATAAGCTATCACAAGCCTGACAGGTGACAAGTACTGGTATAAAGACAGTCCCAAGTCCTCCGAAAAAGGCAAGAAGAAAAAGCGACAGCTCCTCCCCGAAAAGTACCGCCGCCTCTTTGCCAACAAACAAATTGTGTGTGTCGAATACTCGGATATTACCGACAAGGACGAGCGCGAGATTTTCCAAGTACGTCGTCATCAATTTGCTCGTCGTATACTCACCCAACCACTCTCGCATTCAGCGTGTTCAACTTGGCATGGCTCTCACACCTGCAGGTGGGGCTCGTCTCYCTCTCTCCAATTAAATAAATAAATAAATAAAACATTTGACCACCACAGAAAAACTCGGCGTAGTAAAAACCCCCCGCGCTGACTTTGTCCGTGAAATCCAATCCACATTCTTCAAAGACGAAGACACAGGCCTCGGCTCCAACACTACCCTTGACTGGGACCGTTCCCGCGGAACCGACTTCCGCTGCCTCGCCACCCTCTTCTGGTGCATCGATCGCTACTTTGGTTCCCCCACCTCCCTCACCAACACCGGTTCCATCCCCCAACTCGAATCCTTTCTCTCCGACTCCTCCCCTGTCCTGTCCTCCTTTCGCAAAACTGTGATTCAGACCTTTCAAGTGCTGGAAGAGATGATTCACGATGAGAATGTGAATGGGGTGTTCAAGATTATTCATGGGACGGGGAATGCTAAAGTGTCGCCGATTGAGTTTATTTGTATTTCGCTGTTGATTGCGGTGTGGAAGGATAAGATGGACAAGGTGGCGTTGGGGAGGGCGATTGGTGAGATGCGGAGGGTGGTACGGACGGAGCATGTGGATATTAGGTTGAACACCAAGGTTGGGAAGACGATGATTAACTTTTTGAAGGGGCTCAAGGTGGAGGATTATACGGCTCCCAGAGAGGATGGGGAGGTGATGAAGGCGGGCGCGAAACGTAAGCGTGGTAATGGGGACGATGGTGCAGTGCGAGAGAGCAAGACATCCAAGGGGGCTGATGCTATGGATATTATTGGTGATCGTGCTGCTGCTGCACCCTCGCCTGCACCATCACAACCACCACCGACGCCTGCCCCAACAGATCCAACGCCAAAGACGAACAGACTGGCGACTATACGGGCGTTGAAGGCGCAGCAGATGCAGCAGCAGCAGAGTACGAGTCAGGATAATGGACAGAATATGCTACCTTCGCCTGGATAATTTGTTGACACCATACACCCTATGTACTTAATTTAAATCAGGTGACCGTGTTGGACAATTTCGCAAGATGGATGGCTGTGCTTCGTATCCTCCTTGTCTTCCGCCTTCCATCTACATCAATCCAGGATGAGACAGATCCTCTGAATGATCTTTCATTGCTACCCCTCTACACTCGTTGCTCCTAGCGTACGGGGCAGTGTATACCCCGTGGCACTCCGCTGCAGTGTTCGGGGAGCTGCCACCCGGTACCGGTCCGCTCAGTTGGTCTCCCGAGGCTCTGGGCAAACGTTGCCATCGCATTATGTACCACGTGACTTAGGCTCAAGTTAATCACGTGTACACTCGGGGAGCTGCTTCAGAAGCGGTCTCTCACACCCTATATCGTCCTTCTACTGCGACGGGTGTAGAGAGCCCCTATGTGTGGGTGTGAAGCATACGTATCAGTCGCTCCCGAGTCACAAATCCCGATGGCTGGTGCTTACATCTGAGCCCTCTCTCATCGTCTTCCACCCATCTGCATCAAGCGTAGCTGTGGAGTGTCATATGCACAAGGTGCTATCGAGCCACGAGCCCCAGTAAGTAGGCTTGGCACTTCAAGATACATACCTTTACTTGTCCGCGTCATCCTCGCATTCCGGGGGAGCTGGGCCTTGTGCGCCACCCCACACGGCATGACGGAGTTCCCTTGATCGGCCCCCATCGGCCGCTACTCTGGAGATTGTTGTGGTTCTGCTGTTCTATCTCTTCTTTGAGCGACGTAGTTGTTTGTCAAACATCCATCGATCGATTCTCTCATTTGACTTCGGGATCCTACCGCCACGACAGGCGATTTCCCCTTTGCAGGAGGATCAAGTAACAAAAAAAAAAACCNGCCCAGATATCCGCCGTAGTACGACGCGACAAGCCCCTCCACATCCAAACATGAACCTGCACTGCCGAACCATTCCACAGCTCGAYGCTGTGGACCGCCTTCCAACTCACGGATCGAATGCCGCCGATGGAGCTACCATACTCCTCCAACAAGTCCACCACAGCTCTCTTTATATCGTACACAGAAACGAATACTCTCTCCTCGGTTGGTGTGATTGTAATGATTTGACCATCGATAAATTCGATCGTCACTCTGTCGTTTGGGGGGTTTGTCGCTGGGGTGATGGTTTCTTGAAGACTGAGCAGGGTGTTGACGATTTCTTCTGGTGTGATGATAGGTCTTTGGGCCTCGATGCGCGTTAGACATTTGTGGAGGCCTTGAGGGTAAGATGTGTCGTCGTCTGCTGGTTTTAGCAGAAGGTCGGTGGGGAGGATTTCTCGCTGAGCGGTTACTTTAGGCTTGTGTGGAGGGAAGGAGGAATGGTTGTCTCGTTCTTCTTCGTCCTCGGGAGGAAGGGGGATGGTGCGCCGGCGTGGTGCGAAATACAAATGGTGCTCGGCTTGCATTCCTGAACGCATTTGTTAGAGCACGAGGTTTTCGGGGGGAGGCGCAAGGAGGGAGATTTGGGGGCTTTACCTTGACGGGATAAATTCCCGGAATAATATAGAAGCAAGTATGAGAGGGTTAAGCGACTATGGGGAAGGGGGGGGGGGATAGGAGAAGAAGTCTGACTCCGTTACCCGTTGAGATTATAAGCTGGTTAACTGTGGGCTTGGTGGGCTTGGTCACCTGGTCCAAAAAGGATCATTCCTCGAGTCAACCCCACCTCCTGAAGGCGCTCGTATTAATAAAGGCTTGGGGGAGATGTTAGCGCCAGTCACGTGACTCGCGATGTGCCCGAGGCCCCCGACTTCAGAATCCACGCAACAGAACTTCGCTCAATGGTATGCGCAGCAACCACAGTTTATGCTCGATATTCCCGGAGATACGAAGGACCTCTTGATGATGTTTTTTGCGAGAAGCCGGATATATCAAGCATAGCTGCACTACCACCTGCCCATCGGCTACGGTTTATTAGCCCCTTTGAGCCCGGCCCTCAGTTTCTGAGAAATGAATGTTCGATAACGGTTCCGTATTGCCCTGCGGAGGTGCTATCACATCAATATAGTACAAAAAGAAGACGTTGCCGCCCTGACCGCTCGGCCAGACGGCCATGGCCAAGCTCTTCTCAGCCGCTATCGGCCAAGTCAAACGGAATGTTGGCCGCTCTTGATACTGACATGACGCGATTAGACCTCTCGGCCCTCCCGTCGGCGCTCAGCCCACCCTCCCCCCCCAAAAAAAAAAACAATCTTCCTTCAACGGACACAGCAGCTGATTGACCGCAACATAAAAGTTCCACCAATTGTCGCACAGATGGTTACCATTCGTGTGTACCTTGGYATGCACATACTCATTCTGTCCTCCCTCGTCCCCTTCCAGCGGTTGCGAARGTTAGGATCTAGTGATCCCTGACCGGGACAGTGATGGACTATGGCTGTACAGTCCACCATAACTGATAACATACATACCTGTCCCTTTGCATCTACAAGTTCATACGCATCATCCTTATCGCCACACTTGGATCAGTTTCTGGTGTGTGATGTGGTGATCAACCAGCTCATGTAGACATCAACGCCGATGAAGCCGAGCTCAACTGCCGAGACGGTATGGGCCCTGACATTTGCAATGGAACACTCCCCGGAACAGAGTCTGGGGGAGGGGGGGGAGGGGGGTAAGCCGTTGAGATCGCCATCTTTTCAACTTACCAGATTGATATGCGGAACAATGTAAATTTTTTTCATTCTTTCTAGAACACTTTTGCCGGATGCAAAGGCTGAGCTACCCATGCTACTAGCTGGCCAGACGATTCAGAATCTTTGTATCCTGGGGAAAGTTTCCCGATGCACGCCGAATGGCCACGGCTCCCTGGACCCTTGGGATAGATGTCAGGTGATCGTGCTACATATCTCATCCATGAGTATATAACTGGCCTGCCTAACCCGCAAGCGCGTCTGCGCTTCTCCATGGTGAATAAAAAAGAACCATCCAACGCTTGAGGACATCATGATATGATACAAAAAGGGCGACGACCGACATAGATAGCGGTAACGGCTATCACTAGCACTTACACTTCAGCTGCGATGGAGAGTGTTTGGGCTATGTAAGACTGCTAGCTACCCGCCCAAGATCACCGGACTTGATGAAGAGGGGCAATTTTCCCGGCTTCCGAAGGGTGGACTGGAAAAACTTGTATATCGCACATAATGCACATGCATCAAATACCGTGAGAAAATGTCGATGGCATGTGCTGTGGAGGATTGCGCTAGTAGTACCGCGTTCTGGTCATGAATTACCTCAGGCTGCTCGAGCTTGATACCTGCTCTGTCTGCTCTTTCTCTTTTCCCAACTGGGGGTATCAGACCTTTCCCGAGTTGTCAAGATTCAACGCGACCCACCCTGCCCGTCTGGGCGTGTTTCCGCTGACCAAGGACTGTTGTGGAATTGATAGCGCTCCACGCCAGCCACACCTTCGGGAGGCGCCAACCCACCTCTTTGGCTGAAAAAGATTTCTAGGCACACTTGGTAACGCGGGGTCAGGATGCCGAACCTCATGTCTTGGGTTGGTAATATTCATCCCGCGGTCGTCTTGGCCAGGTGAGACTTCTTAGATGGCCGCCGAGGTCAACTTGTGCGAACGGGAGCGGCAAGGTACACTATTTTAGAAGCACTCAGCCCTGAAGTCTGTCAGCCACGATCAACCCCCATTAATTCGCTATCGGGCCCAATTGTGAATCTGCCAATGCATTGGTATGGGCTATTCACATCTCGGACAATCAAAGCCGAGAGATGATCAATACACAGAGGCCGTCTTACTACACCCCAGCTTCTGGCGCAGACTCCAAGTGAAGCCGAGGTCGATATCGTAGTATGGTCGCATCGAAGATAACGTTTCCAACCATCGAAGGAACTCATCCTTGATTTTCGTTTTAATTAAGAATCCGCTGCCCTGTCCATAAATCGTAATGACAGTCCGCGATGGTTGAGTATCAGCGGAATAGAAGTTGGGAGCAGAGAATTGCCTCAGGAAATTGKTGTCTAGCATTGGCATTATCCAATATCTATTGACAACGAGCGCACTCATCAGCATCTTTGATGAAATCTAGCGCTTCAACTTGGATTGATTGCCATACTCTGCTCGGCRATCCCTGAATTTCCTCCCGACTATTTAACGCGCCTTTAAAGGGAGCTTGAATCGGAGCAGGCTAACCCCAGACCGCGTCCCTGGCTGTATTCAGCTTCCTCTCCTTGGCGACCACAATATTTCTTGCCCGGAAGCGTATCCCTGGTGTAATAGGTGGCAACGAACACTTATGTCTATCCTAAGGTGTTTACTGCCTACCCCACCTGATTCATCCAACCCCTCATAAGCTGATTTAGAGGGCAGCGCCGAGATATCCTTTTGGATTGTCCGCTACCCCTGACGAAGAACTATTTTTGCAGTCGGCAGTGACGCAACTCATACAGCTTTACCTCGAGTGAGAGGTTAGTCCTTGGTGATTCTTCCGCTGRCAATGGCAATAGGATCTCGAGATCAGCGTCCGATACCGCTGCTAATCCTCCCCGCACTGTTCCACCCAGGTGCATTCTTTGAATGCTGTATTAAACCAGTTTCAGCAAGGCATTCACTTAAAACTCGTGAAGACTGGATTTGGTCCGACTGAGGGACCACACACCCAGCCCGGATCTGGTACCAGCTAGCAAGAGATCGTAGCACATATAGCTCGGTAGGTCCTCGGCCGGCCTAGTTGGCCTCCACAATGCCCTTTTCCCAGCCGAGGTAGCAATTTGCATCCGGAGTCCGGGCTACCTCCCCCATCTGCACAACTCTGCAACCTCCAGATTCCAGAAGTCGCCCGCTCACTGAGAGTCACGAGTTCTATAYWCTCACATCCTTATTCTTCTTCTGCTGCGACAAGCGTCGACAACCCTTATGCGTAGCTGTATCATATACACAGGCTGCTCCCGAGCGCAAAACCCAGCAAGCGGGCCCGAATCCTCACGCCGCATATCTTTACCCTAATGCTGCGCCATGCTTGCAGTCCGGGAGGCCCACAAGGCATGAACAGGTTCCCTTGATTGGTTTCCATTGGTCTCTACTCTGGAGATTAATATTTTGATATCCTATCTCCTCTGGATTGACATAATTGTGGTTGACTATATCTCTCCCGAGTGGTCGCTATCGCTGCCGAACAATCATCATCGAGATCTCACCACCACCCAATGGACTTGAGATTCCTTTCTCGTAAGGGGAATTAGTAACAATAAAAAAGTCCATCCACCGTGTTTTACAAATACAACATCCAGATGTCCGCGGTAGTACGACGCCACAGGCCCCTCCACATCCAAACCTGGACCTGCATCGCTGATGCACCCCATAGCTCCGTGCTACAGATCGCGTTCCAACTCACGGATCGAATTTCGCCGATGCAGGCAACGGGGCCCACCATGTCCCTCTCCCTCCACCATTATAACACTCCTCCAACAAGTCCACTACACCTCTATTTATATCGTGCACAAAATCGAATGGTTTCTCCTCGGTTGGTGTGACTGTAATGGTTCTACCGTCAATAGATTCGATTGTCACCCTATCGTTGGGGGCATTTGTCATTGGGATAATGTTTTCTTGAAGACCGAGGGTGTTTACGATTTCTTCTGCTGTGATGACTGCCCTTCGGGTCTCAATGCATGGTAGACATCTGTGGAGGCCTTGAGGGTGGGGCTCATCGTTGTCTGCTGCTATTAGCAGAAGGTCGGTGGGCAAGATTTCGCGGTGGGCGGTTACTTTGGGCTTGGTTGGAAGGAAGGGGGAGAGGTTGTCTTGTTCGTCTTCCTCAGGAGGAAGGGGGATGGTGCGCCGGCGCGGCGCGAAATGCAAATGGTGCTCGGCTTGCATTCCTGAAGGCAAGAGGGATGCTTCTGTTAGAATGCGAGGTTTATTGGGGAGAAGGCGGGCGGAGAGGCGAATGTCTTGGTAGCTTTGCGTTCACGGGATAAATCCCGAAGTAATAGAAAAGCAAAGCTGGGAGATAAGTGCGAGGGGATAGAGCAACGAGGTGGAAGGCCGGGGCGGGTATGAGTCCGACTCCCCTGAGATAAAAAGTTGCTCAAGATTATAAACTGCTTACTGGTGTGTTTGATCACTAGTTTGTCCAAAAATAGATCACTCCTCGAATCAAGCCATCTCCCAAGAAGCTCGTTTTAATAACCTCTGCAGTACTCCTGGGCATGTAATTACCATCGCAGAATCGTGATGTCCCGAGGCCCGCGACTCCAGTATCCCACCACAACGTTTCCCGACAGAATGCGCAGTACCACAGTTTACAATCGACATTCCTGGAGATGCGAAAGATCGCTTGATGTTTTCTCAAGGACCCGGGTATCAAGCRCAGCTGCACTATCGTTTGGCCGCCTCCGAGGCTGATCACTCCTGACACTTAGTTTCTAATTTTCCGTAACTTGTATGACCATGCATAGGTACTACGGGAGGATAATCCCATTTGACATCTGGCGCGGCGCTTATCCTACCGTACCCCTAGCCATCTTAGTAAGTACATAAGGAAGAAATTGTTGCCGTTCAGACCGCTCAGGCTGTTTCCTACAGGCTGCGGAAGCCAACGCTGTTCAAGGGGCCGASGGCGCGCGAATGGCTCTTTTGGTCTTCTGGTCGATTCCATTTTCTTCGCTGCCTTATCAATCCACAGCAGGTATAACTGCTGATTGATCGCAGCAAAAAAGTTCCACTGGTTGTCGCATAGATGGACATCATTGTGTGTAGGGTATGTACATATCACTTTTTCATCAAGTCCTGCCCTACCCTCGTTCCTTTCCGGCGGTTGCGAAAGTTGGGATCTGCTGCTCGTTGACCGGGGCAGGGATGGCCGTACAACACACCATCATTGATAACATACATCTCTGTGCGTTTGCAGGTACATGCACTGCGCATCATCCTCGTCGTTATGCTTGGATCAGTTTCTGGTGTGATGTGCTGATTGACCAGGACCAGCCCTATCTACTACTTTTACTTATATAGACATGATTGCCGACGAAGCCGGCAATTATTTACTGAGGTGGTATTCTGACAAAGTTTGGAACGGAATCTTCGTTGGAACGAACTGCAGTCCGGGGATGGGGGGACCAGGAGTATTAATGAAATCCTGTAAGCTGACCACAGCCAGCTGAGTTTTTCGAGTAGAGTGGTGCAGTAGGCCAGAATCATCACGTAATAATATTTTCACAGCTCTTACTTAGCAGAGTGAACATTCGTCAAATTGGCAGTAAGCCTCATATTTCTCACAGCAGTGAACTGCTTTTGACCTAACCTTACCCAGTGATACCTGGTGTCTAGCATTATTGACAACCAGCGCACTCATCGACCGGTACCCCTGTAACATGCAACGCCTTAGTTGTTTCCTCTCAAATCGAATGCCCTACTTCATGGTATTTCGCTGGGCGGTCCCGGGGCACATTCCTAAACATTCAACACACCCAAAAGGGAACTTGAGTTTGAGCAGATAAACTTCTGGGCACGCCTTGATTGTATTCTGCCCCTCTCCTTGGCGGCGGCAATATTCGGGAAACGTATTCTGGTGTCTTCAGTGGCGCCTAGCGTTCATATCTATCCTAAGATGCCTTACTACCTATGCCGCGCCTGAATCATTCGACCCCTCATAAGCTCAGAGAGAGCGATGCTGACATATCCTTTCGTTTTGTGCTGCCCATTGCCCGCTGATATATAGTTTCACCTCCGAGGCGTTGACCCTTGGCGAACATCCGCTGGCAGCGGCTGTCAAGGTCAGCGTTTGGAACACTCTCAATCCTCCCAACAGTTCCACGGCGCCGCTTAGGCGTATTCTTCGAATGCTTTATTAAGCCACTTTCAGCACGGCGGTCATTTGAAAGTTTACTATTTTTATTTCGAAATATGATATTTAGAGCAGAGTAAATACAAGAACTAAAAYAAAATAGTGTCAGCTTGAGTTAGACACGAGATAACCGTTGTGCATACTCTGAAATGAGTGTTTCTTGAGGAAGTAACTTCCAGTAAACCTCTGTTCCTTGGCCACCGTTTTGACCCTCTCATCACCGAACCAGTTGGAAGCCTTCAAGTCTTCGTGCCAGACCTCATGAACCACAATGGTCTCCCTCGTTTGTATATTTGGGCCCAAGACGATCGGCACTTCAAATTCTTCACTTGCGCTGCGGTTGACAATTGCTATACGGAGCTGGCGGTAGCCATCGTTGGTGGCCGTCAATACAGCACTGACATCAACAAGTTTGGTGAGTTTTGCGAAATCAGGAGTGTGAGCCGTGAGATCATGAATGAATCTAGGGACGGTTGGACCTGTATAGACGTTGGAAGGAGATGGGGTCGTGACATATACGTCAAGGGAGGAGCCTCGCATCAAATTTGAGAATAGGTGAAGCGGATAATATGTAGTCTGGAGAATAGTAAGGTGGATTGTGAGAGCTTAAGAGCTTGGGCCCTACTTGTCTATAGAGCCCCTCTGGCGAGGTGATAATCTAAAACAGGCATTTTTAATTTAATGTGCTAGGTTTAGGAGTGGGGAGCACCCACAGGAGATATCACGTTCACCGACCTAAAGAACTAAGGTCAGCTGTGGCCTTATGCTTATAAATATCAAGGGCATACTGTGCGATACAAGCAATTTTTACGATATCTGCTTTTCTAACGAAGACGTTAAGCCATGATGCGACAGCTGTGTACATGAGTTAATGTCCCACTCAGGAACGAGTCGTCGTACCGAGAGCATCGGATAGATCGTAATGCTCTTCTGCTCCTTTCTCTCCAGGTGCTAAGAGAAGATCGAGCGAATTTTTAGTTTGTGATCAACCGCACCCCTACCTCGAACTGGGTCCCTGTGAATGATGTACTGGTAAGCGTGGCAGACATGTTCGTGCCGTGTATAATTACCAAACGTTCCACTCGTCGAAGCAACTAAACGAATGTCAGAAAGATGCCTGGAGTGGTCAAATATTACATACACGGTCAACTCCTTACTCAAGCTATTCTGGATCTTCGCCAGATCAATTAAAGAACGAGTGATTTCGAGAGCCTTCTCCGCCGCCGCAGCTAGTACAAATGTCACTAGTTAAAACTTCCGGTAGGTTGGCAAAGGAATCGTCCTCACGACCCATCACATTTACTGCGTGCTTTCCTTCACTTACTGTGTATACTACATTGGCAATGTAGGCATATACTCTTTTGCGTTGAAATAATCCACGTACTATGAATGGAGTGATAGTCCACAACGGGTGCGAGCTTGCGCAATATAACGTCGTCCCAATCTGCATATCCGGTTTCTGACGGCACGTCTATTATCGGAGCAGCTTAGAAACCCGACTAAGCTCACCTCCACAAGATATCAGCTTGATGCTGGGGTCGAGAAGTTTTAGTGCCTTCGCCCATTGATAAGCCTTCTTTGCGTAGTCTTGGGACTCCATTTGACCGACTCATGTAGAGCATGAGATAAACTCAAGAGACGGATGTAAAAATTACCTTGCCAAGGACCCCAAACCTCGTTTCCTGGCACGCGTGAGTACTTCAGAAGCGAGGCAGATCAGACGAACACACCCAGCGCCCAGTACTGCAGGGGAATAAGGTCAGAACTCGGAGGGATACCATGCACAGGGACCCCACCTTGACACCGTAGGGGTCTTCGTGCCCATTTTTACGGCGCAAATTCGCATAATAAGTATTAGAGGAACTAGATACGTGTGAAGAGGATGTAGGGCCAGGTGCTTGAATACAGACTGACCTGTTGCAGTACTCCACCCAAGCTAAAGCATCTTCAAGTGTTCCAGTTCCCATGTTCAAACAGATAAATGGTTYTGTTCCAACGGCGCGACACCATTGAATAAATTCGTCTACGGGGCCGTATGACTGGTTATTCAGCCACATGGAGGACAGAGTACCCGACCTGTACCAAATTGATTACTTTCTTCCGTCAGCCAAGCGAGTTCTGGTCTCCGGGGACGGGACCCCTTGGGACCAATGCCATCTTTCCGGAGTCGTGAGTCGAGGACAATTAATAAATTTAACAATCAGGGTAACCTTGCCACCGGTATGTGCTTACAAAGTTGCTACCAGCGGTTTGGATCATTGAACTCGGACATTACCAAGAGATCAGGAAAAATGCCACATACCCCCCCGGATAGCGCACCAACGGCATTTTCAAGTCTTTCAGAACATCCAATACATCCAATCGATACCCCGTAGTAGGATCCGACAGCCCGCTCTTGTTCTCTGGGTCGTAAATGCCACCGTAGATACATCGTCCCATATGTTCTGTAAAACCGGAGTAGATGCGGGGATCTACCTCGTCAATRACGCGTGCGGGGTCAATATGGATAGCAGGCGATGGCATGGTGTAAATTGCGAGAGGAATTATCCATCGAATGATCCCCTAGGATATACTGGCGACTGATGCATTCGGGCCGTCGCTGGGAGTCGTCGGGCCGTTAAAGAAGAAAGATATTCCCATGATGAGTGGGAATATTATTTCTTGACGAAGGGCATTTGCCTAATGGGCCTCCACTGCCCCTGTCGAAAGCTGTGATCTTGGCTAATATGGATAGAAATTCCCAATTTGTATATGCCCATCAAGACTCATTACCGAATCGCGAAGTCACCCCTGATATTATTGGGCAAGCTATGTTTTCGCCAATCAGACTTTGTTCACAGGGCCCTTTTATATGCCCCTGAAAACCAAGTCCAGGTCCTGGTTCTGATGGGGCAGGAGAATATTTATCGCCATTGTGAAAAGTTCGTCCTTCCCAGCTGGCAGTTTGGCAGTCAGAACAGCTGTACATTGAAATCTTTGCATTATCTCTCGGCTTGTCGGGGATAGCCATTGACGGTGAGATGGAATAAAATCTGCGTTGTCGGGAAATGTGGGTCATTAGAAGTTTGTCTCGACAGTCATGGTTGCGATAAGCGATGGAGGGTAACTCCGTAGACAAGATTTATATATACCCTCCCCACCTTCACTCTTTTAGTCCCATGACCTCCTAATACGAGGGCAATGTGACCCGGGCYGTTTCCCACTGCTTCATAATGGAGTTAGTGGAGCTTCGCTCAGAGAGATAAAAGCCATTTGTGGGGAAAAGCAGCACACTCCCCTTTTGCAGGAAGGCAGTGTACTTACAAGAGGATGGGACTTCCACCAAAGGTATATACTTGGCTCTGCGGCCTGTTCGCAAGTAAGGAGTGAGTTTTTTAGGAGTCCTAGTTAGCTCACGGGTGATTGCAGGTTTGGGGAGTATTATCTTTGGGTATGACCTGGGTGTCATTGCGGGAGTRCTGCCTGCTCCCGATTTTCAGGTAATGGCTTGCTCAGGAAGATGTGTGATTCTAATCGTGCAGTTTAGAGAGTAATGGGTCCTCGCTATAAAAATCCGAACCTCCAAGGCTTGATCGCGAGCATTTTCGGTATGCGCCTGAGTTTAATCTGCTCCACTCTAGACTAATTATCTCTCTAGTCTTGGGATGGTATAATGCACAATGAATTCAACGAAATATCATTAACATGTCGTCGTACAGTTTCTTTGGTATGTTCATTGTTGCATACGTGGCCGATAGGTTCGGAAGGCGAAAGTCAATTCAGCTTGGGGCCGCAATTTACATGTTTGTCTCGTGCTATTCATTGCTTGGTGTTTACTAGATCGCGAATTGATTTAGAATGGGCGGTATCTTACAAACTGCAGCCCAAAACATGGACATGATGCTCGCTGGGCGGTTTTTTGCTGGTAGGTCCCCAGCCTCCTCCGTGATTGTACAGGCAGCCGATTCAGTTATCCTATAGGATACGGAGTAGGCATTGTGTCCGATCTCGCGCCTCTTTATCAGGTATTTACTTTAAAGCTAGAAATATTGTTCAGGACCACTGACGACTAGGGAATTCTAGGCGGAAATAGCACACCCTAGTATCCGTGGACGGTTGACGACTTTGCAGCAATTTATGCTTGGAATTGGTGGTGAGTGATACGGATCCCATTCTTTCGATTTCTGAAGGTAATATTCGAAATACGAAGCATTCTGTGCATCTTGGATCGTAAGTCATTGTCACTGGACCGGACGGAATCTGATAATGCACGAATGCAGACATATGGTACTTCTGCTGGGCTCAAAGGGACGCAGGCCGAATGGAGGATCCCTCTTGGTATTCAAGTGGGTATTCTTGACCCATTTCTTTCTTCCGACATCCCGGCTGATCTTGCTAGATTATCCCTGCAATTCCTCTCCTATGTTTTATGCTCCTGCTTCCAGAATCGTATGTTAATATACTCTCAAAAGGCACTTGATTGAACCTCTCCATAGACCCCGTTGGCTGATGGAAAAGGGTCGCGTAGAGGAGGGTGGGTACACATTATCATACTGTCTGTCACAGCACTACTGATATATTCCATGTAGCCCGCGCAACCCTTGCACGTCTGCACGCTAATGGGAATATCAATGACAACTTTGTCAACGCACAAATCGAGGATATGAGGGCCGACCTCAACCTGGCAAGGACTGTTGGAGAGTCGAGGTATTTTACTGCTTCTCTTGAATGTTGGCGATACTCAGATTGTCCCGCAAGTTGGAAGGAGTTGTTTATTATCCCAAGCAACTTACGTCGAATATGCCTGGGGTATGCTAATACCAATGGCGCTTTACGGTTATTCTGACAACGACTTAGCTACATTTTGCAGTTTTCTGTCCAGATGACAGGCGTCAGCGCAATTCAATATTACTCTACCCTAGTGAGTACTCAGTGTTTCGGTCCGCTTCAAACGGGTGTTTATGTGCACTGACGGTAGATCTTCACCACGGTGGGTCTTCCTATTCAGTTTCTCTTCTGGCTGTGACGCGAGAAATTATAGATGGGATTCTCTTCAACTCGCGTATTACTTTTCCAATCCATCAACAATATTATTGCTTTGCTTGGGGAGGCCTGTTGCGTCCTTTGGATCGACCACATTGGAAGGCGACGACCGCTGATCGTTGGCAATGTCATGTCTGGTCTTTCTTTCGTCGTCGGTTCCATCCTGATGGCCAGATGGCCCGGCACGGTCGATAAGTGAGCCTAAAACTGCTTTATTCTCCAGAGTAGACTCATATTTTGCTACCTTAGTAATGCGGTGCGTTCTTGGTTGTAGTCTAACCCTCTTTATTGCTGAGGAGCTGATACGTTGAGCCAGGCACACTATGTAAGTATGCGTCGCTCATTRTAGACTCTCGCACTAAAACCAAGTAGATTTTCATCAGTAAGAGTAATATGGTATTCATTCTCCTTCGGTACTGACAGAGACCGCACGACTCAACCCAGTAACGTGAGATAAGAGCAATTCCGTTGTAACAGCAGCCTGGCTCACATTATATGGCTAGGACATGGGTCTTCAATTTCTTCTTTAGCGCCTGCATTGGCCCCCTGTCATGGGCCTATCCGGCTGAGATATTCTCAACCCGCACGCGGGCAAAAAGCACGGCAATCACGAGCTCTTCGTCATGGATCTCAAATTTGTGAGACATTTAATATCATAATGGGATGAAGCTGATATCCCGCCCAAGTTTCATCGCTCAAGTTACACCTCTAGCATTTGGTGCAATAGGATGGAGGTGAGCGACTGTCCATATACATATCGGTTCAACGGGTTTACTCTTGTCGGTAGATACTGTCTGTCTGTCTATCATGGTATTGATATCTACTCACTGTAGTTATTGTAGACCTGGTGTTTGCCGTCTGCGGTCATACCAAGTGTGTTGGCTTTCGATCGATGCAGTTTGTTATACTGGATAATTGCTTACGCACAATCTACCCTCAATTCAGCGCTCTCGTCATTTGGGCTCTCTTCCCGGTATGTGCTTTCGCCAGGAACATCGCATGAACATCATTAACCAATGAGTGGTTTCCGAATGGCAGGAGACTACCGGACGCCGGCTTGAAGGTGGGTCGTTGTTCCCTTCGCCAAAAGCCCATGGCTGAGTACTTGGCAGAAATGGACAGTTTGTTCGAACAGGCTCCGTTATTCGTGCCYAGTACCGATTATGCGAAAGTGAAGGACCACCGTGCCGCTGAACGAGAACTGCGCGAAGGTAAGGTCTTTTTCTCACGATTGATCACGTGCTTATTGTATCCCTACAGGCACGTTTGTTCCTGGTGGTCTTACGGGCAGAGCTGCGGTGAACGACATCGAGGAGGCAAAAGATAGCAGTGACGAGAAGATTTGAAGGTGAAGGATTTCCAAGTCAATTATAATCAATCAACYATAATAGAACTTGGCAACCGGGGGTAGCGTGATGTCTGTGTCACAATTAATGTGACTGTCTGCAGGACAATGGAAAAATCAAACAAGGACAAATAATGTTTTGTTTGTCGATTTYGTGTCCATTGTTCGAATAGACAATGAGTGTAGTGACAATGGGCCGTTCTTTTAGTGAATGCATTGTGCAGTTGTGTAGGGAATGTGTATAAAGACGCTACCGCGTTCCGTCTCTTCTCCCCACAACAGGTTCCATCCTGAACAACCAATCCTCAGCTAGTCTYCCTAGTTCTTTTTCGTTTACCCAAGTCTCCAGCGGACGTCTCCACAGGTTCGTCCTCTCACCTTTATTAGAAATGTGGCATTTCTAATTCTTTCCCCTTGAAGGCTATAAATCTCAGTGCATCGCCGGTCGATCCCATTCACGAACTTCGTATTTGCTTCAATCACGCTTTTTTCGACGAAATCTCTGCTATAATGTCTTCCACTCTGGCCGCTACCCCTTCAACTGGCCTTGTTGAGGCCGTCAGCTTCCTCACTCGCCCTTTGACGCTCACTCACCCGGCATCGACTGTCAATTCGCTCCAACAGATTCTTCTTTCGACTCTCACCAGTGTTCCTACTTGGCTTCGCAACTCCCGCCTGACTCTCACATTCTCGTCTGCTGCACCTCCCCGCCCTATTTATGCCGCCTGTATTGCTACCAACCTTGACTGGGCTGAGTGGTTCTATGCCCTCGGTRGCCGTGAGTTTGATCTCACTGTCGAACGTGCCCTCGTCGCCGTCCAAATCACCGGTATTCCTGATCGCGTTGTCGTCTGGAAACAGGGACCTGCTCTCCGACCTACCTTTATTCCCGCTTCCCCCGTTATCGAATCAGAACCCAAAGTCCAAGTCCCGATCAGCAAGTTTAGCCAGTCTGTTCAACTGAACAAGATCCCCTCCCACATTTCGATCGACTCTGCCCTTGCCTTTTCCCAGTCCAAAACTTTAGCTCAACAGCTCCTTCAGTCAGAGCACGAGGAGGAGGAAGCTGACGAAATCTTTGCCATGATTTCTAACCTTAATGCCTGCCTCGTTTCTCCCACGCCCACTCGTGAATGTTTCGATGTCGCCAAAACCCCGGCATCCAAAGCACACTATACTCGTCTGTCCACCCTTGAAGAAGAGATTTTCCATGCGCGTTCATCCTTGCGCCGAACTATGCTCGCGGAGGATCGCAACATCCCTTCCCCCGTCTCATCTCCCGAGTCGTCCCGACCGAGCTCTCCGTCTTCCACTTTCTCCTACTCTTCCTCTCAGGAGAGCCTCACCTCTATGTCAACCGCCTCGTCTCATACCTCCTCCCCCGTAGATGCTGCCTTGAAATCTTTCGCTCTCCCCATCAAACGCGAGTCTTCAGGTCCTCGCCGTGACCAGACCCTCCCCCTCCCCGTTGTCGATACTACCAAAAAACAGGTACAGCGCTACTTGTATCAAGGCGGTCAGAGCACCGTTTTGACAGGCGGTGTTATGCTCGGCGGCGCCTCCAAGCCCTCGCCTTCCACCTCCAGTTCCGCTGTACCGAAGTATCGCGCCCCCGTCGGCGGCAGGAAGGCCCCAGTCTTCGGCAGGAGCAAGCCCCAGACTCAAGCTGGATCCGGCTCCGGTCCCTGGAGACGTGCTACCGTCTCGCGCGTATGAAGTCACCCGCAGTATGACTGGCCTCATGCTCTGATGACAATACTCAGATCTCTAATGTCTATTCAAAAGCCCTTCTGAACTTTCACCTTAACGCTCATGTTGTATTACTACTCACGCCTTTTCTCCGATGACGGATAGATCGATACTTGTACACCAGAACTCTGCTTTCGTGCATCTAGCTCTCTTAATCATGTTTATAACTCGCCTCCTCGACGCTTATGGCTGCTCTTTTTTTTTTTTATCTCGTTTTAAAGCTTTGCCCCTTGCTTTGCATGCTCCGTTGTACTATTAGTCTCTGGCGTCGATAACCGCTGTTAACTCCCGGCCCTGTCCAATGACAACTGATTTAACTGATTCTCTGGTTCTTATCAACTGATTGTTATGGGATCTCGGGATCGTAACTAGCTCCGATGCTCGGTTCTCTTGTGAGTTRTGGATACTGATTGCCTTCTCATCAGAGCAAAGCCGCGTGTATCTTCAATGCAAATATACTTCTCTTAATAATATAGCGGAACTCTAGAATAAATTAGAAATTATTCCGCTACCCCACTATGCACAGCACGATCCTTTTAGTAACAGTAATTACAAAAAGACTTATATGAAAGCCTATGTAAATGAAAATGAAAGCACGAGAAGGAGCTGGCCATGTGTGCATCTTCCGGCTACCTACCTAATCGCCTTTGGGGTCAAGGCAAACGTAAACGAAACAGCGCTTTTCSCTGGGTCCCTTTACAAAGCTTAGCAGGAAATGCGGCTTGAAGATCAAGAAATTTGAACCGTATAGCGTTTTGGCGTCCAGGGACGAGATTCGTGAACAGGGGTCAACTTGGACACAAGCTGGTTCTGGAATGCRGSTACCACATTTCTGGAATTGACACCTTACCGCTTCTGATCKGCCCTCCGATCAGTGGTACGTTGATGAAAAGAATACTCTGAAGGCGCTGTATATATCAGCAGGGGAGCTCCCCGACTTGTCCGGTGCTGAGGAGAGTAGCCGACCGCCATAGCAAGCAACATGTAAATGTTCTGTAAGGACTTGGAAGGCAACGACAGCATAACGAGATACGTAACATACTATCAGGGGGATATCAATTGCTACAATCTTCAGATCTGTCAAATGAAACCTTTAATTTCCGTCGGCGAGYGTGAGAAGACTTTGGATCGTATCCTCAAGTCGTCCAAAGCATGGAATGTTGTGTCATAGGGGCGTAGGGTGTGCGGTATTGAGGAGCCTTTTAGAATTTTCTGCGCCAGAGTAAATGAAGATTGATGCCGATGAGAGTACTTGTGCACGCTGCCATCCCCCCTCCAGGAGGCTCGGGAGGGGTCCCTGGTTTGATGCGCTGGGGTGTGGGGTTAAGCATAACCTATCTGAGCAAAGTGGAAGATCCAGAGGATGTCAGGGTCCGGAGATGCGTTTAATTACTCAAGGGCCCCAAACTTCGACGGCTGGTGACAATTGCGGTACCGAAAGCACGGTTAGACCCCAAGTGAGACGAACTGATGGAACTCTGCACTATCGGTCGAAAGTCTTCGATGTTTCAATGTTTCTCGCTGTTCCTCCCCGGGAACCGCAGTAATTCCCATATAATTAATAACAGAGGAAGAAATTTATCATAGGGCCACAGGACCGGACAACGAGATTCAGTCCGATCTGCTCGTTTTAGACGTCTAWTATACCTTGAAAGGTAATCYGTTGCGTGTGTTAGTCCGGTGTACTAAGGAGTGGCGACGGGGAATTTCCTAAAATGGACCGTAGTTGACTCACTCTGAGCACATAGCTGTGAAATCCATGGAATGTCTTGTCCACCCAATTGGTACGCAAGGATCTCTAAGCTATATCCAGTAACCCAACTATGTGTACCGTACTAAACACAAAGTAGTTACTAGACTCCTAACAACCAATGGCGCGTTAAGCTTATGCAATGGACACAGATGAGTGGATGACATCATGAAATTACCGAAAGTGGCCCTGGTAAGGACCGTCCCAGTGGYAAATAAGCCACATAGCTCAGACCCACTGAAGGGCCCGTATACCACGTAACAGGCGTCTCAAAGGCCACRACAAGGCGGAACACCCCTAAATTCCGGGGATCCAGTGGTTGCTTTGAGGAACAATGCGATAGATCTAGATTCGCCGGTGAATGAGTACAACCCACCACTGCTTAGTACTCCCATGTGCTGCAAGGCGCGAAGGGGTACCGCGGGCGAGTAAAGCCAAAAGTGTGTACCTGGCCATCGAATTTCTAGTTTCCCGGATCGTTTATAGCATTTGCGAGACCTCTCCTGCATGTCTCGGGGTTGTCAGATCCTGAATGGTCGAGAGCTACGTGGGGACGAGCAATAAGTAGGGTCGTTGAGCAAATAAAAAGATCYCTCGGGCTGACAGGTTCTCATGTTACATCAGTGTATACCTGATGAGCCTGGACGCGGGATATATACCTTGACCCGGATTTCGCCGAATATTGAGGGGGGTAAGTCGTTCGACCAAGTTCCAGGCAGACCAGACCATGCCAATTTGTCCATTCAACCGTCAAGTCACCCCAAGCCCAGCTGGATRGGTCTCATCGTGCTGGTGTATAACGTAGGGCAACAAATGTCAAATTAAGGCTCTATGGGTAAGGCAAGGTGCAATGTGATGATTTAATAGATAGATCGAGTTATATGCGTTGTCTCTGAGGACTGAATCATGCCTTGGGTTCAGGCTGAACCTCACCTGAAGCGGTGATGGTAACAGGCGTCTTGGGAGCCCCACTAGGCGATCCCATTTCCTCAATTGCCTTGACGATGTCCATACCATCAACCACCTCACCGAAAACAACATGTTTCCCATCCAACTGAAAGAAAAGTGAGCAGGTATGACGGGAAAGATATTAAGAGGGATTGTGCGTACCCAAGGCGTTGGGATGGTTGTAATGAAGAACTGGGAGCCGTTAGTGTTGGGCCCGGCGTTGGCCATGGAAAGGAGACCGGGCTTGGTGTGGTTGAATTTGAAGTTTTCGTCTTGATGAATTATGGATGTGAGAACTGATAGATAAAAAAACACGTCTGTACGCACCAGCGAATTTGTTGCCATAAATCGACTTGCCGCCCCTGCCATCTCCGAATGTGAAATCACCGCCTTGAATCATGAACTGCACTCTTATATGAGCGGGGAAAACTGAGGTGGTGGTGACAGGGTACAAACGTTGGGAATGATGCGGTGGAATTTGCTACCAGCGTAGCCAAAGCCGTGTTGGCCRGTGGCGAGCTCTCGGAAGTTGCGAGCCGTCTTGGGGACATCGCTGTCGTACAGTTTGAAAACGACCCGACCGCGAGGTTTGCTGTTGATGGCAACATCAAACTGACCCGAAAAGAGATGAGTGACGCGCAAGGTCGATAGAGGAGGAACGCTGGAACGTACATAAACATTAGACCTGTTGGGGGATTCTTTAGGTGAGTTTTCGGTGAGAATGGCATATGGGACAGCGGATGCAGCAAGGAACAAGTACACGTGCTTTCCTGCCGAGGCCGTTGTTGCAAAGCGTCTCAGAAAAGAGGCCATCTCGGTGATTAGAAGAAGAGAGGTATTATAGAAATTGTGGAGGAGAATTTTCGTACAGACTACATACACATCACGTGACTACGGCTCCTTACGGGTCTTGTGGTTCTTGCAACTTGTATAGTGAGGGGTCGCGCCCCCCCGACCGACAGATATTTTGCCGCAGCATTGCGACTGCTTTAAAAACGGCGACGGCTGGCCCTCCTGGTGGAGGTGCGATCCCACATGTTTGACTAACGCATTGCGCTCGAGGAGCTTACAACTTTCCCCATCGGCCCACCGGCATTTCACTTTAACCTTTTCACCACCGGTCCCAGAACTATGGGCTGCAGCAAAGTGCGCCCGGATGGCAGGAATCGTGGCAGGAATATGCTGCTTACACCCGATCCACTTGCACACAATTACGGAGTGCTTACTCGGCATGCGGAATTTACACGCCCCCCTGCGTTTCTTTTTGACTCCCTTGGTTGAATCTGTAGTCGTCTCCTGCGCATCCCAATGCTGCCGCTCCTCCTGTTGGTTTTGGGTTTGGGTCTGGCTAAAATATCTCGCTTAGTATCATGAACATGGGCCATACGCGGCAGCCGCCTCGGACATACTGTTGGTTGACTCTGTAGTGATCTTATCAGTAAAGCAACAAGGACATAGCGTGCGCACTTACCCCGCGTGCATATCCTCTGCAAGGTCCGGTGTCAGTCTAAAGCTTGGTGAAGTTTAATATTCCACCAACGCCAACGCAGGAAACCAGCACTCACCCAAGCTCAAGACCCCATGTGCTTGGTCCCCGGTCTTGGAATGYGCGATGGTTCATAGCTTGAAATGGCATGGCCGCAGACAACTGGGGCACAGTGTGGGCAGGGACTACTACGAGTGTGGTGGTAGAGGGGAAGAAAAAGCTGGTGTTCTGCATGTTGTCAAAGACGTTGTAAAATCGCTGTGGATTGTGGAAGAGGCCGATCGTGTGGCCCCATATTTATCCGTGCCACGAAACCCCAAAACTCATAAAGACTTTGCGCTTGGACGGCTCGGTTGTTCAGCCAGGCACTACAAACTCGCTTGCGCATTGACGCTCAAACTGATATTGGGGCGCTGACCCTACGGAAGAGTCTAGCACATATCGGGATAAGCCCTGACAGGCGATTGTCCCATTGTTATGGGACGCATTGACATCCATTTCATACGACCCTTGACAACTACCATATGTACCACCGCTTGCGGCCAGCCTCCAGCCGTCAACAGTAAGCTCTCCTTCCTGCCTGAGGGAGTTATCAGGCCTTGATCGGGGAATTGACACACTCGAATCGCTTCGCGCTTGCGCTCACCCGGAAATCTCAAGCCGGTCAATGCACATGTCATCCACAAATGAAATTTCGTAAAAGGTTCAAGCACTATAGACATAAACAACGCTRCTCACCGATTCTGAAGGACCGCTCACAGGTTCTCTCCCCACTGAACAGCACCCAAGTATGATGTACTGTAAGATATATATGTACATTTATCATATCATATCAATACATCCGATTTTTTCGTCGATCCAAGAAATTGCGCCAATCGATAGTCTCTCTCAAGCTCCCTTTAATAACCATTCACTATGGGCAGGATACAATTCTTCAAGTACAGGTCCACATCCTCCCTAGCCTTTTCCCGTGCAGCGCCTTTACGAGCACACTGGTGGCCCCCTCGCGAAGCGTACACGGCGCCGCAGCACTCAAGAACCAGCGGATTCGGCTGACCCTCTTTTCGGAGGTGTGTTGCGATATGATTGGACATGCTTCCCGGCCGTAATTYCATACCACAATGTCTTGCTTCGGGTGGAGTGAAGGGGATCGGACTGGACTCGGGCTTCAAGCGAACGAAGGGGGGTGTTACCCATTGACATCTTTCGAGCGTCGGTGCATCCCCGCCCGCCCGAAACTTATGCCCAACGCGTAGGTGAGCTCGGAGATGGTCGATCGTCRCAGGCACCTCATATCTACAGCCATCCCACCTACATCTATATCGTTCGCGCCATGTCCCAACCCTATTGAGAAACCTGGGGTTAGAGACAAGCTCGGCACCCGGGGGGAGAGAGGCAGGGTTGAGTTCGGGAGAGGGTGGCGCGACCACCACGTCCAGAGCGAGAATTTGAGAACAGCCGGAAATTCTSCCTCGACGCCTTCTCTTCTCTGTTGCCTTCAYGGGGGCTGGGGCAGGGGGAGCGGAGCGATTATGAGCCAAAGGGRGCAAATGGCTGGGGTACGAATTTTGGATAGGGGTWGCGATGAATGAGCCGGSGTTGTTGATGGTGCTCGGAGAAKAATGACTRGTCATTGACACCGGAGTGGGAGCTTGGACATCACGGAGAGCTGGCGGAGGGAGAGAGGCAGCGCCAGGATGGCTAGGCTGGCTAGCAAATACCGCGGGATCGACAAAATCGGCTTGGACATCGTGGAGAGCTGGCAGAGGGAGAGGGGCAGCGCCAGGATGGCTAGGCTGGCTAGCAAGTACCATGGGATCGACAAAATTAAAGTCGGTAGTGTACTGTCTGGCGTATGGTGCCGACGGCGAGGGTCGTCCAAACATGGGGTGAAAGGAGGGCTCCGGTCTGAAAGAGAGTAAATATGTTTGAGTTGCACGGCGAGCGAGGARRRCACTATCACMTACTGRGTGTTGACGAGATGGTAGCTTCTGCCCTGGGACCTGATAGAAACTATGTTAGAGGAGTCCGTCCATAGCCATCAATCATACCTACAGTCTACTACTGTTGTTGTATGGCTTGAATTCATTGCTACCATTATCTCGGAGGTCAGGTGCGAAAAATCGAGGGTGGGTGGATCTCACCGATAACGGCCTGTGGGTTCGCTACAATGGGGTTGTCAAAATTAGATTGGGGTGCAGGACACAGGAGGAAAGGCTCTTACGACGAGTTCCCGAGAAAATAAGGGTCAGTATACATAGAATCCATTCTCCTGGTGGTGGAGAAGCCAATGGTGGGCTYGGTGACTGGTGCTGCGTACAACATGGTGGRAATTGAGGCCTAGAAACGCCMTGGCGTGTGGGTTTTATTCCGCATCGATGTCCCAGTTAGGTCCAGTTGCTTCGACCCTATCTTAGCGCAGAAGGAAAATGGAAGGGATCGCTATTTTGACGACAAGATCTCGGGAGAGGTACGATTAGTGCGGCTCAGGCTCATCGTTACGCTGAACTGCTGCGTCGAGGCCTGCTGGTGCTGTGGAGGACGTCCTCATGTTGGTCAAAGCTGACAGTGGGACTGAACCTAGAACCCGAACCCGTTTAATTGAAATCGTGTTTTGATTGCGTTTTGACATGTGGACAAAAAGTATGGCCTTGTTGAATTGAGCACAATGCTTGTTGGGGAATCAGGGTTGTTAACGGTCGGGCTCGTTTACCGAACGCCTCAGAATGTCGGAGCCTCAAATATGTCTAGAAAGTGGATCCTTCCGAGGTAGGAATGTGAGAGAACAAAAATTCAAAACCTAACGGCATCTACGAGGTGTTCGGGAGGTTGAGATCGCGATCCCATTCTCGTCCTAGTAAGCGGGTCGCTGGTTCGAGCATCAATTTGTGGAATAACGAACCCATTTGGAATAAATGACTCAGGCGAWAAAACCTGCATGYCCGGACCGGCCTGGCTCGCAATTAATTAGACATCAAGCCTCGAAYGTTGTATTCATTGMYTTACCAACAGGAAAGAACGAAGGTTCGTTGTGCCGTAGCAGCTCCCTGAAAATGGTCAACGGCATAATACGGCATAATCGATATCGCAGGCGGATGCTTGTTCAATCCATTGATTCTCCTTCAAATTTTCGCCCACYYMAATCGGAAAACAATAATTCCAATATCCAAATTYGCACAAAATTACTTGACATCCTGTCGAGCTGCACTGCCGCCAAGAAAACCACTGACGAAGCCGTCCAGCAGCTGTGCGATACCCACAGCACCTGGGTCAGGCGGAAGCTGGYCTTGACCACCGRATACTCCTTCACCTATGTACGTGGCCCTCCCTAGGACGGGCTTCATACCCCGCGTATTCTCTGCTCCTGCTAACGCCTTTTTARCGGCCTCTCTCAGATTACCGGAACCCGCAAGTTCGTGACAAAATGGATGGAGGGCGTCAATCACCGTGCGGTCTCCCGGTTTCGCAGGKGTGTGGTGGGAGAGGGCTTCYAATGCTTTCAAAGGGGCTGCATCGAGCTCGCGAGGAGAAGATGCAGTTTYCAGGGCGCGTGCATAGGCGTTGAGATATATTCCGAAGACTTCGACCGACGTGGTAAGTGACAAYTGCGAAAAGGCAGACRGAACGTGCCACTCACGAGCGCCAATTGTCCCCCCCATCGTATCTTCCAGCAGGTCTGCAACCGTCCGAGCGAGCTTGATGGGTGTGGAGRTSATGAGCCACTGCGTCGGCCTTTCGAGCTCCGCAAGAACAGCTGCAACGCTGTCAGTCAGCAGTCCTCCATCTCTTGGAAAAGTGAGCTTGCCTCGCGCCCCCCTTGCGAAAGTATGCCCGCAATCACCATCTCCAGCAATAGTGTCAAGGTCAGTTAACTTTGTTTCCACTTGAAGAACCGAAAGGCATGCGGATTTCAGAGCGGCCTCTATTTTTTGCGGAGCAATGATCGATGTCGTTGTATCGGGCGATGACTGACTTTGAGATGGTTTGGGGGAATAATCCATCGTGTCATTGAGGATGCTATAATCAAGAGGGCGTTCCGACCAATATCTTCGGACGCCGGTCCATGAATGGGCATCAGTGGGCGCATCGAGAAGTTCGAGCGTGTCGATTTCCCAGTCATTCCCAAGAGCCTGTTTTACTCTGGAGATATTCAAAAGAGAAGCCGAAAATCCGGGGGCGTTGAGGGAAGTCATGAACGATGAAAGGTATATCCTATGGGGGTATATGTTATGTGTGGCTTGGCAGCAATATATTAGCGCTCGTCAGGTCGAGATCAAACCTTGGCCTAACCTAGTACGTCCGCTAGATCGGCCATAAGCGCTCCTAATTCCAGCTGAGAAACCCCTCCCAGATTGTTGGCGAACAAGACGGTCTCATCCCTACTCCCATCAGAATGTTTCCCGACAAACGCAGCATCACCTCTCSAGTCAAGAATTAACTGCACCATCTCCTTGATTACTCCGGCGACACCATCTCTCATCTTTCGTCTATTGACACCAGCCTCGTTATGCAACCCCAAGCCAATTTCGCACTCGTCGTTRGCCATCATGTTGCTGTTGCTCGTCTGGCCAGGTATACTGCAATGTTCGAGCGTCATGCCAATACTGGCGAGATTTGAGACTAAAGCTTCGCCGTACGCCTTGACCTGGTCCAAGCTCGCGCCTGTATCCGCCAAAGCTCCGAGCAACTTACATATCAAAATATTCCCCGCCAACCCGCGAGGTCCAACTGCACCTGCCGCCGGTGACTTCAGAAGAGCAACATCATCTGCCACCACTACGCTAGCACTTTCGATCTCTGGGAACAGGACACGCGCCTTTTCCATCCCAAGGCCAAAATTCAATCTGTCGCCAGTGTAGTTGTTAATAACGACAAGAACATCGCGCTTCTCATATTTCTGAGCGCTGCCACCCCCGAAAGCCGCAAGTCGAATGGTATTAACGATTTGGTTGCTGCTGGGGCTGGCAAAGATTTCTCCAGACACACCGGCAGAAAGCATTCCTCTACCAATATAACCTCCGTAGGCCGGTTCATGGCCGGCACCTCCTCCAGAGATGACGGACACACGAATGTGAGCTGGGCGATCAATGGTGTAGACAGTACGTGAAGCGGGGTGCCTTGGAAATTCTGTTAAATTACCTTCGTGACGACAAAATGCGGCGTACAGTCTGAGACTTGGATTTAACAGGACTGCTCCTCGTAGGGATTTTAGAACAAGACCATCCGAGGAGTTATAAAAGTGTCTCGAGCTCATGGTAGTGTTGTAAGTGGCGGTGGGTAAAAGGCCTGGGAGGATTGGCTCGAGCTTACATGAGACGGGCTGATGGGAGAGGAATGCCAAACATAACGAGAGTCATGTGTTAAACTAGGTTTAAATATTCTGTCCGGTGATATAAACAGTAATCGCATCATCAGGCGAATTATACGATGAGGGGTGGGGGATATATGGAGTGGCGGGGGAACTGCTGAGTGGTGGGTGTGTGACGTGTGCCAAGTTCAAGAAGCCCAAGGACGGACTCGCTATGTGTCTTGTTGGAGGGTTTGCAGTTGCACGTAGTCGTAATAGTCGCCTTGTAGCGAGAGAAGCTCGTTATGAGTGCCGGATTCGCTAACACGCCCATGTTTGATGAAGTAACTACGGCGCCGTAGTCAATGATGATGGGGATGAATTAAAAACACACCACTCACATTTTGTCTGCATCTTGGATTGTAGAAAGTCGGTGGGCGATAGCGATTGTCGTTCTCCCTTTGGCAGCCTCGTCGAGTGCGACCTGAACAACCTTCTCGGAAGCCGAATCTAGTGCAGATGTAGCCTTATGGCGTATTATGCCAGGTCAGTTCATCTCTAACTAGGCTAAAAGCATGCTGATGCCTCACCTCATCAAGGAGCAATATTTTGGGGTTACGGATAAGTGCGCGCGCGATAGCGATCCGTTCTGAGGCAAGCCGTGGATAAGATATTAAGTAGGAAAAAAAATGGGGAACGGAGGCTTACGTTTCTGTCCTCCTGAAAGTTGCGATCCTTTATTTCCAACTTCGGTTTCGAAACCCCTGCAATTTTGTCAGTGTATATGCGACGAGTGGTTAGTAACTACATACTCTGGCAGCCCGTTTATGAAATCTAGAATGTTTGCTTTTCTACAGGCCTCCTCTAGCTCGCTCTGTGTCACCTCTGGGTGAGGCTTCGTGGCCCCAAGGAGAATGTTGAACCGGATGGTGCCGGAGTAAAGGGTTGGTTCTTGTGAGACCAGGGCAGCATCTTTCCGATAATCCGCAAGGTTTAGCTCCCTCAGCGAACTGTCATCAATCTAAGTGGCTCAGCCAAGCTACATGACCGTTTAGGAGCTAATTTCGACTAACATGTATTGAGCCAGATTTGATGTCGTAGAATCGTTGGAGTAGTTGGATGCTAAGGTGGGTGTTGCGAATTAGTCGAGCAGCCAGAAAAGAAATCGAATCAACACACATTGTGCTCTTCCCTGAGCCACTAGCGCCAACGAACGCAATGTACTGACCAGGTTCAGCAGTRAAATTGATGCCTTTAAGAACCGGAATGTCTAGCCTAGACGGGTAACTAAAGCAAACATCTTTCGCCTCAATCCTGCCTCGGACACTGTGGAATTTCTCGCCAGAGTCGGTATCGGATTCTATGCTGGAAGGTGAATCAAGGAGTGTAATGATGTTGGAGGCGGCCCCTTTTGCGGCAGACATATCAGGAGCAAATTGAAACATACTCCCGGCGTGAAGGGCACCCAATGTGGTACTCTAACCCACCTGTCAGCTCAAAGCCCTTGTAAGTACTGGTGGTCGCTCACCATCAATCCCACAAACAATTGGAAAACCGTGATCTCCAAGCGAGAGAATAAAACCGCTCCAAGCCAAAACACCAGTGCGATGACGAAGAACATTGCGGCTTGAGAAAAGGCGTAAAGAAACGTACTCAGGGCGCCGGTTCTAACGGCATGACTGAGGGGCGCTGCAAGGCTGGCCYTATACTCCTCCAAGCACGCGTCTTCACGTGTGAGGGCGGCAACAGTTCGTATGGCGCCCGCACATTCACAGGCAACCTGTGCAGATTGGGCATGTGCTTCCTTGTCCTTCGCATCTTTCAGCATAACGGCATGCTGCAAGATTGTCAGAAGATGGTCTGAGGGAATAGATACTTGTGGRGGCATACCAAGCGACTATACCCTGCAGATAAGAGGAATGGTGTACAAGCTACGCGTCCAGTTCAGTGATGGAAACTTTATGTATGCCGCCAAACACCCACCCAGTCCAACAAGGCCAATCTGCCAAACGATCGCAATACCTGCGATGATACCAGCGAGTACCGTTGTCAAGCTCTGGATTATACTAGTCTACGTCAGGGGGCAGTGAGGCAAAGGTGCGCCAATAACCACGTACGTTCCCAGGGTAATCCCGGCAAGTCCATTCACTTTGCCTGGATCGCCGGTAATTCGAGATGTCAAAACACCAGACTGAGAAAAATGTTTAAAATAGAATGTAAATCACGTGGTAGAGGCWGACCGTATTGGTTTCCTTGTCAAAAAACTCGACTGAGTATGAGGATTAAAATTAATCTGAGCGAAAATAATGGGATATGGGACCACTGACTATCTTGACGCAAGATGGCCCGAAAGCTCAACTTTCGCAATCTCGCCGCTAGTGTGGCAGCTGCGCTTGACAGAAAATAATTCTGTCCCCCCATCGTGATCCCAGATATAATCGCCATGATGAAGAACCTAGTATAGTTAGGTATACTACCTCGCGGCGGGTTGCGTTGACTTACCAAAGCGCATTTCGGTCTCCTTGTCTACGACGCTCCCGGGGGTCAGGCTCAGCGAATCCGTTAATACTAAGAGCGTAGACAACGCCAAAGGCAGGATAGACAAGTCCAACGGCTGTAGGAGCGCGCATTAAAACACGTTGACGAGTTCGAATCCGACGAACCTATAGAAAATAGGAAACCCAAAAAGAAACTCCGCCACTCGTCCTTGACCAACACACCCATCCGTTTGGTCAAATAAGATATGCTATATGTCTTTCCCGTGGTCGAGTCGGTTGTGGGTTTCTCCATCACAGATGAATTTATTCTATCCATCAAAATTTCTTCTGTGAGGGCACCTTTCTCGAAATCTTCGGCCGCTTGGGGTATGGGCGTATTTGTTCCAACCGGTGTTGGGGTGCCCCGGATATGAGTTTTCAAACCTTGTGCTTCAACAAGGCGAGAGTAAACGCCACGAGCATTCATAAGTTGCTCGTGAGAGCCTTCCTCGACAATCTTTCCCTCAGACATGACATAGATCTTGTCGGCATTTTTGATGGTGGAGAGTCGATGAGCGATCGTTATAGTCGTGCGACCTTACAAAAACGTGTAAATATAAAAGCGCATGAAAATGGTTATTGCTACCTTCGGAAGCTTTTGACAAAGCATCCTGTACGACTTCTTCGGACTGTGTGTCGAGAGCACTTGTAGCCTCGTCGAGGAGTAGAATACGGGGATCCGATACGATGGCCCGGGCAATGGCTACTCTCTGTTTTTGACCGCCGGACAAGAGAAAACCGCGTTCACCGACGGTAGTATCATAGCCTTTGGGCAGGCGAGAAATGAAGTCGTGTGCGTTCGCTTTAATACACGCCTGCTTGATAAGCTCAAACTGTTCCTCTTTGGGAGCAAACTCGTAGGGCGTTCCAATGAGTCCGAAGGCTACATTCTTCGTGACAGAGGTACCAAATAAAACCGGTTCTTGAGAGACGAGACCAATTTGACGRCGAAGCCATTTGACATTCACTGATTTCAGATCATTGTCATCCAATTTGATAGCTCCCCTCGTAGGATCGTAGAAGCGTTCAATGAGCGAGATGATAGTTGATTTACCAGAGCCAGAAGGTCCAACGAGCGCAAAGGACTTGCCAGCAGAGAAAGTCATCGAGATGTCGTGGAGGACAGTCACATCAGGACGGGAAGGATAAGTGAAAGTGACGTTTTCGAGAACAATATCCCCAGCAATGGTTTCCGGTTTGATCCCAGAGGGACTCGATGAATCTATAGCAGGAACTCGATCAATGGTTGCAAATAGCTTTGCAGCCGCTCCTCGGGCCGTTGAAATTGCTATCAGTGGAAGCCTATCAATGTGAGGCTCAGTTGAGGGAGAAGTAAGACATGCCTATAACTTCCGGAGCAATTACCGTTAGGGAGAAAGAGCCGATAAAGATAGACATAAACACTGTAATAACCTGGCCAGCATTGACTGAAAGGTGCGTTAAGGATGTTGAGCGAAGAACCATTGTTCAGAAACTCACTTAATCCTCGGTTAAGGAGGGTCGTTCCGAACGAAAAGGCTGTTAAATGTGTGATGATGGGATTTCCTTATCGGAAGACGCACATCACGTACCTAACGCATACGCAGCATAGTTGATGAAAAAGAAGGCCGCAAAACCTGAACCCTGCGTGATGGCATTTTTGACGTCAGAACGACCAGCTTGGGCGATTTTGTCATCGAACAAGGCCCCTATGTGGAACTGAATACCAAAGGCTTTAGCAGTCCGAATAGTTGAAATGGATTCCTCTGCGATAGTTCCAGCGCTAGCAAGTCGGTCTGTGGACATCCTACAAAAGAGTCAGAGCTATTTCATACTAAGCGATGAGGAACTTGCTGGCTGTAGCGGGTCATGAAGCGGCCCATCAATGCGCCAGTAACCATGAGAGCTGGAAGGATTGAAGTCATAGCCAGTGCAAGGCGCCAAGATTGGGTAAAGGCGAGGATGAAACCAACGATAAAAGCAGCAGAGAAGTGGGCGGCCATCGCAACTTTTTCGGAAATGCCTTGTTGCACGAGATCTATGATCAGAGGTAAGCAATAATAAGGGATGCTAACACATGGGGACTCACGTGTATCCGACTGTATGCGCGTAGCAACTTCACCTGCGCCGACCTCGTCGAAATACTCGACATCCTGCCGAAGGATGGCTTGAAGGTAGTGTTCTCGGATTCGTTTTGAGTTCACCTCTCCGGTGTATGTCCACGTATACATATAAAGAAAAGTGCAAACAAGAACCACGATACCTAGCATCAAAGGATTAGTGGTTTACGGAAACGAGGTCGACTAGCGCTTTTTTACCAGCGATCACGAAATATACTGCGTTCCTAGAGGCGTCATGGCGAAATGCTACTGCTGCATTCTTTACATCTGCCTCCGAAGCCAGCCCATCTTGAAACTGCTTGACGGTCACCGCGAAGGATATAAAGTTCTGCGAGAGTACTCCAAATAATAGGGCGAGCATGGGCTGGGGTCGTATTAGCATCAAATTCTCGCGTGAGCAACATGGGGACACGCACCTGCGCGGCCCCCGCGGCCATAGCTGCAGCTGTTCCAACTACATCGAGGAAGATGTCGAACGGAGTGGCATACCTGTGTCGATGAGCGGGGTGCAGATGAAAAAACTTAGCAACCGTACCTRAACAAACGGAAATACGAGACGGGAGCTAGGACATCTTTTTTGGATTTCTCTGTGTCTTTGGCATCAGTTTTTGAACTATCGCTGTTCTTCATGCAGAGTGCAGTTGAGGTAGGAGCCCAAGTGAAAAGAATAAGGTCAGGTGAGAGCGGCAATATATGCCCAGGAACCGGACCCGTCGGTTATTTGGGGTGACTCAGTTGGGGGTACTGGTGTACGTTATTGACTGGCTTGAATAGAACCTCGTTACCATTCCATGACGACCCCTTAGTACGTGGCCGCACGTGGCGGCCAGCCGAGAGATAAAGATCGTGGCAAGTAGGATCAGTGGAGAGGTGACTCGAAGGGAGTCAGGACCCTCATGATCCGCAGTCTTCGTGTGCCATCCACCATCCCCCATTCTCAAACCACACTAAGCCCCAGCTATACAATCCGATATGGTGTAACGGCTAACATTGCCGCCTTTCACGCGGCAGCTCGGGGTTCGATTCCCCGTATCGGAATTTTTTTGGTGGCCAAACACACCCTACAGAATCCGAACACTTTCAACGGATGGAGTACTCATTCGAACAACTCTCTTGGCCTGCCTACCCCAATAAAGTTCAAATACAATACCCTGGACTGATTGTGGTTCCATTCTTTGAGATAGTTTTGTACCTACAACCATATGCAATGTCTTATCTCAAGCTGGCACCTGATCACGAACTGCGGAACGACAGTAGCATGGGTCACGAGCTACTAGCGCACGTCAAATCGCATTCGTAAAGCCGTAGTGGCTATCAGCGTAATCGCCTACGATTGTTGCTATTGCATGAATGGCATTTGGCAGCTGTACAAGTTTGTGATACGGTTGCCATTCGGTGCTGAGCAGACATTCCAGATATCCTCGCTACAGCATCYGAGAACTGAACCCTACAGATATTGATTACCTACTAGGGAGCGAGAAAGAAACGGCTGTTGACAGGGGAATCAAGGAACCCCGAAGCTTTTGCTCAGAACTCACCGCATCTGGGAATTAAGTGGACGCGTGGGTCAAGCCTCGAGCCCCTTAGCCACCGTATGCAGGCCCTCACTTCTATTATCTGGTTTTGGAGCATCAGATCAAGGCTTCTGATGGGCATAGCACAAACGTTGGTSGACATATGATGATGAGAGATCGGTGCATTCACGGTGCCGCTGCTAGCACAACTTTCCCAGATCCTGAACAACCACAAACAGCCACAGAACATAYTAGTAGCATGCATTGTCCTCGTATCTGATCTAYTCATTCTTCTTTACAACCTTGATCCCCTCGCTAGCAACCCTCATAAAGTCCTGGGAAATGGTATCTTCAATAGCTGCCAGCCTGTATCGGTGACCGGACTTGTGGATTGAATCTCACTACCAATAAATTAGCCCCTTTGGCACGGRCTTGATCACAGTAGAAGCAGGAGGCGCTATGAATTTAGGATGCCTAAGGTGGCCAAAGTTCGTTAATACTATAAGCGGAAACTAGGACAAAACAACACCCAGCTGTGCGTGGGATGAATTATGATCATCAGCCGTCAAATAGCTCGTAGTGGTTGAGCCGCAAGTGGGAGAGGCACTATCTGGAGCCTACTCGTATAGGATGGCTCGTCCAAGGTCACTTAGATCTGACTGTTGCTCAATGATATTTAATAAACACCATCGGGCATTGGGTCCTCAAATTCGCCAGGTTGCTCGTTTAGCCCCGCYACGCATATCTATCCATGAGCTTTGGTCTTCCGACGGCTGTCATCCAGCTGTCGATCACAGGTAGGTAAGTAGCTCCTGGTCCATTTTAAACCTCGTACCTCCTTAATAAGACCTCCCCRGCCCTTGTATGAGCGACAACTTGTCCCCATTCTTTGGGCCCTCCATCCGCGGCTGCCAGCAGGCATGGCATCACAGCTACCACAAGGGCTGGAGCTACGGTGTACTGCAACACCCCTTCTATCATCTTTGGTGTCCGCTGGTACGGTGGTCGGTGCTTCGTTCTATGGAGGGATGATAACTCTCGGGATTATCGCATTTAATAACTTGGCAGTACGGAACTGGCGGTCCACCAACTCAAAGTTCCGGATGGCTCTTCGAGTGTATATCGCAACCTTAATTCTGGCCAGTACAGCTGCAGGAGTCGTCAACTATCTCTGGGAGAATGATATTATCATCTTTGCGCATAGCCCTAATCTGGTGGATATCGATGCCGCTCTAAGGACATCCATATTTGGCCTCACTATCTTTATTGGAGTAATTACTGATGGAGTACTAGTGGGTAAATCACTAAGTTATAAAGCATGACACCACTGACTAGCCGGCTATGTAGGTATGGCGGTGTTTCATGGTCCAGAGATCACTTACGATTGTGAAGTCGAAGGTGCAACAAATATTTTGGATTATTCCTCTTTTTCTGTGGTTGGTAGCGTTCAGTGAGTGATACGTGTTCAGGCTCCTTGTCCAACATTTTGACCCATATTTTCATAAAGTGACAGGAGTCGTGGCAGTCATAAACTTCAGTTACGCGCTGTTCTTACCGGGAACCATTGAAACCCTTGTCCTCACTATTTCCTTGGGATCCAACGTGGCCTTGAATTTATTTGCAACCGTTTACATTACCACCCGGCTGCTCCTACACCGACGTATAGCAATTGCCTCAGGCTATGGAGACACACAAGAGGAACCTCACCTCCGAATCGTGGAAATCATGTTGGAGTCAGCAGCTATCAATGTACCAATTACAGGGGTAGCCGTTGTTGGAATGGTGTCAGGAAGTTGTTTGTCGACAATTGCAATGCAAATCGCTGTTCCATGTCAAGTTCGTATATGTTCCCGCTTTTCATTGGCCTCTGTGTGACAATCTTACCTTTCAGTCACTCGCCTCTGTCCTCATCATATACCAGGTAGCCAACGGGAAGGCAGTTGATAAGAAGGGAAGGAGTAGCTCAAACAAGGAAGCTGCGGATCTGAGGGTATAACATTGTCTACCTTATACTTGTATCATAGTATATATTCGGGGACTAGACGTCATAAGTGCGACTTAGGACATATCTAATAACTGTCATATACCAGCCAATTTTTCATCTAATAGAATGCACTACCAATAATTAGGCGTGATYAAACGTTCAGAGCACTAGTTGCGGAGGTGTGGGACATTGCTGTTGCAGGACATTTGTATCGGGGGCGTCGAGACACGAAGCTCTCATGTGGCTCCCACCAGATCGTTACCTCACAAGCTAGCGCTGGTGCCCAACCAATCAATCAACTACGGCATCTTTCAGCGTAAGAAATTACTACCGATGACAGGGTGAGAATGCATAACCGAGAGTTGCTCAAGAGTCACCCCTTTATTTGCCATGGAATTGGTGACACTGCCATGCCATCAAGAAAACTGGGCGCTGGATGGCCAAGATCCACACACGGGATTAGCAGAGATTTGATATGAATGGTTATCTTTAACGTTCAGTGTTGGCAGATAGAGGCTCAGTTGACTGATCGGGGCCATGGGATTTTCRTTCGAGACAGTGCAGCACGCACCAAGACATCCGCATCAAGCTTTCAAGAAACTATAGCTACCCTCTCCCCTTGCTGCGCATAGCCCCTTAACGCGCTTCATACATGGGCATGACTAGCTTTAGGGCGACTAAATGACTCTGAAGGAAAACCACCAGTGTTCTAAGCACTACGCATCGAATCGCATCGTCGAGTGCCAACCACGTATGGACTCCCGAACACCCATTCTCTTCCACTGACGCAGATATTGGGACGGACAGGACTGTAACATGAGCCGTGCATCCTCTAATTCGCTTCCTGACCTTTTGGCGAACAAATTCGGGGTGCCGCCTAGGGGCTGTTGATGGCGTATATACTCCACTAGGTATGTACAGGTGCCTCCCATCAACATGCACTCTGTGCAGCCAAGCATATTAGACCCCCTAATAGGCCTGGCTGCACAGAGTGATGTAGATCTTTGTTGCCCACAAATAGAGCGTCTGACACATGTAGACCTGGCACTGCTTTATTAGGCAGCGTTGTGACCATTAGATTTACCCAATCTTAGCAATTTCCGGGACTTGCTTGTCACTTGCCGATGGTGGGAACGAGCCCTAACCAGACATGATCAAGGTTAGTGACCGGTCATCTGTCGGTACTGTATAAACGTTAAAACCCTTCTAGACGCTACGCCCGTTCGCTGGAACGCCGTCGCCAAGTTCATCCACCTCATTATTTGAGTCATTCCGAGTCTTCGATTTACTGGTGCCGGTTCAATCGCCCTGGGCATTTTATGACGATTTATTTCTAAGTAAGGATATACAGGGATGGTGAAAGTTCATTGGCCACTAGCTCAGGCCCTATAACAACATAATTTGTGTCTTGAGCCTTGTATTTGCCGCTGTAGGCTCGCTCTTGTTCTATTACGAACTAACCAAGCCCACGGGAAGAAGAACCGTTGGAGTGAGCTGAATAATCATGACGTTGCCTCCGCCGGAATCCCGAGGTCGAAAATAGGCACTATTTCTCAGATAATCACCAACATATGTTTCCGTTCTCACTTTGCCGTTCCCCACATACTCCCATACCTCAACAATGACTGATCGAAAGACGACCATGCCCTACGGTGAGCTGTGTTCCATATATCTTCCAATGAGCTGCCCCCGCTAACGCAAGAAAGTCCGCCTGGGCAGCTCTGGCCTTAAGGTGTCCAAGATCATTCTAGGCTGCATGTCGTACGGAACATCCGAATGGCAGGGCTGGGTTCTCCCAGAGGAAGAATCCATCAAACATATCCAGGCCGCGTGTGTGACAACCAACCCCATCTTTCGGGGGCTGACTGACCGTCGGCTAGATACGAAGCCGGCATCAATGCTTTCGACACAGCCAATGTACTCCGCTGTCTTGAAGCTGATGATCGCATTCTGATTGTTATATCCGCCCTAGACATATTCAAGTGGACTCTCTGAAATCGTCCTTGGCAAGGCCATCAAGCAATTGAAGCTGCCGCGTGATGAGATTGTCGTCCTCACCAAAGTTTTTTTCCCTGTTGGTCACACTCACTCGACCAACGCGATAGCTATCCAGGACCCTGACCAAAGTGGTTATGTGAATCAATACGGATTGAGTAGGAAACATATCTTTGACTCGATCAAGAAGAGTTTGGAAAGGCTGCAACTGGATTATGTCGACGTCCTCCAATGTATGGTGGTACACACTTGGCGCTGGTTTGGCCCTTACACACATGTTGGCAGGTCATCGTTTCGATCCTGAGACTCCCGTTGCGGAGACCGTATGTTCTACGCTTACCAATTCCGCCCGCTCGGGCTGACCTGCGAAAGATGCAAGCTTTGCACGATGTTGTTCAGGCTGGTTACGTTCGTTACATCGGTATGTCTTCGTGCTACGCTTGGCAATGTAGGTCCAGGTCCAGTTCTTTGGGCATAGTGATGCGCGGCTGATTTATGGCGCCCGGTGGTCTAGTCGCCGCGATGCAAAGTAAGTTGTAGAGACAATTTTGGCGCACATCGCTCATTGAGACCTTGAGACTACGCGATTAATAATAAACTAACGCCGTTTATTTCCATGCAAAATCACTACAATTTGATCTATCGGGAGGAGGAGAGGGAGATGTTCCCAACGCTCAAGGTAACTTAACACCCTAATACCGAAGATCAATTGATGAACTTTATTGGTACTCCTAGCACTTCAGCGTTGGCTCCATTCCTTGGTCGCCGATTGCCCGCGGATTGCTCTGCAGGCCTCTCTCTGAATCTACCACTCGTAAAGAGACTGACAGGTTCCAGAAGGGTTACACCATCGACTCACCCGCTACCCAGGAAATTATTAAGCGGTGAGTGTCRATATCACCCACTTCTAGTTTATCGTTGATTAGCTCTATAGAGTTGAAACAATGGCGAAGGAGAAAGGAGTCAGTATGGCCCAACTCGCATTAGCTTGGGTTATGAGCCGGCCTGGTTGGTACATCCACGATAGGAGGAATATTTGACGCCTAACAATCATTTAGGGGTCACTGCACCTATCGTAGGAACAACATCTCTAGCTAATTTGCATGATCTTCTCGGTATGTTTTGAGCTGAATAGATTCCTTTTGCTGATACAAGAACAGGCGCACTGAACGTAAAATTGATGCCGGAGGACCTTGAGCGGCTGGAAGAGCCCTACCAGGCTCTGAGCGTCATGGGCCACAAGTAAATCGGATCGAGGCGTTAATCCATATGATATATGCAAGGATTGCCCGTTTGTCCAACTACCTCCGTTTGTCCGTCCCCTTTACCTCCTCTTCGTTCTCTGTGCTGTACTGCTGCACTCCCCATGTATGTTGGGTCGTGCTTATCGCAAATTTGCTTATAAAAACTACTGTGAGAAAATAATCCAAGCGACGACCAAAAAAATCATAGGATCCGTATTTATAGACTTCAGGTGATAGCTGACGACACACTCTATTAAGTCCTACCAGGACCACCCCCAAGTGATAGGATATCCACAGGCATGTTAAGAGCTCGGAAGATCTTGAAGGATTAGTATACTCGCTCCGCATCGGTACAGTACATGGTGCAAGGTCCATAGGGCCCTCCTTGCCTTGCAACTTCYAGGAGYGAGAYAAACGGAGGCCCTATTTGACTGTCCCTGTCCATCAGTCGTTCTYCTCACAGGAAATCAAGCGTCAGCGGTATATTTTCAGCTTGACAGGGACCCTGCCGYAATGGTGGGGCACACGCTAGAAGAACGGCAGCGGGGACGTGTCTTGGTGATGATTCGCGAACCCTGTATCTGCGGTTCGCTATTGAAAACCTTTCTCATGTAGAAGTAGTCGATGTGGCATATTCGTTCATCAATGGGATTGAGGCGTGGCGGGTAATCTAGAATAGCTGCCGAAATGATATCTACATTACCTGTAATTCTTCAAGCTAGCTGACACGCTGCGAGGCAAGGACGTAACGCTCCACGATACCCACCCACGTTGATCCAGAAGATTACACCATCAGACCCATTCTCWTCCCTCGCCGGGGCAAATGGTTTTGTTTGTGCTGAGTAATGTTGTACTGAAGGAAGCACTATCACGGACCAGAACTTAGAGTAAGTTCTCTTGGGATGTTCTTAGTAGTGACCCAGCTCGTACGCCAAACACCCGTGCGCGGCCGGYGAATACTTAAACGAAAGGGTTTAATTGGTGGCGGTCTGTCTATTGCTATCTTCTAGTGAGAGAATATCACGGGTAACCAGTCCAGCAGAAGCACCTGTTCAGACCCACTCTTCATCGATACTAGTTTTCGTAATCTGGCATGGAAGGCTGTTGGACAAACGAAACTAGCACCTCAGCAGTGCCCTCCCTGTGCRTAACGATCAGTAGGCCTGGCGGCGACAATTGTGCATATTCGAGACGGGACAATATGATACATTCAATCGTAGCAATACTTGGGATACAACTCATTTAGCGCAAACGTGCATTTAAACGTGGCAGGAGCCGTGGGGGAGGCAGCTAGGGAAGTTGAGTTAACTTGTGATGATTAATCAACATAAAATACATACTAATCATCAACGTGGGTCTTGCCACAGCAAACATAGCCCCTCGGGCCTATTTGGAGTGGTGAGGACTAGCTGACAGAAGTGAACGAGAGGGACATACACTGGGGAAGTGTAAGCGATCAATGAAACCTKGAAAGATAATGATGTGAACTCACGGATCTGTCAGGCCCGCAGCGGTGACGCTTGATTAGACGTGGTGAGTTGCTAGAAGAGGTTGCAAGACGGGGAAGGAACTATACCCTCGCGGCACCTTGGTCCTCTGGARGTGGATTAGCGCGGAAACGCAATACTGCCTGATGGGGACGGCTCACCTCCGAGTTGGGTAGCAGAGATGGATAAGACGGTAGCAAGGAGAACAAGAGCAGTGGTAGTGAAGCGCATTTTAGCTATTGGAGATTTCTGTGGRGAATTGAGAGCTTGGGGGCGCGGGCTTCTTATACATCTGAACGCAAGTTCTGCGTGGAGGTTTTCGTAACTTCTAGTGTAAATACTACGTACATGAGCGGAAGACATTTGGTACAGGTACTAATAATTAAACGGAAGAGAGCAAGGCTAGGAAATAGTGCGGGGCAAACCATGTCGGCGCCTTGGGAGGTTTCGTGACGAGGCTGAAACTGTTACAAAAAAATGGGCGGGGTGCATGGTTGTCTGGAAAAGATGTGATGTACTAGGCTCGAACCCGGGGTCTGCAGTGCGTGATGTGCGTACTGCTCGGGCTGTCTTAGAATAGGGCCGGCAGGACGGAATTAAGTAATCACCGGAACACAATGAGCCAACTCGTTAAAGAGGGCGAGATGAAGAGGAGACGACAACCAACTCATCGCCCTTATCGTTGATCATCCATCCCCCTAATACCCACCATGGCTGACAAGACTGCACGCCGCGAGCGCTTTGAGAAAGTCTACGCAGCTGTGGCAGATGAACTTATCGATCAGCTCAGGAAAGACAACATTCCCCAGGCGGCCCTTGACTGGTACCGCAAGGTACGCTATTCATCTGATGTATGGCTTGATGTGTGTGCTTACGAGGTCAGAATCTCGACTACAATGTCCCCGGCGGCAAGCTCAATCGCGGCATGTCCGTAATCGACACCACCGAGATTATCAAACGCCGTCCCTTGACGGAAGAGGAATATTTCAAGGCTGCTGTCCTTGGTTGGTGCATTGAGCTGGTGAGTCGTTCCGTTTCCCCCCCGAGGGTGTAGACTAACATTGCCCCAGCTACAAGCCTTTTTCCTTGTATCGGACGACATGATGGACGCATCCATCACTCGTCGGGGGCAGCCTTGCTGGTACCGTGTTCCTGACGTTGGAATGCTTGCAATCAACGACAGTTTCATGCTTGAGGCAGCCATATACCGACTTTTGAAAACCTACTTCAAGAACGAGCCCTGTTACGTTGACCTCCTCGAGCTCTTCATTGAGACGACATACCAGACTGAGATTGGCCAACTCATTGATCTCATCACAGCACCCGAACATGTTAATCTCGCAAAGTTCTCTCTCGAGCAGTGCGTGCCATAGACTGCTTATCGTTTACTCCGTCTAATCTTTGCGCAGACATCATCTAATCGTCACATACAAAACTGCATATTATTCTTTCTACCTCCCCGTCGCCTGCGCCATGTACCTGTGCGGGATCTCGCATACCCCGATACCCTCCTCTCATCCCGACGAACCTCACAAAGATCCATTTGAGATCGCAAAATCTATTCTCCTACTGCTCGGCGAGTATTTCCAGGTCCAGGACGATTTCCTTGATTTCAGTGGAACACCCGAACAAATCGGCAAAATTGGCACCGACATCATCGATAACAAGTGTTCGTGGTGCGTTAACACAGCCCTTCTTCACGCCACTCCCGCACAACGCCAGATCCTCGACGATCACTACGGAAAGAAGCCCAGTGGAGGCCCGAGCGAACTTGAGGTCAAGGCCGTGTTTGAGGAAATTGGCGTCAGGGACAAGTATGCGAAATATGAGGAAGAGGTGGTTGCCTTGATTCGGACAAAGATCGACAAAGTCCCCGAGTCAGACGCAGAGAATACGTTGAGGAAAGAGGTCTTTGAGAGTTTCCTCGCCAAGATCTACAAAAGGAGCAAGTAAGATATACCATGTAATTTCCAGCCTCATATTAAGTAGATAACATACTCGGAGCTGGAGGATCAAATAGATGTGGATTGGGCTGATACCTGCATCAAAGATCATCGGTCGTCGATCAATGCTACAAGCAGAGCAACCCGCGGGTTATCCTTCTGAGGCTGAGCAAACCCCGAAACTCCTCCCCTATTAGAGTTGCGCCWCGCTGGCGTCTATCATGTTCTTTGATCATCAAATATACTCCTTCATCGTCGGTACCTAGCAATCATAACCACCCGAAATCCTTCCACGGATCGGCTTAAACCAATTGCTCAACGCCTCAATTCCACGTCATGCCCACATTTCGGGTGTACTCTCAATATATTTTTTGCCCTTTGAGTGGCAGCCTGGTCCTCATCCTGTTCTTCCACCCGACCTCATCGGCCGGGTTGTGGTCAATCACCGGGATGTCAATGGGAGGAAAAAATGGCACTGGTGGCACTAACTGCCCGGGCCTATCGGTACCTATCATGTGATGTGGGTGTAATACATTACCAGATGGGCATTCCCCTCGAAATGGCAAAACTACCTAGTAACAAGCCCCTACGATTGTTGCTCCTGCCTATGTGACGATGTGACCTTTCTGTCGCCCTTTTGTCATCTGGGACTTTGTTTCGCTTCTATTACCCCGGAATGTTTTAAAAGGCTGATCTCTCGGATTTAACAGTGTCCAACTTCTTTGTGCCGCTCACCTTGATTTATGAAACATGTGCATTTGGGTTTAACATTTGCAAATGTCTGTCTCCAAGTGGCTGCGATATTGACCTTATTCCACAGTAAGCGTCATGTATATCGATGTGGCTTCTATAAGGACAGGAGGATAAACATCCCACCTTTGGTTCGTTTTTTGCTGGCTCTAGATCTGATAAATTATCCCAGTCTAGAAATGTGTAGGAAATATGGGTATTTCACCCTCCTTCGCCCGAATGCCGGCTGCAACTCCACCGGGAAAGCTGTAACTAAACAAGATGCGCACGGCATATTTTCCACTGGCAGGAGTGCGGGAAAAACAAGTGCAGTCACCTGGTTAAGAAGCAAGGAAAGAGGGATTGTAGGATTCTCCTTCACGATTCCACTAAAGGAGTTAATTATTCTCTCAGGGTATGTACAGACAAATCGCGATTGTGGGATAAAACCTGTCTTACGCGCGCGTCGGGGTGCCCATAAACACATTGGCCGGGCATAGTTTGGGGGGTGATCCAGGGACGCCTCTCTCAGTATATTATCCGAACAAGGATATCTGGCTCTAACGGTCTGTCACACCCAGCTGCGGCAGGCCCGGTACTAACCGTTTCTCGGCTATTTCGCAGCAAATGGACTTGGTAGCATCGTGTTCGCCCCATCTAGGCTATTTTWTCAATACCTGGCACGTCTCGATTGGATGCTGTATAATTAAAATACCGAGTTTACAATATTTTAGCTCCAAAATTGGATGAAATCCCCCGGAATGGCGATCTCGTTACTCGTACTGTCGCAAAGCAAGTGCATATTCCTACTTGCGACCACGTACAAGACTACTGTAGCCCTTCAGCATGTCTTCACTGGGAATCATGATCGATCAGCCACACCACTCATTTTCTGATGTCCCGAGATTCAAGGCGCCCACTTGGACCCACTCATGCTACTATATAAATATTGGCTTTAATCCCAACACTGCAAAAACGTGAACTGTTCCGCCTCTTCGGCAAATAGCCTASCCCAACATCTTTTGAGTACATTCACCTTCCATCGATCGTTCTTGCCCAAACATGCCGGAAGGAGATGTTCGTATGATTGAACCTTGCTATGTGTCTTGTCTGTATCGGGATTAACTGATATTGCTGTACGCAGGCGGGCGGAAGGGGCGGTACTGAGGCGACGCAGGAGAACAGCAAAGTATGCTGAATTTCGTTCCATTTCCTCGGTTTGCGCCCATAATATACACAGGTTAAACCCAAGCCCGATGTGTTAGTTCGGGTCCTGAAAAGAACGGCTGGCAATATTATACAGCTGCTAGTGGGACAAGCAAAAAACCAAGGGGCAGAAGGGTCAAAGGACGGAGTCAATGACGGCAAGAAGTAATTATGGATGTGGTAACAGAGGGGGTCGTTGCGAGTAGTCACGAACAGCTATTGGATCTAATAAAATATAAGCTGATTTTGGATGAGATAAAGATATGGCGCATGGCGCTTGTTAATTKCTGATTTTGACATTGGGGGGTCAGTTTATCAACTGAGATATGCGGTGATGAATATATCACTTTACTTTGGCAAGGTGTCCCTGTTGACCTCAACCTTGAATGGATGACTTCCCACGGGCGTTAGTATTCTACATATGATCAATCTCCATGATATAGCTGCCCGTGATGGTAAAGAGGAATATTTGACTCATTATTTCGTTCAAGCTTCCGGGGCTTTCAAAGTAAGTTTGCGCTCGCCCAGATTCCGTCTAGCGTGTAATATGGCTCCTTGGATTAATTATTGGTCATGTGACCGCGTGTCGTGCTTGTGTATTGAAATTCACCTTGGGGGTCAGTTGAGTCAGTGCAGCGATGGGCCTCTTCCACGGCCTCAGATACGCGCTCGCATCGTCGCTGCCGCCCCAGAGGCAGGAGCAGCTCGAGTATGCGCTCAGCAAGAACGGCGCAGTCAAGGCAGACTCGGTCGCCACAGCTTCCCATGTTATCTCCAACTCGCAGTTCTTTGAAGGCTGCAGCGCCCTCTCACCAGCCGCCACCGTCGTCTCTGTCTGTCTCAYTTTCTGCCAATTTGCCACCCACTGATCGCTCTCATCCAGGACTCTTGGGTGGACCGCTCGCTTGTCCTCGGCAAGATCCARCCGTATGGCATCTCTCACTCCTTGCGCACACTCATCTCATCATCTCCCAGGCCGCAATACCACTCCGTTGACCCAGCCATGCTCTTCTCTGGCTGTGTGGCCTGTGCTGCCGAGGTACGCATACTCCTGCCTCCTGTCTCGTCCATCCTAACACAATCCAAACCAGCTCCCAGCACATGACCTCGAGGTGCTCTCCGCAGGCATCACCGCCCTCGGCGGACAGTGGCGCACTGGCCTCACCAACGACGTCACCCACCTCTTCGCCATCTCACCCAACTCCCACAAGTACGCCACTGCCCTCGCACACCGCGAGTCCACCGGAATCCATATCCTCCTCCCCCATTGGTTCGACGACTCGGTCCGACTCGGGCTCAGGAATCTTACCCTTGAGCCCTATCTTTGGCCAGACCCGCCCCTCCTCAACCAGATCACGGGTGTCGGCCAGAATGGATCGGCCAAGGAGGATAAGAAGACTGTGGAAGAGAATGGCGTCAAGAAAGCTATGATGGCGACCGCGAGTATATTCACGGCCTCACCTAGTTCCAGGGTGGCTATTCCCAGGGACGTGGACCTGATGCCCGTCAAGCGGGATGCATGGGGTRGCAAGAAGATTCTGCTCAGCTGGACGMTGAGTCTCTATGGTTCGAGGAGGGAGGCGGTCGAGATTGGTATTCGGAGGGCTGGTGGGGAGGTGCTGAGGTATCCCGGAGACGACGATGAGGGCTTAAATGAGGAAAGGGAGAAGCGACGAGATAGAAAGGAAGCCAGGGCAGTTCCGGAATGTGATATTTTGGTCACTAGGTGGAGGAGTGGAAAGGCCTATGCGACGGTGCGCTTTCTTCGAGCCACGTTTTCTTGCCAATTAGCGACTGAAAGATGTTTGAATAGGCTTTCCGGAGTGGAAAGACAATCGGGACTCTTGCGTGGATGTATCACGTACAGTCGACTGGGCTCATGCCGCGGCCTGTAGATCAGTTGCTRCATTACCCTGTACCCCGGAAATCGATCGAAGGGTTCAGTGCTCACGTTCGTCTTTTATTATCAACTTTTGCTGTATTCGTATTCATGCTTGCCTAGGAGATTACGGTAACTAATTACACAGGCGAAGCGCGCGAGTACATCAAGCGCATGATCACCGCCATGGGCGCAACCTTCACTCCAAGCATGTCAGGTCGCAACACCGTCCTCATCGCTGCATAGTAGGCACGCGTTTACCCCCCCTCTGAATATTCATACTTACCACTTGGCACACAGTATCAGCGGTGTCAAGGCAGATAAAGCCCGCGCGTGGTCCATCCCAATCGTGAATCACACCTGGCTGGAAGATTGTTTTATCCAGTGGCGTAATCTGACTGTCGGTCTCGAAAAGTATATTGTCTTTCCGCCCGGTATCGATTTCAGCAAACTACTCGGGGAGAGGGGGGTCGGTGTGCGTGGGGTTGAATTGTGCGATGAAGAAGAGGGGAAGGAGGAGAGTGATAGTGACAGTGAGAACGGACAGCTGGCGACTGGGGTGATCGAGGAGGATAGGTATACAACGACTGGGAGGGAGACTGATGGTAGCGAGGTGCTACCCTTGGGCGCGGGTGGTGGTGATGACCCGTTGAATGTGCTTGGGATGCCGGACGCGGACATGAAAGCTCACCGGGACCCTGATGGCGTCGAAGGACGGATATCTAACTCTGCGTCGCCCGCTAAAAGAGGGCCCGCGCGATTATCATCYTCTCCTTCAAAGCGGTCGGGCCATGCGACACCTCGTAAATTGAAGTACGATACGCCGACGAAGCGGCGGCGGCTCATTATTGAAGACGAGGATACCTTGGCGGAGTCTGAGAACAAGGGCGAGGCGCCGAGTACTGGGAGGAGGAGGAAGGGGCATTCTTCCGCTCCGATGGACATTGATGATGATCAGGATGGGATGTCTAATGGTGACGCGATGGGGAAGGGACGAATCGGAGAGAAGGAAAATGTCTCAGGGGTGAAAAAAGCGGGGGGAGCGGCACGAGGTGGTTTGTTAAAGACAGCGCGAGGGGATGCAAGGACAAGAGTCAAGGCGAAGAGTGCCACGACGAAGACGAAAATAGTATTTTCGAGTAGCGAGGACGAGGTGGAGGTGAAGGCGAAAAAGAACGGGAGAGTTCGTAGGGGCGGTGTGAAGGCGACCAGAGGATCTAGGCGCGCGTCATCCGATGAGGAGGCTCCTGCGGAGAAGAGTGCTGATGATGATTCTATCGAGAGACGAGTGAGCCCCCCCAAGCTGCGTGCGCCGTTGCAAACCGTTGTTACGCCCTCGACGCGTTCACCGCTCAAGCCCAAAAAAGTCTCTGTTGTGGTGGATCCCCCATCAGCCCTGCGAAAGACATCTGGTTTGCGCAAGCGCAAGCGTGTCTCATCGGATGCCGAATCAATGGACTCACTCTCCCCCGAGTCCGAGTCCGAGTCCGAGTCGGCCACTCCGGATCCTCCAATACCATCTCCACGACAACTTCAAAAAGCCGAGAGTATTCGCATTGAAGCGAGTCATCCTCGCACCCATCTCCGCCCGAAACCGATTGCATCACCCATTAAATCGTCCCCACTGAAACCTCCCAAGCGACAGCGCGCCAAACCTCCCCCTTCACCTACATCRTCATCACAACTGTCAGCTGGCCCCCCACCGACTGCGGACGCGCGCACCATGACTCACACGAAAAGAGGGGCGGCAGCGAAAGCGGAGATGCGGTTGAAAGAGATGATGCCTGATGCGACCAAGTTTGAGGAGGAGATGAGGAAGGTGAAGAGGGCGGGTGGGACAAACTTGAGGGGGATTGGGATTGGGGATTGGGAAGGGGTGGAATCGACTTCTGATGTGATGAAGAAGAGAGTTTTGGATATTGTGAAAGGGAGAGAACGGAAGAAGGGACAGCGAGCAACTGTAAAAGGAAAGGAGAGGGAAGAGGATAGCGATGAGGATGTTACTGATAGTACGTCTGTGAGTAAGGGCGGGAAGGACAAGAAAGGCGGTGTGAAGGCTTTGGGCGGGAAAGCCAAGGAGGGTGTTCCTTCGTACGTCTCGTTTTCGTCGCTTTTGGCTTACACTCACGCTCCGCYCCCTCAAAAAAAAAAAGGAAGATAAGCCTGATGACAACACAGGCAGATTTGCCAGATCCTGTTATAAAGGCAAGTTCTTACCTTGCAATTCCACCTTTCCCTCGCTCTCGTTAACAAGTGACTAGGCTCTAGAGAAACTGGGTGTTTCTACGACAACCAAGCCTTCACAATGTACACACCTGATAGCGCCCCACCTCGTCCGAACAGAAAAATTCCTCTGCGCACTCTCGGCCGCCCCGGTTATTCTTGACGTGGATTGGGCAATCAAATCGGCTGCAGCAAAACAGTTGTTGCGTAAGAGCTTCCCCTCTCTTTCGTTTGTCATGCATTGACGTTGTGTTCCAGCCGTAGACGACTTCTTGCTCCATGATGAACAGGCTGAAGCCAAGTACAACTTCAAGTTGGACGAGGTATTGGCTCGAGCAAAGAAGCTCAAGGGCAAACTACTTGCTCACAAGACGTTTTACCTTACTCCCAAGACACCGGTGGACTTTAAGCTATTGAGGAGTGTTGCAGGTGCACATGGTGGTCAGGTAGCGTCATATTATATCTGACTCATCGACCTTTACCTCACTATGGGTTCGGCAGCTCACTCAACAGCCAGCCACAGCTCGCATCATCAAAGGCGGCCCAAATCGTTATGTCATTTCCTGTCCTGCTGATATATCAATATGGCGACCACTCGCTGCACAAGGCATCCCTATTTATACGCATGAGCTCCTTCTGACCGGGGTGTTGAAACAGGAATTGGAGTGGGACAATCCGGTATTTAGGGTATCGCAGTGATGGATCCTTAGCTACCTAGTACATATTTTATGCTCCGAACATTTCTCATATCATATAGAAGGAACACCACTCGCGACCACTTACCAATATGACGATTTAGCGTAGTGACCTCTCGTGTGTATGAATATCACAAGTATTTGCATTGGGGTTTGTGGGTCTCTCCGAGGCAGGCAAAAGAAAGCAGTTTCTCTTGGTGCATCTCCGAAAACTATGTTTCATACCCGAGCTTGGGCCCACTGCCGCGTGGACGGCATTTAAACATTTATATTCACCTCTTATGACGCCAACAAGCGGTTTGTCGGCTGAGGGCGCGCATATCTGACATGCCAAATGTATGTTGATGTATTGTTTCCCACATCCGCCGCTTCAAGTTTGCCGGAAGGGGACCCATCTTTATTCATCACAGGGCGAAGCACAATCGTCGAGTCTGCAAAGGTGAGGTATCAATTGGTAAGTGCTCTATTGCGACTAGATCCTGAGCTTGACCCCTACTCTCGCGGATGGCATAGTTGTCTTTGCGGTTGAAGAGCCCCCCCCATGACTTAGGTTTATGACCAACCCATATTTGATTCGCTTCTTCTGTACAGTGCACAAGACTTACAAGGCCTGCACCGCCTTGTGATTTCGGGGAATGAGACCATAAGCTATTTGGACTGTAGTTTATGCCGCGCACCTTGGTGTTTTAGACAGAAGTCAGCCCATGGCATTTTCCATTGCCCTCGCCTAGCCACCCAATACTGAGTGGGATCTCCATTCCATGGCTCCCTGAGGTCAGTAGACTCAAGATTAGATGTGTACGGGGCTACGGCTTGAGCCTGAGATGCACGCACAGAACGGGTTGGGAATCTGAGACGCTTATGCACATATCCGGCTGTGCGATCGGATGGATATGGTATATTATCCCGCGATGGGCGCTAATGGGCGCGGTATTGGTGTTATTAGTCGAGGGAGCTTGTCTGGGTGGTGTGGCAGTGGGCTGCCTGGGGCCACCCGAGGAAGAAACGGTGGATGAAGGGGGAGTGGGCTCGTTTCGCTTTTCAATGATGAGAGCATGAGTGAGCGTGCTGCCCGCAGCGATGAATGAAAGCAAATAGATCCACTGCCTGGTGATCCACATATCAGAGCTGGATAGGTGAAGAGGAGAAGAATGGAAGAATCGGAAGGATGCTTGGAACTGGGCATAAACTGAGCGTAGTTTGAATAGTTACCTCGACTTATTGTTCAAGCCATCGGTCCCCACAACCAACACCATTACATAGAACAGTGTACGGAGGTGTACGGGTATTGATCGACAATGGTATTCCTTGGCGCACCTCCGCACCTGAGTGCAAGCACCCACACGTGAACTGAGGGGCCTAATGACTATGACCAGACCCCATTAAGTGCATATAGCCACATTTCCCAGCAATCCACTCCCCGAAAGTGCTACTACCAAACTCCTTGGCATCCTTGGTCACTCGGCTTATGGGGCGGCATAATTAGAGTTTGGACATGTGATAACATTTATCTATTGCCACAATCAGATAGCAAAACTGGCGTTGACGATAGCCAATTGTCTTGAGATATAAGCATCGCGGAAACACTAGCCTCTATGGGTAATACCTTTATTGTATGTGAGGATATTGTTGAGGAGGTYACGTTTTACTGTCACGTTGGCTATATAGCGCAACCCAGTGATTCCCCCGGCTCTTGGCACCTGCCTTTTCCTTTTTTGTCAAAATGGACCAACATCCATCCCCGCTAGCTAGCGCATCTGGAAAGGAATGTGTTGCGTGACTTCGTCTGATTAGACAGGCAATTCAAAAGTATTCTAATGGATCTAGCAATGACATAACCGTCGCTTTGCCTCCAAGTGAGCGGCTCTTAATCCCAACCTATGTAGGCCAAAGGACATGGTGGCTTTGGACCAGGCCCTCGCACTCCATAGAAATCATCAATTTCCGCGGACATCATTGCCGAACATTGGGACAAATTTTTGCGTATACTGGCCCTTTAATGGAGATAACTTAAAATCAATTTCACTAGCGCTCACATGAGCGACTAGAATAATCAACTGTGTAAACTTTTCGAGCTATGAGAGCATGATCAGCTTAATTGGTAGATAAATCACCCACGGTCAATCTTGCAATAAACGCTGGTTTATCCGACATCACAGGCTACGCACATTGTGAGGTCCATTTACAAGCTCACCACAATAATAGAATTCGAAATATAGTGGAGTTCGTGGAGCAAGGATGCTCATGACTTCATTGTGGGTGGTCAGAGAGGCGGTGTTGTAACGGAGTGGCAAGGAAGTAACCATTGAGACAGAGTGGGTTTCCAACACAGACTAAGTATCGTAATCATCATGAAATCCAGCCGGCTGTCGGGATGCGTGTCAAATATCTCAAAATTCGCGTAGGTGTGTGGGGCAGAGGGATGAATGTTTTGTACGAAGGAGTCCGGACGCGGTGGGTATGCAGGAGAGTAAGAACAGGAAAGGGTCTAGTGAAGGGAAGAGAACATCACACAATGGAACTTTATGGGCCTAATACCACATGGGTGAACCCGTCAACATCCCAGCCAGACGTCTTAGACTCCATGGCGAGCCTTGGCTATCAGAAAAGAATGATGCACCCTTGGTTCTTGTATGTGGGAACCCGGTCTAGCTATTATGCAAGCGACATTCGCATGAAGGGTATGCGTGAGGACTGAAAGTCAGATGGTCTGTTTCAACTTCAGCTACGGAGGTAGCAAATACTTTGTCCCGGCCATTTTGTGGTTCCTCAACTCGTTAGACAACGACTGTCATTTTGAGCACTTTTCCTGAAATCCTCTAATCCCTTCAGGCTCGCCTGGTTTGCTGCACCCTTGGGGGGGCGCGCCAATGATTTTTCACCCAAATGGTAGCTTTTCCAGGGCAAGGAATGCCATTGGGCTCGCGTAAACCCGGTTTAAGCCTGGAGCATAGTCAGCCTCGCCTAGAGATATGTTCTGAGACGGATAGTCACAACCATCCTCTGAGACCCCATCGTCATAGCGGCCATTTTGCCGCCGTTGCGATGAATGTGGACAGCGAGATTTTCATTTGTCCATTGGGATTCTTGGCTTGGGGGGCTTGGCTCACATTCTGGAAAGACACGCCACCGCTTGTGGCTGATGGGCACAAAGGATCCTCTCACAATGTTAATTCCAAATGGAGGTCTGCTAGAGGTTGCGGATTGATGGTAGGCATTGCTGCGCTGGAGAGTCAGATTGGCGATTCTTTGTGGCGAGATTCAGGCATCAAGCAGCTGGTCACGAGCTCGTAGTTCAACGTTCAAGCGCCTAAGTATTTAGAAGTCTTAGGTCATAGCCGCGGACAAAGAACGTAGGGTCAAGAGACCCGGAATTGGCTGAGGCACGTCTTGTCCGCGCTTTTCATAAGCGGAGCACTTCAATGACTAGACCTTCAACGGTGTTTAGAGCTGCAATTATACTCCCATCTGACATGACGAAAGTACCAATGCTCTCCTGTGGATGCGTCCACTCTGTACATATAAATTTGAACTCATTTCATCGTTTGCTTTATCAACGAATCTCCCCCCTCTCCACTACTCCTTGGTTTCCGAGCGAATGGATTCGGTTTGTCATCTACCCATTTATTGAGCTGCCCGGTATTAATGACCCATTAGGAATCGTTCACACCAACCGTAGCCATCATCGGCGCGGGCAGACAAACCTCGCGCAAAGCCATCCCGGCTCTTCGTGAGGCAGGTATTAAGGTCCACTCCGTTGTCGAYTCTGACGAGTTGCTCCAACTTCCTATTGGTCTGGACCCGACAACGCCCAGATACCTAAGCATGGAAGCGCTATTTGCGCCAGGTCACTTGACACCTACCGCAGCATATGTCTCCATCCCTCATAAATTTCACCACTCGGTCACTCTTAACATGTTGAGGACGGGCGTCAGAGTGCTAAAGGAGAAGCCACTCGCGATGAATATCTCTGATGCACGAGAGATAGTCAATTTTGTGAAGGACATGGGGGTAAAGCTTGCCGTCGCCACTCAGCGTGAGTTTTCGCGCAAGGTCCAGCCGTTCCGGAGCATGTTGCATCTCGCGGGTACTGTGCGCGCCGTTCATGTCATGGAGTCTGTTGTCGAGCCGAATCTAGAGCATGGCTGGAGAGCTGCTTTGACCGAGTCAGGTGGCGGAGTCGTACTTGATCTTGGATACCATATTCTACATGTACTCGTTCAGCTGTCAAATTGGTCCACACAGCGCTCCTTCGGACTCGCACGCACCAGAAATATGACGTCGAGGACACCGCCCATCTCCAGCTCACCTTCCCAAGCGATATCGGAGCCAATGTAATCCTATCTCGGGCTGATGACAGCCGCATTGAAAGCTTCAAAGTCATCGGTGACAAGGGTGTTCTCCACTGAAAARCGTGGTCACATTTGCAGATATAGTGTTACATATTATCAAAGTGCTTCACAAAGTTCATATCCGACGACGGCGACTGGATGGAGGACTTGGAGGTTCACCCCCGAGTCATGGAGCTCATTGACGYCATMTATACTCGTTTCCGGGCCCCATCTCGGGCCTTCCATCCCCAGGATCAGGTCTGGAAATGGCCTTGCATCACCACCGATGTAGTCCAGGACATTGTTGATCAGGCCCATCGCACTGTCAGCATCTACGACAACTCCGGTGTCCTTGGTGAATTTGAAACTCGGTTCAAGGAGTTTCATGTCGCACCGGCTTCTTATGCCCTACTACACAATTCCGGGACGAACGCGCTCTGAGCGCTGTACTACTCCGCCGGGATTGGGAAGGGTGATGAGGTTGTGGTGCCGATCTATACATTCCATGCCACGGTGATGCCGTTAATGCAGCTAGGAGCTATCCCAGTATTCGTGGATGCATCACCAATGACTGGAAATATCGATCCCATGGCGGTTGAAGCTTCAGTAACCTCCAAGACCAAGGCCGTCGTTGTTACACATATGTGGGAGTGCCGTGTAAGATGATCGAAATTGCAGTAATCTGTAAAGCACGCAACATCCTCTTACTTGAAGGTGAGTAAGCRTTTCTCGTGTTTTGTTACTCAAGTTATGTTTAAACACGCCGCCTTTAATTCAGATTGTTCCCACGCCCATGGCGCTCGGATTGGCGACAAACACGTCGGCACCTTTGGGGATGGCGCTGCGTGGTCTCTCCAAGGCGAAAAGATCCTGACAGGGGGCGAAGGCGGTATCACACTCACTAAACACCGCGACATGCACATCAAAATGTTCCTCGTTGGCCACTTCAACAAACGATGCAAAGCTGAAATTCCCGCCGATCATCCGCTACGTAAGTTCGCGCTCACGGGAGTTGGCATGAAGAACCGATCTCACCCCTTAGCGGTGACAATTGCTTTGAACCAGCTGGGAAAGTTACCTAGTTTCTTGGAGGTGAAGAACCGGAATGCGAATTGCCTGAAGAAAGTCATTGAAACCATTCCGTTTTTGGAGGGCCAGCATTTCAATGGACCAGGTGCAGAGGTCCAGGAGCATCCGTCTTGATACGTCTTTGTCGTCCGCTTTGACAAGACCAAGGCACCTCCTGGTTTGACCYGGGACAATTTTGTGCGAGCTTTACAAGACCGAGGGCTGAGGGACGTCGACATCCCTCGATCTACCAGACCTCTCAACAAAGAACCCCTTTACCACGCACCCTGGGAAGTCCTAGGCCATTTGTATTCTCAAGACGAATATCCGATAAAGCGGACRAACTTGAMTTGGGAGTTTCCTGGTGCTCATCGGTTCTACAACTCGGTGTTCAAGATACCTGTGTGGGCTTTGGCAGAAGAGGGGGGTGTTGCTGAGTATTATGCACAAACGATCCAGGACGTCGTGAGGAGTGTGATGCACSGTGACATCGGGTTCAACATGAATAATCCCGAGTCAAAKGGATGGTGAGTTGCTGTTTAGTGCAACATGCGTTCTTCCCTCTGACATGATATGAAAGCTACCTCGGCTCTGGAGCACTGCATACCCATCAGTYTCACTGATTCTCCTCCCCCGTCCAGGCTTCGCGGGCATGAAAATATAGCCGACTCTCTCATGACCCATCGCTGTGCCATATGTTCACAACGAATGAAAAACACCATGTACCAGTTCGATTACCAGGTTTCAAGCCCGTCCTGCCGCTCTGTATTTAATTTAGGACGTAGTAGTATAGTGAATAGTCGGGCGGGATCGTTATTTCTTGGGTACACGATCTGCTTAGGGGGACACTCCATTGTAGTGTTTGGAATATGAACTTTGGCGCTGCATCCCATTGATTATTCTCTCACCTCGGCTCAGTTTAGGAGGGCATGAATAGGCCTGGGCACCAGTCTGCGCTATTTTATGGGCATTGGGGAGAACGTCTACCCCAAGGCATATGTTGTGCAAAGACTCAAGTATCGCTCGATTTACCGGCGCCAGTGGGCTTAGTCAGTAAATCGGGGTAAATTCACGCATGTCCGRATTCCCTGACGTCACTTTCGTCAGTCGGCCGCCGGTCCCCGGTCCCACCACTCACTGTTATATGTACCGGATCTCGTTGTTGTTGTCGTTGTTGTCGTCGCCGTTGTCGCCTTATCCTCCTCATTGGCGCGCCTCGCCRTCACCATCGGCGTGATGGTGGCCACCCATACCACGACCACAACCGGACGGCGTCCGTTCCCTGCGCTTGCCCACCACCCCCTGCTACCGCCGCCACCTTGAATACTTTCCTCGCTGCCAGGCTGGGGGCCCTGGAGACTCGCCGATGTGTTTTAGCATTATGGTCTTCAGGCGGCATCACCAGACACAAAGRCCTCGTCCGTCCAATATACAGGGGGCCCGCCCCCCACCATCGGGTTCATCTGTCTCTGGTCGTCGTCATCTCGTCCTTATCGGCACCTTGCTGTCAGTGATGATGGTCACCCGCACTGCACCCGGTGCCCCTTCCCCCCCCATTCCCTGCACCTGCTCAGCACCGCCTTGAAAATCCCCCCCCTGCTGCTGCCAGACTGGCTGCTGATCTTGCGTTTACTTGCGTCGATGAGAACAAATACCCAGATGAGTCTCCTAAGTTCATCGGACCAAGGTCACCAGCCTCRTGACCTTCGGATGGCGTCATCAAATGCAAAGACCCGGTCATCCGATATGTTGTCAGTCAACAAACGGCTCCCCAAGTCTTTCCTTGGGATGTTGGGGATGGCGGCTATAGCTTAGTCTCACGGTGTAGCAGACACAATCACCAAGCTGTCAAATACCACCGCAGGAGTCTGCCACCGGCTGTACACTCTGGGTACGATGGCTGGATCTGTCAGATTTCTTACACAATCTCAATTTCGAGATGCATCATCCATGAAAGAAGGTGTGAAGCCTCATCAACTCTCACAGCACATTCTTCAACTCATTTTGACATRGGTTGGAATACGCGGGCGTACAGGCTCCGGAAAGAGCATTTCTTGCTCTTTCGAACTGGGCACTAGGAAGATTGGTCTCGTGGATCTCCGAAGTCGCCTGACTGTCATTCCTCGTGAGCTGTTCCTTGCTCAGTTTATTTGTGGCGTCTTCTCGCTCATGCGCCAGAGGAACCTGCCACCTTCAATTGGACTTTCAGATCYACTCTTGACCTTTTTGACGAATGCGAAGTTGCTGATAATGTAAGTCATTGATGGTGCAGTGGTGTTTACCAGTATCAGCACTCATGATTTGGCAGTACAAAACGTTGTGCCATATCCAACTTAAATTTTCCACGAATCCCAACTTAGCGGCGGCCGCGAACGTGGGTGTGGTCGTGTACTCTAGTGAYAGGCTTGCCACGCCAGTGGGGATTATGATTACGCGCTTGCCCAGCAGTATCAATGCTTATTTCCGTATACAAGGGGGTGATGGAGCCGGCTAGGGTCCCTCGACCTCTATAGGTATGGGAGCACCATCGTTGGTGGACTTGGAATGCGGGTGCAGGTGTGCCATCTCGACAGTCATCGATTGCGCGTTAAGCGGCGTGGGTGATGGGTGCGGRTCCAGAAGGGAATTTTGGTCATACTCGACGAAAGTGAGGTGTGTTAATAGTTCTTTTTATTCTTTAAACTAGTACTTGAACGATCACRTAGGACAAAGGTGCCACCCCCGTTCTCCAACCTCGTAACTCGGTCTCCTTGAAAAATACCTCCCATCTTAGCCGATATCTCTTATATACAGCTTTCATCCTGCCTCTCGGCCATGCTGCCATCCATCCRGGCATCCTCAACCCAGCCCGATCCAATACTCCCCTCCACCCACGACGAATCCATCCGGCGACTCTGGTTCTAACTCCCACTTCTCTAGTTTAGCCTACCAGTCCAGTTCGAATGGTAGGCCTCACGAATACAACTTTAGCTTTCCCAAAAGCGAAGATTTCGCTCTGCACATAAAGCACGCCAACTCACACCCCTCGTCAGAACATGCGACGACTTTACCTACCTCCCTCTCACAACCGAAGAACAAATCACATCCAGTCTTCGTGCCGTCTGTCTCCAATTTTGTAAACACATAATCCGGTGGCACGTCAGTAGGTGACCGTGGTGGTGGTGGTGGTAGTGGTAGTGAGCAGTAGGAAACTGATCCAGTGGCATTCGCATTGGAAAACACGAAGGAATCGTCGGGGTAATAGGCTGTGTGAGGGCGCAGTGGGGTTGCGGCGGTGTCGGCGGGAGCCGTGTATCTTGAGCGTGGGCGGGTAGGAGTGGCAAGGTCGCGAGTGGAGCTGCAGGGGAGGGTGTCAGTGCTACTGTTGCTGCTGCGGCGGCGGAGTGAGTGTCAGCGTTGCTGACAAGGCTGTAGAGCAAAAGAGCCTAGTTGCTTTGCCTGATTCGACGCCATTTGGACGGGTGTCCTGTTTTATGGACACTGGGGAGTACGCCCGAGGCATCTGTGTCGTACGCAAAGAAGTAGTTCACGCGAGTGATCGTCATCGCAATTGATTCAACATTTTCAACGCTATATGTAGATGCTATGTTCTTCTTAATGCTGTTCTCCAGGCAAGCTCGCGGCTTCCTCCTCTTTCCATAGATCTAATTCTGCAGAACCATGTCGTCCCCCACCTCGAAAGCTACGAGGCTGGGTAGGCCATCCACCATACTTACGCCTAGCCAATCTCCATTCGCACTGGCACAACGCCTTACTAGCGTCAAACCCTGCGAGACCCTCCRTCTCGGCCATCCCGCATCGGCGAACAATGGCCTGACCCCGCTTTGTCTGACAACACCAATGGYGTATCACCCTCCATCACCATCGTCGTCATCAATCATGATCGAGACCAGGAAAGGGACTCCATCATCTACACYCCCGAAACTAAACCCTAACCCTGCCTTGTCCCTCCTTCTGCCAGAACTCCCTCACTGCCCTCGCACCGTCCACCTGCCGTGCAGAGCTGCATGCCCTCCTCGCCGATAACCGCAGAGCTTGTCGGAGGTACTGGCGCTTCCTTGTGGCCAACCTCACCATCAATCCAGACGATGTACTTTCTTCTTTCTTCTCCTTCCCTGCTCGCCATCTCGCCCCCTGCCAGGCAGACGAACTCGCATATAGGAACTAGCTTATAGGCTTCAAGTATTTCTCAGAGACCCTCTTCGAGACTGCTGGCAGGCACCTCTTTAATGGCTCCCTCTCCCTAATTCTTGGCAATTACTCTCAATCCTACGCTAATAATAAACACCTTCTCCTATATCTCCCCTACTCTCTACTCTCTCCAAACCTCACCCGTAACCACCGCAAACGCATTCCAACCCCCCTACGCCAATCTATCGGTGTCATTTCCCTAGAACTCTTCGACACGCCTTCCCACGCCAACATCCGGGCGTGAGCATTGGGAAGCCATAGGTACGGGATTTGAGGGTGTCTTTATACCACTCGGGGGTAGTGGAATTGGCGCGATCGAATTAGGTCAGTAAGCTCTTTGTGAATGGTGCACTGAGCGGTTATGGGAGATGCTTGAGAAGCTCACCCCCACCAAGTTGGTAATTAGATATATCCTTGGTATTCCTGCCTATAGATCCAGTACCCCCCCCTGTCCTCTCCTGCCCCCTTCACCCATCTCCCCACCATCCGTGACCCCCACAACCATAACGCCGCCCGCGCCTGCGCCCACCTTGAGGACACCTGCCTCCTCACCTTCCCGACCTCTGTCATGTTGGGCTTTTGCTCAGGACCTTCGCTCATCCGTCACCTCCAAACAGGCCAAAGTAGAAAAAGCAGCCATGTTTGCGGAGCACCTTGCTGCAGAAGTTAAGCGCCTTCACCAACAACTCTTCAAGTTGCAAAAAAAACACTTGCCGACCAGACTCAAGAGTTGGTCCACTCTGCCGCCTCTCGAGCCCAAGCTCACCTCGAGGACACGATCCGCACCCTTCGTCAGCACATTACCAGGATCGAGGATGAACCGACCCATAAACTTCGCGAATCCTAGCTTTKGGTGCCAACGAAGCCAAACTTCAAACCTTGCGCATCGAGAAGGGACTCGATACTACCCGCGAAAATTTGAGCGACCTCCGAAAATGCTACGAGTCAAGTGGACAATCGCGCAAAATGCTCCGGGATCAGCTTGCACGGCGGGAGGATGATAGCTGCAAGAGACGAGCATGCGATACTAGTGGAAGTACTTTCCTCTCGAGTCCACTCCGCGACACTGCGGCATCATCATCAGACGAACAGGTTTACAACCTTCCCAACATGCTCAACCACAAGACCTTCCAAATCGCTGCCCTGTTCGCCGGCTCGCTCAGCAGCGCGGACCGTCCCTCCTCCTACCCGTCGCGCGATGGCTYCAGCACAACGAGCCTGATTGACAGCGGAACCATGTCCCTTCTGGACCCCCACCTCCCCTCCCTTGTCCGCTCTCAGTCCACTCCCCCAATGGAAGACCATAATCCCCAAACTGCCCTTCAAGCAACGCTCATCTGTTGTGCCTCGCGCATCATGACCGCATGGTACCCTGGCCACTAGAACCTGAGCGACTTCGGGTGAGCGATAAAGAAGAGTAGATATCCCCGCGCCTATTCCTAGGTGTCATGGGTTTGGAGGGGCTCCTGATGGTGGATTAGCCGGGCTGCAGTGGGACTATGGGACTGCGAAAATGAGACATGTCGCGTCACGCTCTGCCTCCGCAAACACCGAGAACGTCCACAATGGGCAATCCCACCCAGGTCAGTCAGCACCCGGCAGCTCTCCCTGGCTGGCCGCTACACAGGAGCGCACAGGCTTCGTTCTACATCCCATACACCCCAGGGAGGGAGAATGTGTCCAACAGTCTCCAGGATGCCTGCGTCGAGGCTTACCGAACAGCCTGGGACAGACGTCTGCAGGGCATCTCTGACACAGGCGTCATCCCCACAGACATCCTCCGCACCATCTGCACCCCAGCTAGGTGCCAGAAGAAGGTTATTCTCTCTCTTGCGAGTATTCGCACTCTGATATCCTTGTCCCAGTGAGTACCCCGAATGACCTCCAGAAGAACCGCTCCGCGCTTCATCAGTTCCATACAACCCTCACCACGCGAACGCACGCCCTCAGCAAATACTCGACAACCTCATGCAACACTTCTGCACAAATCGTGGCTCCCTTCATAGCTACTGTTCCATCAACAGTGCGTCTCACCTCCCATCCGCTCTTCTCCTCAGCCCCCAATAGTCGCACCTAGCCGGTGAACTCGGCCTACCACCCCCCATACCCACCACTCTCTCCAACAAGTGCCCGTACAACTCTATCGCAAAACAATGTAGCATATACTGCTTCCTCCTTTCTAGCTCTCACAACCCTGTGCGTCCTTGAACTTGGTCTCTTACAAACCCCTACGACTCTTTCGGTCACACAGCTCTCTCATTGGACAGAGACCGACCATGAACTACTCCTCGCGACGCTCAAATATGCACCTGACTCCCTCCCGTGCGACCTGGCAGTCATCCTCAGAAAGCCATGTAGTGAGGTATGCTCCCCAAGGCTCTTATTTTRAAGTCCTTCGACTGTCCATAGGTCGCCAAATACCGCGATCGATGGTTTATATTCCAACCAACCCCCTTGGAGTCCAAACCAACTATTCGCAAGCACAAATTCCAAGGTCCGCTGATGTTCTCCGCTTTCCCGTTCCTTTGTTCTTATGCAAACTAGACTTTGACTCTGATCAATTCACCCCGTACGCCACATCCTCCCTACCCTCTTTCACCATCTATAATCCAAACACATGCAGAAATTATACATATACCCATATAGGCCCCTGTGACACATCGACATCATGTCCCTGCGCTATGAATAATGCCCACTGCATTGGCGCCTGCAAATGCCCGAAACGTTGGTATCAGCACCTCTGTACCATATCCTCACTCACTCCGTTCCTCCTTGCGTCTCTAGGTGACCGCAGGTGGCGTGGTTGCCGGTGTGCCAAATCCAGGGACAGCAAAACATGTTCAACGGACCGTTGTCCTTGTTACCGCGCAAATAGAGAATGTGACCCAGACTTGTGTCTCAGATGCGATGCGAGGCACGTCTCTTGGGATGTTTTTTCTTCAGCTGAGTTTATGGGGTGCTTTCACCTTTTGCAGAAGTGGGAGTCCATGTCATCTATCCCAACGTGCCACCTAACACACTCGCTCTAGATCAAAATTCTGGTGTATGCAACAACGCATCTCTCCAACAGCTTCGCCGCAACGTGCCCCTTTCATGCATTCTCCTGCTTCTTACGAGAATTCACGTTTCCGGTCAAAGCATGGCATGGTTTACAGGAGTAATCGGGGCCTAGGCTACTACCTCATCGAAAAAGCACACGACGGCGATCTTATCACAGGTCTCTTCTTTCCCTCTGCTTTTCGTACGGTCTTAACTAAATTCCACTCTAAATAGAGTATGTTGGGGATCTCATCTACGATACTACGACTAAATCCTGAGAGTACGTCCCCCACGTTCGAAGCATCCCATCCACACTCTCACTCATCTCATCCACAGCTCCGTAGCGGCACGCGTTAAAAGACAATACATGTTCAAACTAAACTCAACCCTCTCCATCGATGCTTGTATTGTCGGCAACGAAGCAAGACACATTAACCATGCACCAGGGGATCAAGCCGACATGCGCGCTTTTGGTTCGTACTACTTTCGCAGCTTCCAAACATTTTCCCGAGCGCGGAGTCCCCTCCCCCAAACAGTTAGGCTCGTAAATGGCGAACACCATATTGGCATCTTTGCAAGTCCGTCTCTCCCGTTCTCCCTCTGGTTTTTTAGATTCACCCACATCCTCATGCGTGCTCGGTGGCGGTATAGCAAAGGATATCGAACCACGAACCGAACTCTTGCTCGACTGCGGGGCCGACTTCTTCCAATACCAGAAATCTCAACCTCGACTCGAAAACACAGAATTACAAGAACCTCCGACAAGGACCTGTATGTCTTCTCCCGCTCTCTCTTGCACTGAAATAAACCAGGTGTGCCCTTGGGCTATAAGTAGACTAACCATAGAYCCTTTGGCCGGTAGATCAGATCTTGAGACTCTTTTTGGGCATAGGCGGGACTAGCAGTAGTGTCATAGCTTTTGTCAGAAGTAGTAGACTCAACAGATTCCCCATGCCCCGTGATGTTCTAATCACAGCTATGGGTAAGCGCCGTGTTCCTATGATTGTTGTTGACGATGAGATGTGCCCACAATTAAAAAGCCTTACGCTTTCGCGGGGGACTCAAGACCGTATCTTCGTTATTACTTTAACAGATATTCTGAAGACGCGCATTCATCAGCCTCGGGTGCAGGTATACCAAGGTATCGACTCTATGATGTTCTTCTGCACCATGGCTGTGCGTTGGGTCTCCAGATCTCATAATCCATGCAACGTCTCGAGTGGGAGGGATTTGGGAGTGAATGGTTGGATGGGGTCGGGCGAACGGTTTGTCTATTTCATACCCGTTGTGTGCGGTTCTGTATGGATGTGGGGTCCAGATAAGGGTGTTCGCAGAGTTCGGCCGTTCGGCCAATGTTGGTTCTGGCAATTGGCAATTGCTGGCAGAACTCGGAGGCGCATGGCAGAACCTGGCCGAACCCAAAGGGGTATATTTTTTTTTCTCAGGCCTGATTGGCTAGCAACGTTGATTTGTCTGATATAGCGTCTGGACSGTCCAGACGCTATACCACACTTGTGGGCGCAATATTGCAAGGATCCCTAGATATGAATTGTCTATGACCCTTTGCCTCTAAGGCGACTTCGTGACAGCTGGTAGGTGGGTGAATGGCGCATGAAGTTTTACAATAAATTTCAGGCATTACTCGAAAAGAACTCCTACCAAACACCATGGCAGCATATGTGGCTATGTCCACAATGCCCTAACGTAGTCGTATGCAGACGTCTCCTAGACGACTGCCTTCTTTATTATACCCGTTCCGTTTCTTTTGTCCTCTTCTTTTAATTGTCTATTCCTTTTGTCTTGTTCCAATGACATTATCACCCGATTTGATGACTCTCCGGGGCATTAAGGGTTAGCGTTGATGGTCACTGGGTAGTTTGTACTCCCCCAGTACCACTTTCTCGTCTTTCTTTCCCCCGAACAAAAGTTCCATTTATGCCTGTTCAATCTCTCACGTGATTGTATGACGTTCAACCCCAACGCGTAACCTCACATTACAGAAGGGGTCTTGAGGCCGTCCCAGATGGCACCCTCAAATGGCACCACCTAGGACGGCCTGGTTGCTTGACCAAATTGGAAATTTCACTTCAGCATTTCAGCACCTTTCATTCTGGGACGACCTGGGATCCCAGAATGGCTACGGGATGTCACGCCGTAGGACCTTTATTGTCCTAAGCGAGGGTTTAAAAACCATACCTCTCTTCTCAGACAGGTCAATCTTACCTCAAGCTTTCTCCGTTGTTCACCTTGTGGATTCTTGATTGGAACATGTGCCAGGGGCTCATTATGTATGTGCATAAGTGTGTGCCCGCTTACAGGTGACGGTGATTAACCTCTAACAGAAAGGAAAAATATTACAATTGTCGCATACACTTTGAAGAGGAAAAAGTATTTGTAAGCAGTTCACTCCCCTCCAATTGAATGCAAACTTTAAATCTATCAGCAATGGTGTGGTGATCTAAACTGCGCAGAGAGTCTCTTCCACGAAAAAAAGTGTCAAGTTGAAAAATCCAAATGCCGTCACGAGATTGCCGGGACAGGGCCGTTTATAATGTGTAAGGTTATGATGGCCCATGATTTTACTCAAAAGAGTTGACCTTTGCTTTAGCGACTGAGAAGAAATATGACGAAATGGGTCCTTGTATATATAAATATCATTAGCACAGGGTCGTAGGGTGTTGTGCATATGGGATTTGGGGCATGCACAATGGGCAGAACATGCTGTCCTAGTTTTAAGTTATGGTGGGGTTAGGGGTTAGGGTGGTGGAGCACGACAACACCAAGCCGAAGGCGAGGGGTTGGAGGGCGCAACGGTGGGGCGTTAGCCCCTGCCTCCCGTTTCGTCTT
>JAECYV010000029.1:395967-409799 GCA_023014305.1 Lepiota subincarnata
TTGAGTGCCGACTTCGGTGGAACACCCCCGCTATCCAATTGTCTGATAGTGGTGGAGGAAGAAGCATGGTGACGCATGGGTGGATGTGCAGGGGTCTGGGCGGGTGGATGTGTGGGGGGTTGGGTCGATGGGTGTGTGGGAGGACGAGCATGCGGATGGGTGGGAGCACGGGTGGGTTGGGGAGGAGCGGGTACTTGGGTCTGATTTATGGCACGGGCACGGGATAGCGCAGCTAAAAGTTGAGAGGGCTCTCCCATAGATGATGGTGATGTGGCAGTAGACGGATTGTTTGTAATTGCGGATGGAGTCATGGTGCTCGAAGACAGACCGGCAAGAGGACTCGGGCGTGAATTGATTACAGCTTCGGGACCACGTCGATATGGTGGTTGTTCTGTGTGCATAGGGTGGGGAGGTGTTGGTGTAGTCAGCGATGGGTAAGTTGATGAACGGGAAGCATGAGATATTGGGTGAGATTTTGCCACTGCCTGGGTTGCGTGTGGTGTGCCGGTACCTGGGGGGATTGGCGAAGAGCAAGGAGATGATTGGGCAGCAATGACAACTGCCTTTCGAGCAAATGGATTTGGCTTTGGCTGGGGCCTCGCACTAGCTTGGGATGAGTGACCCACTTTTACACGAACGTTCTGGTTAGAGATTTTTGTACATCCAGGTGGGGTGAATGGACACTACCTTCTCGAAAAGCTTGTGGGGTGGCCATTGTCGCTAGCGGGGTGATTTGTATTCCGGTACCTAATAGATTCAAGTTATATATTTAAGCCAGAGTCGAAGTGTTCTCGTTAACTTACCCCCTGGGATAGTGCATGGTGAATGAGCCATGGCGTCATGGCTCATGATTTTAGTACGGGCTTCAGCGCCAATTGTTCCCTGACGAGGTCGCTTTGTGCGATGTTCATCCACAAGATATGGCGGAGACCGTGGGATGGGTTGAGTCGGGTGACGTTCAGGAGGACGTTCTTGATGTAAGATAAGTACATATTCAAGATGGAGAGGGGAAGAGTACACACGCTGCGAGTCATGTTGATCTTCTTCGAGGTGCATTGCTTCGAGTGTCAAACTCTCATCATCAAACGTCATCTGATCTAACAAGCCCGTGGCTTGGTTGTCGTCCTGTGAAATCATGTCTACATCGAGATTAGGCAACGGATTACCTCAAAGTATACGGAAAATGCTGATGTGAAGATCGGAGAAACTCACCTGCATCAGAGTGAATATTCTCATCAGTTGGCTCCAACTCCGATTCAGAGCACCATCCTGGACAATATTATTACATTGTTGAGCTAATGTCGATGAACGAAACGGTCAAAGCATTGTTACCTGAAGTACCTGAAAGGTTTGCATCGCTGAATTGTTCTCCTTCCGAAGATGTTGTTGGCGCAGCGGGAAGGAGGGAATGCTGAGGCCCATTATGCTGAGGTTCGTCATCGTCATCATCATCGATGATCTTGGTGCGGCGATAGGGCCGTTTCTGCTTAGGTTCTCGTTTGGGCCTGGGTTTGGGCTTGGGCTTGGGCTCTCGTTTGGGCTTGGGCTTTGATTCGGAGCCTTCCTCGACTTCTTGATCCAAGTCCTGGTCCTCTCCAGCATCGGGGATACGGCCCTGTAACAGTCCACGAAGCTCTATCACAATATATTAAACGGAGGTGTACAGGATACCTTGCAACACACTTGCCTTCCCCGAGGTCTTTGTTAACGAAGGCATCAAACATGTCACGTTTTCCTCTTGCCACCTCGTACATCAGGGGGTCCGAAGAATCGATTGCCAGCAGGTGTATCACTTTGACCTCGTTTGTTTGGGGCTGGCGGTGGGCCCTGCCTCTGATCTGGCGCTCGTCTTGGGCAGACCAAGGTTGGTCCTAATGTATCCATTAGATTAGATTGTGCAGAGCAGGAGGAACTCACAAAGAATATCACAACATCAGCGATGGCAAGGTTGAGGCCTGCCGATCCAACGCTTGAGAAAATCAGGACACGCGCAGGGTTCTTGTCACTATAGAAATCTTTAACTCGTTTGTCACGCTGATCGAAGGAGATTTTTCCATTGATAGCCAGGCTATCAACGCCGTAGAGCCGTAAAACCTAGATAGTGTGTTAGTAGCTTAGGGTTCCATTCTGAGACTACGAACGTTTTGGAGGAGGGGCGCCATAGAGGGAAACTCGGCATATACGATGATGCGTCGTGTCCGTGGATAGTTGGCGACATCAGCCGCAATAGGCGGAAAAACAGGTTGACCATCAACAAAAGAGACGTCTTCGACACAATCATGCTCAAGATAGTGCGCACATATATTCGCACATACATCCATTTTCGTGCTTCGTTGTGGTAACCATTGTGCCAGGGACTCGAAGGATGGCCAAAGACTGCCGGCATCTTCTTTTGCATACCCAACCGCTAACCGATATTCCAGGTAAAATTTCTGATGATTTTAAGCTATCACGGGTTCATTGAGACAGGCGTCACTTACTTTGGTGTGAATTCGAGCATCGCTCGCAGTCATGACCCTGCAAGAAAGAAATGAGTTAAGCACGAGAAAGCTCAAGTGCAAAATGGGCTTACGCAGCCTTTGCCGCCTCCGCTCGTTCCTGTATGATATTCAACTCCCTTTCTGTAAGCGCAACAAGGCCAATAATCTCGGTATATGGCGGAAGGTCGAGAAGGGGCCGTCCAGTGTCATTAACACTGGCTGTCGTCCTTCGCAAGAAATATCCTCGGCAATGTATTTGCAAGCGGCGAACAACTTGAAGTTGATGTGCGAGGATGGCTTCGCCGTCATCATCCAGTTTCTTTGCCTTGCGCAGGCTAGCAGCATCAGCTTTCTCTTCGATGTGGGAGATCTCATCGAAGAAATGTGGAATACCAACTAGTCGCGCCAAGGATGCAACATCCTGGAGATATTCGAAGTCAGAAGAGGCATATAATTTGATGTGGGGAAGGGTCTACCTTCGGGGCTGTGTGAAGAGGGGTAGCCGTCATAATCAGCCGCACTTTGCTTTGTTGTAGGAGCCGTAATGCGGCGATGTGTTTGTTGCCGTGATTGCGCATGTGGTGAGCTTCGTCAACGATGACAGTGAGGAATGATTGACCAAAGATTGTGTTGTCGAGCGCTTTTCTGGGGCTGGGAATGAGCCATGGACGCGCATTTCTGCCGGTACCAATGCGATTATGTAGCTTCTTAAAGTCATTGAACACAACCTAATTATAAAAAGATTAGGTCAATTAGTTGGCCGTTATGAAATACATACCGAATGGCTGGCAATAACTATCCGATGGTGCTGCTTATGTCTGGAGGAGCGTAGAGGGCCCGACGATCCCCAGAAGATAGTGCCGTTTGTTTGGCTATCATAAACGAGGATGTCAACGCTGCGAGGATGGAGTAGTGTCTTTAGCTCGCTGACCCATTGCTGGATCAGAGTGCCTGGACAGAGGATGAGGTGGGGGTGTGATGGTATCCTTTCGTTACCACCGAGGAAGGGTCGTTCCGCTGAAGTAAAATACATTAGCAATGGATGAGGAAATGGTGGCCCGAACTTACAAATAACTGGAGGAAACCTCTTGTTCTCCCCTTGCAAATAGATGAGCTGGTTAAGAAATGCGATAACGGTAATCGATTGAGCGGTTTTTCCAAGCCCAACTTCATCGCCAATGAGCACGCCGCAAGGGTTAGGGGACTCAGGTTCTGCGGTGAATATACTGCGCACTATCGAGTGGACGCCAGCTAGCTGGTGCCAATGTAGCTTAAGGTAGTCGAGTTTCATGGGCAGAATTTCGTGGGGTTCAACTATAAAGGCTTCTTCATCGTCCCAGGGCGAAATCCCTGACCGGTGACGAAAGGGGTTGAACGACGGCGGAAGGCCAGTCTTGATGAACCCAAGTCTCTGCGCAAGTGTCAGGTTGGACAGGGAAGCCTCCGCTTCCATACCGAAATCGCCCGAGGTATCATCGAGTGAGGCAGTGGTCGGTGTATCGGGAATGGGTAATTCGTCCTCTTCTTCGGCGTCCGCTTCAAAATACTCGTGATATATACTGAGAAGGTCGGAAACATCTTCCTCCGTGGCCAGTCCCTGGAGTGCTTGTGCAGACAGCTTGCAGTACTCTAAAAGGATTGTCAGAGAAACTCACAAGACTAGTGAATATGACACACCTGAGGCTTTCGCTTTGACTCGCTTCTTCACAGGAATCATCGCCCCAAGCGCTTCCATGATGATTTGTAGCTCAGCCAACATTTCTTCGGCCCTTCTCACGCCATCGGGGATACCAAGAACCTCGGCGCACTCCTTCCACTTCGCAACATTGCGGATTGCACGGTTGACTTTGGCTTTAGTCGGTTTTCCCTCCCCAAGATCTACCAGATAGTCAAATAGGAAACAGATGGCAATGTTTAGCCTCTTACCTTCGAATGTAGCTCGCGCCGCTGCTTCAATTTCGACTGCTTTGTTCTTCAAGGTATTGACCTGAACACGAATGGAGGCCCAGGTCCTCTGCGCAAATATCTTGACACAAACTCGAACATCTGAGCGGAGTACGTCACAATTGTCTGGAAATGCTTCTTCCCCGAAGATCTTCATTCCCAGCGAATCCAGAATCTTGGCGAGAAAGGTGTCAGCGATCGGCCATTTCATTTTCGGGTTGTTTTCGCGAATGAGGATGTCGTGCGGATGGCAATCTGCTTCCTTCAGTTCGGCAACAATCATCCCATGTATTCCCCAGAGGGGCCAATGCCTCGCAACAAAGGCATTCCAGAGGTCGCGACCGGGATACTCAGCACCTCCTTTCTTTGATGCAAATTTGATCCTCTCCTCCTCCGAAGTCAACCGGTTGTATGCTTTGAAGTATGAGGCGATGTCGGTGACGTTTTGGCGAGTCGACCCTTTGGGAAGATGTTTATCATCGAGCGGAAAGAGAGCGTGGTGGATACCGGTGAGCTCTTTCCAAGTATGCCAATTCCAAGGGGCTCCATCAAGATCGTAGAGTTTGATGAGTGCGCAGGCAACGGTGTGGCTAGGCATGATAAGTAGAACTCAAGGAAGTACTTGAGGGGGCTCTAGGTAAATTGCGGGGACTTATATAGTATATGGTACAAAATCAAGGATTATCTATCGGCAACGTCAAACCCGACCCCGGCGATGCCATAGGATGTGAATAAAAGGTAGTACTCGGAGGCATGAGGGTATGAGAGGGTTTCGTTCAATGAGGAACATGCATCGATGGGTCTGGGAAGAGCAGAATAAAAATAGCACTTCGAATCGGCATGCAATCCCATGAGCTCAATAAAGCTTAACTGAGCATGGATAAGCAGCCGCTCAGGTTGAAACAGTAACACGTATTAAGTCCGGACGAATACACCTGCGTGAAATAATAAACTTACTTTCATCAATTAGTTTTGCCATGCGATTCAACCTTTGCGTCGGATGTTTCAAGAATGGTGGCAGCGGAGGTGTGGTAGAGCTAGAGTTATTGGCACGAGGTATAAACAACTTGTTTCATCCAACAGCCATAATGACTCACCGACGTTATTCTTGGGCCCAAGCAGTTGTGTTTTGGGTGCCAGGTTGGAGCGCTCAATCGATGTGGGTGATTGCTATCAATGGACTTCGTCGACACAATTCTTGTCTAGCAGAGGAGCGATATCGTTGCCTGGTGGCTACCATATATTGTACCGGTGGCGCAAACGGAGACCGATACGAGAAAATCTGTCCACGAGCTAGTGGCTAAAACATTTGACGATATACGGTAACATATAGACGAATACAATTTGATTTCACAAAGTTGTCATCCCAACAATGGATTATATACGCGCTTTGCGAGAGGGGGGAATTGCAATGTAGTGAACGCGAAATAAAGATCATGACGAGGAAATAGGGATGAAGAGCGCACCGGACTCTATGTTATCTCGTGACGGCGAGCACAAAATGCCAACATCTTCTCGAATCTGGCGTAGTCAGAGTAGCATTAAACAGCGGGCAAAAATATGAGCCAATTCCACACACCCCACTAGACGCAGAAGAACAGCCCAGCCATCACGCTGCTGCGATGACAGGTGGATCAATCGCGTCGCCGTCGTCGTCGAAGTAGGATGGACAAGTCGCACCTCTCTACGATGACGTTGAATTTAACAGCGGATGATACAACAGCTGATGGGAGACTCACCCGGCAAAGAATAACGTGCTGTCGACGACGAATCCCGTCAATCCAACATCAGATGAAGAGGAACACTGATCCGACTTACCCTGCTAAATCCAATGACAGCCCGATCCTCATACGGTTGCCAGGACCGGAATAATCGGTCCATTGTCGTCGTCGAAGAGTGGGAGGCCAGATGTCCAGCAACTCGTAAGATTGACAGCGGAACAGAAGCATGTCGAGTGGGGCTGGATGGTGCCAAGCCTCAAGTTGTCGGCGACGTCCAGCCGTGTAATCACAACCACACTGTCGTCGACGTAGTCTGGCGGCGCATGTAGCAGCAGCTGAGTAAAGCCTCTAGCTAGCTGTGAAACCCCCCATCTCGCCGACAATATCACGTCTGGCGATATGGGAGCGGCCAGGGGGTAAGGAATGACATAGGCCCAGAGGAACAAACCCAGACGTCACCGCCGACTCAGAGTCTAACGGATATGCTTCGACGACACGAATCGTGTCAGACGAACTCCTGTCTCACTGACCAAAGTCTAGTGACATGAGGCTGAAGGTCGAGGAGCAATATCACAATATTCGCCTAGTTTAACGGCCTATTTGTATATATTTTGCAGAGGCCCCTTTCTGCACAGCGTTGCCGCACGGCGCCGCTACACAAAATTCCCTGACACAATCTGTCACTCACCTTCGTCGCTTAAAGGTACGCTTCTTCCCCCCCTTTCCTGAGGATTGACGTCTCGTCGTCCTTATTGGAGATGATGTCGCATCACTCCGCCGATTGGTCGAAACTTGACGTCGCGTCAGTTTCGCCTTTGTTACTTTTCTCATTAACTGGCCCTCACCGCGTTTCAGTCCGTATGCTGTCTATAGAACGCAACAACCACGGAAACCCAATTTTTCGCTCATATCGTCGGCCTAATCAAGGTGGATCAATCATTTATTCATTTCACCTCACATAGCTGAATCTTTGCAGCCGATTTTAGAGCTACAGATGCTAGATTAATAGGGACGCTCGACTCAAAGTATATTTCGGCGACGAATGCAGACGTTACCTCTGTCAGCGGAGACACTGTGGAACTCGTCATCACAACCCCGAACGCGGACTACCTCCCTCACGTTAATCTTGGACATCAGCTCGTTACATTCTATGAGGATGGCCGCTGGGGAGCCGAAGATTGGGCACAATGGCCTCAGTGGCTATTCGATGGGCAAGAACATTTCCCTTACATTCTTCGCAAGCCACCGTCGTCTGAACTCGCAAAGCATCCACTCCGTCTACTCTGGTGGAATATGGAGGCGAAACATTTTACCGAGACTGGAGCTAACCTAGGGCTTCTCCTGCCCCAAATTGCTCAAGAGCTTTTTGATATACGGTGCAACCTAATGACAGAAGTCCTAAACTGTAGATGTTCCGATGGAGCTGACTGGCAGAAACTCCAGGCTGCCGCCGCAGGCATGCGCAGCTGCACTGCAGCTCTCCGCTTCACACCTCAAAGCTTCCTCGACGTCCTGCTTACTCTGTCTGCCGCTCAACGATACTGCCTCACAACTCGTGCCCTGCTCGATAAACTTACTATTTGGGATCGAATCCCCGTATTAGATGATATCCGCCCAATAAGCAATGAGATCCTTGGTTGTGTCACTGACCGTCTTCCTATTCTACACGAGCTGTACGAGAAAGGTGTTCCGATCTGGTTCGTCCGCCCCATTACCCAGCTTCCAATAGACATTGCCATTGGGGACCATGTGTCTGTCGTGAGGCCGCAAGATGCTGGAATCATGATGAAGCGATGGAGAGGTGCTCCATCCTTCTACACCGGGCCACTAGCCCGTGGAATTCATTCCGCCATCGAGAATTGGAAGCCTGGGAGGCTTGATATTCGGCTTCTTACGGGAGAACTACCAGAGGAGGAAGAAATTGCTGGAAAATCGGAGATGGCAACAAAACGTCCACAACCTTGTGAGTATTACTTCACTAGCCTCAGTTGTTTCACTGAATTTACCTTAGACTCGAAGACGCAAGCATTGGAAAAGGTCTCCTCGAAGAGGAAGGACATTTCCATTAATCACTCCCTCTTCAAAGGGCCCGTTTCTCCTCTCTCGTCGAAACCACTTGAAGTGTGGTCGGAAGCTCTTGGCGCCGTCATCATAGACGCGAAGCGCATCGTCAACCATGACAATCTCAATCTCTTTCGTGGTTACCCATTTCCTCCGTCTCATCTTTTTTGTGGAATGAATGAGAAAATTGCCCTGGACGCGGTTTTGGGATGGCTGGTCATACGTACCCCATGGATGGAGAAATTGGCTCGAGATCAAGGTGCTCGCCTCCCCACTCCACAGCAGTGGAGAAATTTTCTTCGTGATGTAGCACTTGGCCTTGAGCTCACCTCAGCCGCTAATTCTGCATCAACCCCCTCATCAACATCTTCTGCCTTCAATTGCCCCCTAGCATCAACAGCCTCGCAATCGTCTTCTTCGACGCCCACTCCCGCCAAGCTAAGCCGTACTGCCAAGTCTAGAGAATCAGCAAAACACATTTTTACGGTTCATGTTCCATCCAAGAAGGCGCTCCAGCACATCATCTGGCATGACCGGACCATATGGACACGCCACATGATTGACTTCCCCGCTTTGAATCGTAGCTTAGCCATTTGGGATTCCCAGGAGCACAACTTCCGTCTCGAACTTGTAACCCTTGACCGCTGCATTTTGCCGGCTGTCTGGGAAGGCACTGAGTCCTCAGCCACTCGTAACCAGAAACTCAGCGTATTGTGGCCAAACAATTTCATTTTGATGGAAGAAATCCCTAGCGAACACATTGGAATTGCGGCACCTGATTGGAAGGTTAGGCGCCATTTTGTGGACGCCTTATGTGACATCCTCAGAGACTGGCCCAGAGCACCAACGCAGCTCTCTACCCTCATCTTCCGCAAGAATATTGATGGTGAAGACTTCTGGGACCAGCAAGTTATGCACAGGGCTGAATGCATCGCTACCAAGTTCTACTGTCAAACCTTCTTCGATTACTTTGGTCGCGCTCCGTCTGTCCCTCATGTCCTTCCCATCGCGTAACGAGTTTTTTGCTGTACCTCCACTATCCATCTCATTCTGTTGCAATTTATATGCTTTTTGCGTGTCTGAATACACTATTATCTCTCCTTGTCTGAATCTTTCCCCCCTTTTTGGAGTCCGGGTGTAGGGCGAATGAGGGAGCCGCAACATAATAATCAAGCCTCCCACAGTTGGCCGCGCAGATGCACACGTGCTCTTCTAAGTCCTCTCAATGTTGCCGAAGCTATTCTTATGACTGAGCTGCGCCTCGTGGTCAACGCTCTACCCACGATATTTAGCAAAGTACACATAGCGTTTGGACATGTGATCCTGATGTCTCGCTGGTAGCAGACACTTTGGGGGCATAGGTAGCGGCCGATTTTGATGTATCGTCAGCGAATGCCCTTTTACAATTTCATCCCACCATGCTTCATCACCACCGTCACAATCTTGATCGAAATGATCGCACAGCTGTTTCCATGAAGTTAATTACTAGTATATCTGGTACCCTCCGCCCAATGTAAGCCGTATCCTGACTGCATGAATACCTTTTGAGGGATGCTCAACATGTTCCATAATCCAGCATTGCGGAACCTTCCTATCCATCTTCCACGACATCCTGAGACACTGATCTCGTGAGTACGAATGACTTCGTCCCCTAATTTTACTTACCCAATGATGCTTCACATGAACATGACTCAAATTGGCTCTCCAGGGCATTGATAGTCCAATGGCATATCGCGCGAGCGGTGGCTTTCTCGGGCCATTAGCTAGTGTGACGGCTGGTGCCCTCCCCCACACCCCCTCCCCTTATCCTTTCACCCGAAGTCAATGGTCCCCCATCTTGGTATCACTGAGATATTGCATGTGCCATGCACCTCAGAGTCGAATATAAAAGCGAAACGGTCCTTCTCCCTTGTCCTCAGTGCTCCCCACATTCTCATGGCAAACCTCTACACTTACTTTGCAACAGTCTCGCACACTCCTAAACAATTCACCGATCAGTGTAATGCCTACTGGGAGACCGGCGAATACGACGATTTCCTGCGACTAGCTTTAACAGGCGAGTACGTCGACGAGACAGGATCATCGAAACAAGTGTTCCTCGATCTTGATACGCACTACGTCGACGATCACACCCCCATCTCCGTTGCTCGTGATATCGACTCCCTCCTTGGCATTTCGGACGATATCCTGTCCCGAGGTCCTTTATATATTTGGTCCGTTCCTCGTTCTTCGCATGAACTTGCAAAATCAATTCATCTTCGATATCCGGGTCTCAATGTGAGTTTATATCCCTCTCACTCCTGGATTTTGCAACTTAGGACTCGCTGGGTTAGGATGGCGAAAGCGTCCCCTATCACCAAATACCGAATTTCGAACTTGGGCAATTCGGCGCACGACACAGCATCAATATCTTTTTCCCTAAGCTCTGGTCCAAGGACCGCGCCGGCGCACCGCATAAGTTGACTGAAAAGGAGAAAGCATTATGGTATGAACATGGCCTTCGACCCGCAGTCTCTCAATTAGGTAGCGATTGCTTTACATCGGAATGGCCGGCTACACTAGAAACGGAGAAAATTCGAGCGCTCAAGAAGAATGGTCAGCTCGCTTGGGGTACCAAAATAATCGACGAAGCGTTCGCCCCTCTCCTCCCTGAGCAGATCCGTGATGAACTCAGGCACGACCGCAGTCTCAAACCAGAAGATATCGCCTGGGCGATAGATTTCTTTTTCATCCACCAAGTGCGTGGCGTCAAACAAGCCTACACGCATCCCCTTTCCTTCGAGGCCGCCGACCTCTACCTTCGAAAAGTTTTCCATGATTCTCAGCTCGCATACGATGCTCATGAACGCGGGTCCTGGTGGGTTGACGTCGGGATCGAATTTAGTAGTGAAGAAAGGCTGTGCCTTCAATGGAACACTGCCAGCCATGCCAGGGTCGTTCACCAAGCGCTGGGACTGGACTTTGATAGGGCAGAATCAATCACCCGAATCACCTCTAGTCACTATGACCGGGACTTAGCTAGCCATCTCACTGCTGCTAGTGGCTTTCGGCTCAGGACAACAAAACGATCAGCCGGGGCTTTCAACGCCGCCTACATTCAAGCTTACACAACCGACAAATCCGTCGTATATGTCATTGACGGCACCCATCGCACTAAGTTCCTCACTGGCAAAGAGGCATTGGGACACAACCAACCCTGCAAGACGATCGATGGAATACATACTATCTACGAAGCCGCTCGCGACAAGAATCCATCCAAAGCCCGACTCGAAATGCGCGTGCCTTATAGATTTGCCACATCGGCACTCGTCGAAATTGACCTTCCTACATTTCGCAATTCCTTGCTGGTGTTCACTAGAGCAGAGTGGTGGTACGTTGATATGCGTTCCTGCTCGAACGAACATAATTGACCAAACTCTATCAGGAATTTGCGTATCATCCGGCTCATGGCCTGCAGCCAGGTGCTCACCTTGCAAGAAGGTGGTATCTCCAACCATCGCTTTATGCCAGAAGCCCTCCTCCTTACGGCCGCCTGTTTGTGGCTTGTAAATAGCCTTCACTCCCGTCCCGAGGACGGACCTGCAGCCAGAGACCTCATGCGGGCTACGTTCCCTCTCACCGAAGCAAGCGACGTCACGCTTGATATAGCCGCATACAATCCGCGTCGACGACCTCCCTGGCAGCATGAAGAGGAAGAGGAAGATGGCAACGCTCCTGGTCCTCGGGTTCCATACTTCCCATACGGTTACGTCTTTCTTCGACGGATTATGCTTGAGGCAGCTGGAGTCCCTCGTATGCGTGCCGGTGGGCCTGACATATCTTCTACTTCATTCAAATTCTGGTTTGATAGTTTGAGCATCCACGACGTTCGTGCCAAGTTTTCCAGGGCAGGTGTTGTGAACAGAGAGGCAATCGCGATGATACGCTCTACAACCAATAAACGCCCAACGGTCGAGTATGTCAACATGACTGGAGCCCCGGAGCTCTGTTTATTTAACCTTGGTGCCCAAGGGTATTCCATCGCACCTGTTGCATACGATGGCGTGTCAGATCTTGAGGATCGCGAATCCCCTCCTCCCGACGCTGAAGCTCAAGACATCGACTCAATACTCTCTCGGCTATGGCGTCAATTCGTCACCGACATCAAGTCAAAGTCGCCAAACCAGCGAGGGATGACTAACCCGTCTTACATGCGACTTAATGATGTCGAACGACGGTCAAGCAGCGAGGATGTCTTTCGTCATCTTCGTTTTTATGAAGTCTTCAACGCGGTCTGGCATCGGAAGGCGGCTGCAGCGAAGTGGAAGCAGTCCTTTGACTGGCTTTTCCCTCCCCTCGGCCGCAAAATCACCACCGCCGTTCAGAACTACCGGCAGTGCCGATACTACTCGATATGGACTTCTATCCTCGAGAGTAATTCCGATGACCCTCAGACAATCGATGCCATACGAGCTACCTTTTGGAAAAGGATACGAGAGTGGGAATGGATCCCCGATGCGCAATCCGACAAGATATGGACAACATCAGATAGGACCACTAATACATACTACGAACGCTGGCCGGCAGTGGCCCAAACCAAAGCCGCTCCCAATATCCTTCTTCAGACGCATGGAGTGCCGATCTTTGTTGCGCCACCAGCCGAAGTCGTTGACGATCCCATTGAATCCCACGATGGAATCGAGATGGGTAGTGATATTGAGACAAGTGATTACGAGGAGAGGAGGAGCATTATAGAGATTGACGACTTCTCTGACTGAGAGGGTGGGTTTGATGGGTTAGTAAAGGATCAGCTTAGGGACTTGAATGTATCGTCGACGTCTCTTCATTGATGATTAACGGGATCCTCCCCTGCTTAGGCCAATATTACTCAATGTCATACGGCCTCTGGTGGCTGTTTCTGCAGAGCAGGACGTCCAGGAATCCTGTCCGATGAGCTTGGTGTATCACCACCTCGTGGCCGTACGTGTGGCCCGATTTTGTGCGCGAAGAGACATGGCTATGGACTTCGACGACGGCGCAACGAGGATCAGAGATAAATTTTTTATTTATTCTGACACCTCACTGCCTAAATCCTTCAACGGGTATGTGGATCAGGCTAAGAAGTCAAAACAAGCACTTCCGACTATGGCGCCTGTGACCAACCTACAGTTGCCGCCGCGCCGACGATAAAGTCTTGTGAAGGGGAAACTATAACAAAATGTATATCGAAAAAGGTTGGTTAGCTATGTTTCTTCACCATCCTTCAGTGGGGAAAAATAATCCTTGAAAGCTCCCATATCGTCAGACATGACTCTGTCGGCGAAATGGGTGATAGTGTATAGCTGGCTAGAGCATCTACTCGGCCGCTGCGACACACACTGCTAGACCTCCTCGTCAGTGATGTGTTTGTCCCTCACACCACTGGCCGTGGCCACTCGTGCTCGATTCCCATTCAGCTCCATGCCAACCGTGTCCCCGTGTAAAGTCTTTTACTTTACGGGATACTTCTCTTACGGTTCGCGCAACGTGCTTATGACCCGTATACTAGGGTTACGTAGTACCAAGAAGTATTTATAGGTTTTCTGCAACTACATAGTGACCGATAGTACGGTCTTCAATCGAAGAGTAAACTAGTCTCTTTTTTTGG